>NC_069423.1:47599968-47607468 GCF_026875155.1 Cherax quadricarinatus | reverse complement strand
TAGGGGTCGGCCTAGGAAAGGTTGAGAGAGGGGGTAAAGGAGGTTTTGTGTGCGAGGGGCTTGGACTTCCAGCAGGTATGCATGAGCGTGTTTGATAGGAGTGAATGGAGACAAATGGTTTTTAATACTTGACGTGCTGTTGGAGTGTGAGCAAAGTAACATTTATGAAGGGGTTCAGGGAAACCGGCAGGCCGGACTTGAGTCCTGGAGATGGGAAGTACAGTGCCTGCACTCTGAAGGAGGGGTGTTAATGTTGCAATTTAAAAAATGTAGTGTAAAGCACCCTTCTGGCAAGACAGTGATGGAGTGAATAATGGTGAAAGTTTTTCTTTTTCGGGCCACCCTGCCTTGGTGGGAATCGGCCAGTGTGATAATAAAAAAATAAAAAAATAATATATATATATATATATATATATATATATATATATATATATATATATATATATATATTTATATATATATATACACATATATATATATATATATATATATATATATATATATATATATATATATATATATATATATATATATATATATATATATATATATATATTTATTTATTTATTTACTTATTTATTTATTTATTTTAGCAAGTCGGCCGTCTCCCGCCGAGGCAGGGTGACCCAAAAAGAAAGAAAATCCACAAAAAGAAAATACTTTCATCATTCACCACTTTTTACCTCACTCACACATAATCACTGTGTTTGCAGAGGTGCTCACAATACAATATTTTAGAAGCTTATATGTATTAAAGATACACAACATATCCCTCCAAACTGCCAATATCCCAAACCCCTCCTTTAAAGTGCAGGCATTGTATTTCCCATTTCCAGAACTCAAGTCCGGCTATATGAAAATAACCGGTTTCCCTGAATCCCTTCACTAAATATTACCCTGCTTACACTCCAACAGCTCGTCAGGTACCAAATACCATTTGTCTCCATTCGCTCCTATCTACCACGCTCACGCACACTTGCTGGAAGTCCAAGCCCCTCGCCCACAAAACCTCCTTTACCCCTCCCTCCATCCCTTTCGAGGACGACCCCTACCCCGCCTTTCTCCTTACAGATTTATACGCTCTCCATGTCATTCTACTTTAATCCATTGTCTCTAAATGACCAAACCACCTCAACAACCCCTCTTCAGCCCTCTGACTAATACTTTTATTAATTCCACACTTTCTCCTAATTTCCACACTCCGAATTTTCTGCATAATATTTACACCACATATTGCCCTTAGACAGGACATCTCCACTGCCTCCAACCGCCTCCTCGCTGCTGCATTCAAATCCCAAGCTTAACACGCCCAATAAGAGTGTTGGTACTACTATACTTTCATACATTCCCTTCTTTGGCTCCATTGATAGCGTTTTTTGTCTCCACGTATACCTCAACGCACAACTCACCTCTTTTCCTTCATCAGTTCTTTGTACGTTTTCCAGCCCATTTATATCCATTCTGTAATACGGTAACCAAAACTGTGCAGCATAATCTAAATGAGGCCTAACCAAAGATATATAGAGTTGAAGAACAACCTGAGGACTTCTATTATTGATACTTCTTGATATGAAGCAAAGGATTCTGTCAGCTTTATCGCGAACAGTAATGCACTGTTGTCTTGGTTTTAGATTACTGCTAACCAGAACTCCTAAATCCTTTTCGCATGGTTATTTTCCTGTCCAACATTTAGAACTTTGCATTTGTTTATATAAAACTGCATCTGCCACTTCCCCGACCACTGCATCATTCTATTCAAACCATCCTGGAGTGCTCTAATGTCCTCATTAGAATGAATTGGACGGCCTATTTTTGTGTCATCAGCAAATTTGCTTATGTCGTTTATGTAGATTGTGAACAACAAGAGGCCCAACACTGAACCCTGTGGAACACCGCTTGTGACGTGCCCCCATTCTGGTTTCTCCCCATTTATGCAAATTCTCTGCTGCCTATTTGTCAACCATGCCTATACCCAGGAAAAAATTTCTCCTCCTACTCCGTGTGCCTTAAGTTTCTCCAATAGCCTCTAATGTGGAATTCTATCGAAAGCCTTACTGAAATCCATATACACAACATCATTTCATTACCATGATCTACCTCCTCAAATACCTTAGTGAAGAAAGTTAGTAAATTCGCAAGACAGGAACGCCCCTATGTAAAACCGTGCTGAGATTCATTAATCAATTTATGCCTTTCGAGATGGCTACGAATTGCTTCGGCAATTATTGAATCCATAAATTTTCCCACTATGGAGGTAAGGCTTATTGGTCTACAGTTCGAAGCTAAGGATCTGTCACTTGCCTTGTAAATAGGTATTACATTTGCCATTTTCTATTTATCAGGCACTATGCTAATTTTTAGTGATATGTTGAAAAGATTAGCCAAAGGTATGCTAAGTTCGCCTTTACATTCCTTTAACACCCTTGCAAACAGTTCATCAGGACCTGGGGATTTGTTAGGTTTTAATTTCTCTATTTGTCTGAGAGCCATATCACTAGTTACCGCAATCGTGCATAGTTTATTATCGTCCTGTTCTACATAATTTATTATTTCTGGAATTTCGCTAGCATTTTCCTGGGTAAAAACTGAGAGGAAGTAAGTATTGAAAATTTCACACATATTCTTATCACTGTCAGTGATCTGACCTGAGTTACTCTTAAGTTTGCCTATCTTGTCCTTAATCTTACTTCTGTATACCTGAAAGAACCCTTTTGGTTTAGTCTTCGACTCCCTTGCGACCTTAGCCTCATAATCCCTTTTTGATTTTCTTATTCCTTTTTTATTTCTCTCTTTAATTGAATATATTGATTTTTTAACTGCCCATCCCCTCTTTTCATACTCCTATATATGCCTCTCTTTTGACCAATGAGATGTTTTAATTTATTGGTCATCAATTTGGGATCATTTTCGTTAGACCCAATTTCTCTACTCGGAACAAAAGTTTTCTGGGCAGCTAGAACTATGCTCTGAAATACGTCATATTGGCAACCAACACCACCTACCTGACCCATAGTCAGGACATCCCAATTTAGCCCATCCAGGTAATTTTTCAGTCCCATGAAATTAGCAAAGCGAAAGTCTGGGACAGAAATTTGATTGCAGTTATCTGGGTAATTCCATGATATATTGAAAGTAAGTGATTTGTGAACGCTTTCCCCAAGCTCATCATTAACCTCAAGATTATTAATTAGTGATTCTTTGTTGGCAAGAACCAAGTCAAGTAGACTGTTTCCTCTAGTTGGTTCTGTCACAAACTGTTTTAAAAAGCAATCCTGAACCGTATCAAGAAAGTCACTAGACTCAAGATTTCCTGTCATATTGTTCCAGTCAATTTGTCTAAAGTTAAAATCTCCAATTAATACATTTTCATATCTAGATGCCTTATGAATTTCGTCCCATAACAGCTTACTGCACTCCCTATCAAGGTTTGGGGTCCTATAAATCACACCCAAATTTAATTTTTCACAAGCCTCGAGAAACTGTAGCCAAACAGATTCTGTGTCCTATGTTTCTGATCTTATATCCTGTCTAAGACAACAATTTAAATTTTCAATGACATACATCGCCACTCCACCACCCTTCCTGTTGGCTCTATCAGTGTGGAATAGTTTATAACCCTGTATGTTGCATTCAGAAGGCATTTCTCTATTTTTCAGATTGAACCAGGTCTCTGTTATACCAATAATATCTATATTACCTACACTTGCAAGTAATCTTAGCTCATCTATCTTATTTCTTAGGCTCCTACTATTTGTATAGTAAACCTTAAGTGAGCTAGTCACTCGTCGCCTTCTACTATATCTCTCTTTGTTTGTTGATCAATTGCTTTGCCTTTACTAGCAACGTTATTTTGAATATTGTCTTTTAAACATATCCCTGAGGTATCCCGGTAATATCTGCTGTTTTCAACCCTAATACTGCAGCCTAGTTGTCTCACACAAACACCTATACCTCTATAACTTATCAGTTTAAAGCCATCAAGTCATCAATTACCCCCTCAATTAAATTAGCTAATGCAACCACTCCAGCCCCAGAAAGATGAACCCCATCTCATGCATAAATATCACGTTTGCCATAGAATTTGTCCCAGTTATCAATGAATGGGATTGCAAGTTCCTTGCAGTACCTGTCTAGCCAGCAGTTAATACCAATTACCCTAGACATCCATTCATTGCCCACTCCTTTTCTAGGCAAGATGCTACATATAATTGAGATTCCTCCCTTGTTCCCATTACCTGACATAATATTATCTAACCTGCAGACTATGTCACCAACAAGAGCTCCTGGGAGGCACACCCTCTGTCTGACCTTCCTTTCTCTGTTACAAAAAGTATGGTCCATATATCTTATCTGAGAATCTCCTACAATCAGAATATTTTTACCTTGATTAGCAGGGTAGTCAGGGATACTTTTAACTTCACTAACCACTAAGGTACACTCGTCCTGGAGAACAGATAATCGATTTCCTACCTTCACATCTTTTCTATTAACTCTCCTTATCTTCCCTCTTCCTGAACTGTGAACCACTTGCCACTTAAAGCAGCTGCTACTCTCACAGCTGATGACCATTTCCTCTTTACCAGCTCCATCTATCTCACACTCACTCCCAGACCCATATAAGCGAAGCTTCAACCTCCTATTTTCCTCCTGAAGAAGTAGAACCTCCTCCTTCAACACTTTAACCTGAGATTCTAAAACACTACAACAAGCCATGGTGCTCGGTACCACCCCACGCTAACTCCCAGAGAGCTTAGGACAGGTATGACCACACGTGACCACTGATTACAATAAATAAGGAAATTGAAGGGATTAAAGGTTCTCGTGTGACTTAACACCTTATAAAGGTGCATTAAAGATGCACATTTACACTGTAACATTAACTTTACTTTCCTACCAATCATCACACAAATGACAGGAAAATTATCAAAATTTTCCACAAACTTTATTCATTATTTGTTATTTTACGAAAATTATGATTAACCTAAAAATCCAAACGGAGTACCAGATTCCATTTTTCAAGTCGTGAGATAAGAATATGTAACAAAATTTTACTTTTGTCATGCTCCTGGGAAATAATCATCATTTCCCAATTCTTTATAACCAAACAAACTTTAAAAAAAACATTTTTGATCCCAAAACTTTACTATTGTGGCCAGGACACTTCTCTAACACTTTCAAGAAAGACTGATGTAAAAACTATTATGTTCTAGGGTTTTGCTTGGCAAAAATGAAAACTGGGGCTCACAAACCAGCATTCAGTTCAGCTCTGGCTACCTCAGAAGACACATTCGATGAAGTGAAATGGCATCAAGAGGCTGCAATCATTCTAAAGATGCATTCTGCTACATATGTGGTCAATTAAGAGGCTGCAATCATTCTAAAGATGCATTCTGCTGCATATGTGGTCAATTCATTAAGACAAGAGCAAAGAAGTTCTCTGTAACAGCATCTAAAAAAAATGTGTGAAGCTTACAAAGCATATTTTGGCATGCCAGTTGGGACCAAGATAAGACCTGGGCGCCTCATGTTGCGTTATTTATATGAAGGGTAAAATCTTGAATGGGAAAATTTTTTAAATGAAATGTATGTAACAGAAACTAATTCTTTTGTTCTTTTAGAGGAAGGTATAGTGAGAAAGAAATCCATGAAGTTTACTGTTCCTAGATTATGGCATGAATCCACTGATCGCTCAGCCAACTGCTGCTTCTGCCTGGTGGATCTTTCCAAACGCCGAACTGGGAAAAATGCAACTACTATTTCTTATCCAGACCTCTCCTCTTCTATTGCATCAGTACCACAGTGCTTATCTTCCTGTACCTACACCTCCAGAAAGAAGTCAACCGCCAGAGGAAGAAAGCAGCAAATCGAAAAATGAAGAGCTCAGTTAACAAAACTATGATCTCACAGATGCACCTATTGGAAGAAATCCTTACTACCCAAACCAAACAGACCTTAGTGTACCTGTATGTACCTCAACATTATATACATACAAGTAATCTCATTGGGAGACAACCATATTGTTTACCGTAGTCACCCCATGTAGACATGTGAGAAAACTTAACCACCCCTGGTCACGGCAGGTGGTCCCTTCGACCTCACAATCTTATCCATATCTATCCGAGACCAGTATGGATTGGATAGCACCCACAAGTACGGTGCTACTTATTAATTGTGGACTGTATAGATTATATTAGTGTAACTGAATGAAGGGGGGGGGGGTAGGTTACACATGGATATATCCATCAAGGAAAAACACTTGTACATAATCTCTCCACTTACCAGATATTCTCTGGTGGTCACTTGATGTAGCTGGATCACTCATAACTTATCCAATTACAACATACCTAACTGGCCAGTATCAGTCTGCTATAACTAGAAGGGTTACTTAACTGTGGGTGATTGATACTCCTTATTTCCTCCATTCACCGACACGGTTCTCATTCCAACAGGACGAGGTATCCGTTGGTTTGTCCCGGTTTAGAAGTCGTGACTCAATGAACTTCATTATCCTCGTCCCGGGAACGAGGTCTAACGTGTTCACTCGGAGCAAGGCGACTTATTTCACTTCACGCATTCTCTTAACTTAGTGTTATTATCATTAATTACATTACAATTCACAAGACGATTTAATGTCTCATAATTATTATACACATTAGATATCACTCCATTAAGATCTGAGACCGATGAGTGATGATTAAACCAAGGGTAATTTTCCCCGGGACACAGTCCATGGTGACGCGCCAGTCACCTGGTCCTACCCTTATTCACTCATTTTACCACTTTATTACTGTGGTCCCGTAAATCACGTTCCCTCACTCTCCACCAGGAACAGTTACGACACTTCCTATTATGAAATGAGGCCTATATTAATCCTTAGGCCGCCGTGAACGCCAATTTCCTGGTTCCATGCTTTCCCAGCCTCCTCACTATATTCAAAACACTCCCGCCTCCCCCATGTCCCGAGTCGACCTCTCCCCCCGCACATCCGCGCATGCGCAAAGGGAACTCTTGGTTCTATCCTATTGTCAAATATATTTTTGACTCATATCGACACATTAAACACCTATTAGGCACTGCAGTTTCGGAAAATTAAAAATTTTCCACACTGAGCATTTGATTTCAAGGCTCAAGGAGTGGGACTTGGTAGATGAAAATGTGCAAGTGACAAGCCAGAGAAAACGTTACCAACATTTCTCAAGCTTCTTCACTAATAAAGACAGGTTATACTACTGTAATGATGTCTCAGGCCTGATTGATGAAATTGGAATTGCATGCAATCCAGATGAGCGGAGACTCTTCATTCATAGCTCCTCCAGAAGCCTAAAAACTGTACTTCTGCTCAATGGGAACAAGTATCCATTTCTTCCCTTGGCTCATTCAGTGCATCTTAAAGAGGTCTATAACAGTGTCAAACTTCTACTGGAAGCTTTGAACTATGATAAGTATGGGTGGGAGGTTATTGGAGACTTCAAAATGGTGGCATTTTTGATGGAACTCCAA
>NC_069423.1:47587468-47594968 GCF_026875155.1 Cherax quadricarinatus | reverse complement strand
CCAGTTCCCTTACCCTAGGGGTGAGCCGAAGCTTCCAAAAATCCCCCCAAATACCCCACTAATCATTAATTGGATAAGTCCTTACACCCTGCACCAACACTCCACGACTTCCCACCTTCTCCAAACAGATCAACCATACCTTCCTCGCATCCCGTACCGCCAACAGAAATGCACCATATCCTCACACACCAGTAACTCCTTCCCCCCACCATTTCTACACATCAACCATAACCTCCCCAACCCTTTTACTTCTTTCCCCACCCACTCTGAGGAACACCTGTTTCATATAGACTGCCTTTACTCGAGGCTCCAAAGGGATGAGGCCCAATCCACCCTGCCGAACATTCGTCATGACGATCTCACTCCTTAACCATGGCCTCCCATAACCCCAGACATATCTTAACACTTTCCCCTGCAGTTCCTTAATATCAATGTGCCTCAGAGGAAACACCTCCGCCACTCCCCACACCTTACTAAAAACGGGGGTGTTCACCACCACCACTCTCCTCTGCAAAGTAACATCCCCGGCCCACAAAACCCTTTAGCCTGTCCAAAGCCCGACCTACCACTGCCTCCGAATTCACCGTCTGTGCATCCAGGACATCCGCCAAGTATACAACTCCATAAATCCTAAGACTATACACAACAGACCACACATACGCCTCGCCTAAGCCTTCCCCCCACCCAGGATCCTACCTCTAGCAACCTTGACTTCGCTCAATTAGCTCTCATCCCCGTCGCCTCCCCAAACATCTCAATCACTGTACCCACGTTTTGCAAACCTACCTCCACACCCACCAAAACCGCGGTGTCATCCACATAACCCACAATCCCCGCACTACTAGCTCCCTCCTCACCCTTCTCCTGAGCCCCCCCACCTTCAATAAGCCTGTAAAGAGGATCCTGCATACATGCAATGAGAATCTTGGACAGCGGACACCCCTGTCTCAAACCCGTCTCCATCTGCACAAGCAAACCCAACCTGCCATTCACCTGTACCCAAACCGTGGCCGATAAATACAACATAGTGACCCATCACACAACCTCCTCCCCGAAACCCTGTTTCCACAAAATAACCCTCAACATCTTTCTATTCACACAGTCATAAGCTTCTTTCCAATCTATTCCCAAGATACCTTCCCCCCTTGACAGCTCATTAAAAAATCCCTGATTCTCCCATGTCCAGCATGCATGATCCGTCCAGGTATACCAAACTGTCCCCGATGCATAACCAATTCAATTACCCTCTTCATCCTCTTACCCAATATTTTCGCAAAAATTTTGTAATCCGCACACATAAGGGAGATTGCCCGATATGCACTCAACGTCCTTCTCCCCCTTCTTTGGTACCAAAACAACAACTCCCATACCCTGCATCGTTCCCAATCCCCCCTCCTTCATACAGTTTAACAATGCCACCAGACAAGTTTTCATGCAATCCCAGTGTGCCAAATAAAAATCATTAGGTATCCCATCAATCCCTGGAGCTTTTCCTCTACTCATTCCAGTCACAGTCTCCTCCACCTCCTTCTCACTAATCCCTTCCCCTAGCTCCACTCGCTCGTCCTCACTTAAAGCATTCATTATCCCATCACCACACAATCCCCTCCCTGGCATTGCCCATCCCCTATCTCATTTTCTCAAGCCAATGGGCTGCAAAATTACTCATACTTTTTGTCGTGCAAAGCATCTGCCCCCTCTGATATCTCCCCACATTCACACACACCTCCAAATTCATCATCGTGGTAGCCTCTTGCCTTTCCCTGAACCTGCAGAAAACACAACCTGAGGGACTGTCACCCCAAAGCACCTCCTCCAACCCTGCCCTTACACGTATGGCATCAAAACGCTCATTCTGTATGTCAGTCAACCTACTCCACAGGTCCACAATTTCTCCATACCGATTACCCCTTCCCCCCTCATAACAAACATTCAGCTGACCCTCTAGATATTTTTGCAACCCAAATGTCCACCCCGCCTCCTCCCGACCCTTAGCCCTAAAATGCGCCTGAATCCCCGGCTTGGCACTCGACTCCCACCAATCCAACATGCCCACCCCTTGGTCCCTAGCCCCCCAGAAAGATTCCCACCAATCCCTGAAAGACGTTCCCTCCCCCTCCGCAGTAAGGAGTCGCATATTCAATTTCCAATATCCTGAGTATCTCCGTACCATACCAAACCATGCCAGTTCCACCATAACTGCCCAGTGATCCGAAATCCCGACATCGATGATCTATACCCATTCAACCACAATCCCGAGTTACGCATATTTGATCCAATCTCACTGTATAGTCTCTCCTCACAAGTGTGCTCCACCCTCTATCCCTCCCCCCTACCACATCAGAGACCCCCACATCCCACAGCACATCCTGTAACACCTCTAGTACGCAACCCGCCCCTCGCGGCTCCACATCCTCATGCCTGATAACACAATCCCAATCTCCTCCCAGGATGGCAACCATGGGCAAACCCCGCAAAAAAATATATCAATACGTCCCTCACAAAATCCACCTTTACCCGACTAAGCCCTTCTGCCGGCATATACATGCCCAAAAAGCAAACCCAAACTTCCCCCAGACTCCCTCCACCCTCACCACCCTCCTCCCAAGCAAGGACTCGAAAGGGCTGGACTCCTGCACCGCCCCTGCCACCCCACCCTTTAGCCTCACTGAACTACCCACAAACAGCCTATATCCCCACAACCACAACTCGCATCCATACTTAAAACTGTGTACCTGAATGAAACACACATTCACATCAAAATGCCTTACCTTAGAACGCTCTCCACCCATGCATGTTTAACTTCAGCCCTAAGGCCATTGGCATTAATGGTTAGACACATGAATTCTTCAAAAATGGGGACTTTTCCGGATGCCTCTGGGTCTTACTCTTTACACTTTGGACTGTACCTGACTTCTCTCATGCACATGTCCCCTCCTGTCCCCTGTCCCCTGTCCCCTGTCCCCTGTCCCTCACCTGAGTACTCCTCGACCCCGTCCTAGCCACATCTCCCCACATCATCTTACCAGACCTCTGTGCCGGAGTGAGCACCTCATCAACCGACAACCTCCAAGCCCGTTTCCTAGACACAGTTCCTAGCTCCATCTTCACACTTCCATCAGCCTCGTGGATCTCAGCCTCCACCCTCTGGACATGTAGAACACCAGTCCCCAAGTCCAGCGGCTCTGGAACCTGTGCCAGGGTCACATCAACAAACTGGGAAACCTTTCCCACAGTAGAGCAAACCTCTGCCGGCTCATTCAGAAATTTTTTGAGCATTTCCTGCAGGGGGAGCACCAAGGCCTCCTGGATGTCACCAGGCACCACCTGCTCCACGACCTCTGTTGCAGGTCCAAGCCCCTCCCAAGGGAGCATCCGATGTCTCAGTCAACGTCACACAACGTTCCTCATCACCTGTGGCCTCGTCTGCCCAAGTCAGACATGCTGCCCCTGCCACAGGCGCAGAAGATGATATCTCCATGGGTATCGACACCAGCGACGTCACTACTTCCGTTGGTTGCGGGGCAGCCACCTTGCCACACCCCGTTGCCATGTGATCAAAACAACCACACAAGTGACAAGTTCGCCATTGTCTTGTGTACATGACGCACACATGCACCCTGAAATCCTCAAGGACAACAAAATAGGGAATGGCCCTCCTCAACGTCATTTTCAAAGCAAAGGATCCTTCAGGCAATCCAGCTTAGAGCCCATCCTTCCACCTTCCCAACGTCGCCGTATGCACCTCACCATAACACTTGAATGCCTTACTGACATCCACTGTGTCCACTTCAAAGGGGACATTATGGATTCGTACCCAGGTGTAGGTTCGAGAAGCATCCCTCAGACGTACCTCCATCCCCGAAGTCACAGGAAGGCACTTCTGGTATAAGAGCACCGTCCGTTCATAGGCATCCACGGAATAAAACTTTATGAAGATTCTCGATGTACCATTCAATGCTATACCATGCAGCTCGTCGTTGCCAATACCGTAAGTATCTCTTACAATCACTGGCAGCAGTGCAGAAGCCGTTGTTGGGTATAATGCACCCTTTACGATGTCAACACACTGTATTGTTGTGTCGTATACCACTGGTAGCCATCTTGGAGAAAAGAGGGAACTGCGCAGGAAGGTTAACTCACAAAGGAACGTGTGCACAACCCAACCTGTCAGCCGGAGAGCAAAGAGGTCAATGAGTGTGGACTGTATGAAAATTAAAGGAAACGATCTCCAGAAAGGATTAATGGGAACACTAATACACACAGACAGGGTAAGAATTTTCTAATTGACACCAGGCACATATGTACCAAAAGTTTAGTAATCCTGCCTTAACGACACTGAATTACTAGACGATTTCACCACAACCAGTGTTCACACATTAATTCATATGGCGTCCTCTTTGTATCACTCTGCGGCCGCTTGAACACCCTCCTTCAAGCGAAATTTCTTGAAGGGTCAAATCAGCATCACACTTTAATATGCAATTATTATATTTATTATTATTATTTATTAACACACTGGCCGATTCCCACCAAAACAGGGTGGCCCGAAAAAGAAAAACTTTCACCATCATTCACTCCATCACTGTCTTGCCAGAAGGGTGCTTTACACTACAGTTTTTAAACTGCAACATTAACACCCCTCCTTCAGAGTGCAGGCACTGTACTTCCCACCTCCAGGACTCAAGTCTGGCCTGCCGGTTTCCCTGAATCCCTTCATAAATGTTACTTGGCTCACACTCCAACAGCACGTCAAGTATTAAAAACCATTTGTCTCCATTTACTCCTATCAAACACGCTCACGCATGCCCGCTGGAAGTCCAAGCCCCTAACACACAAAACCTCCTTTACCCCCTCCCTCCAACCTTTCCTAGGCCCACCCCTACCCCACCTTCTTTCCACTACAGACTGATACACTCTTGAAGTCATTCTGTTTCGCTCCATTCTCTCTACATGTCCGAACCACCTCAACAACCCTTCCTCAGCCCTCTGGATAACAGTTTTGATAATCCCGCACCTCCTCCTAACTTCCAAACTACGAATTCTCTGCATTATATTCACAACACACATTGCCCTCAGACATGACATCTCCTCTGCCCCCAGCCTTCTCCTCACTGCAACATTCATCACCCATGCTTCACACCCATATAAGAGCGTTGGTAAAACTATACTCTCATACATTCCCCTCTTTGCCTCCAAGGACAAAGTTCTTTGTCTCCACAGACTCCTAAGTGCACCACTCACCCTTTTTCCCTCATCAATTCTATGATTCACCTCATCTTTCACAGACCCATCCGCTGACACGTCCACTCCCAAATATCTGAATACATTCACCTCCTCCATACTCTCTCCCTCCAATCTGATATCCAATCTTTCATCACCTAATCTTTTTGTTATCCTCATAACCTTACGCTTTCCTATATTCACTTTTAATTTTCTTCTTTTGCATACCCTACCAAATTCATCCACCAACCTCTGCGACTTCTCTTCAGAATCTCCCAAGAGCACAGTGTCATCAGCAAAGAGCAACTGTGACAACTCCCACTTTATGTGTGATTCTTTATCTTTTAACTGCACGCCTCTTGCCAAGACCCTCGCATTTACTTCTCTTACAACCCCATCTATAAATATATTAAACAACCACGGTGACATCACACATCCTTGTCTAAGGCCTACTTTTACTGGGAAATAATCTCCCTCTTTCCTACATACTCTAACTTGAGCCTCACTATCCTCGTAAAAACTCTTCACTGCTTTCAGTAACCTACCTCCTACACCATACACCTGCAACATCTGCCACATTGCCCCCCTGTCCACCCTGTCATACGCCTTTTCCAAATCCATAAATGCCACAAAAGCCTCTTTAGCCTTGTCTGTATTATTCATATATATTCATGCTGAATTTACGAAAATTATAAAAAAAAAATTCCACAGTTTACCTAATTTCTTGCTACGTGTATCCTATTCCTCATCCCGTATTAAGGTATATACACCGAGAGCTGTGTATATCCAAGTACGTACGTACCAAGAATTGTGCATTTGTCAGTGCATATTCTGTGCACCAAGGTATGAGTAAGACGAATGTGCAGTAGATGGGTATCTTTATTGTTGAAATGTTTCACACACACAGTGGGCGTCTTCAGTCAAATACAGAAGCAGCAGGTACAGTAGTGGTAGTGAAATGAAGATAATGTAATCAGTCCAACTTTGGAGTAGTATTTGAGGTCTGTATTTTATACCATTTTCAACACACCGAGATATATATCTCTTGGTATATGCACAGATGGGCGTGTATCCCTCAGAGTATATACAGTGTATATACACTTTAGTGTATCTCTCAGTGTACGGTGTCCCGTAGCTTGATCACGAGCGCACTCAGCTCACACACTGAGGTTCGGGGATTGAATTTCCTCCGGTATGGTTGGAAAACATTAGGGATGTATTTCCATAGGACACCTATTATCACTGTTCACCCACCAGTTTAAAATGGGTACCTTGGAGTTAGTCGACTGGTGTGGGTTGTATCCTGGGACAAAACTGACCTAATTTGCCCGAAATGCTCTACATAACAAGCGGCTTTCTATATAGTAGTATGTCAATGATGTCAACTAGGACTGTATACCTTGTACATATACTTGTAGTAAATAAACATATTATTATATTATTATTAGTTACTTATTATTAGTTACTTAATTGCATTTAAAGCCTATCGACTACACCACGGTCATTAAGGTTGCCATTCACAAATAACCCCTACACAGGAGAATGAAACTTATGAAGACTTATGAGGACCATTAACTAGTCACATCGTGTGACTAGATAATGGTCCAAGTCGGACCGAACGTCGTCATAAGTTTCATTCTCCTGTGTGAAGGTTATTTGTGTATTGTTCCAGTCATGGTATTGTGCCTTTTAGTCTTCATTAAGATTGCATGTTTTAATCCCTTACAACGGGATTAAATTAAATTCTTATTGTATACATAGAGACATACACCCCTCGATATATATTATATCTCTAAGCTTGTTTAATGACGTGCGACCAGGGGGCGTGCTCAGCGCTGCTCGTGGGCACGGCTGTGGCTCTCACCTTCAGCTTCGGTGCTACAATCCTGGGTATCACACCAGAAATACTGCCCACCTCTACGGACGCCTGCCCTGCCAACCTGACCATACCTCTTCCTTCAGACACCCACCCAGTCAGGTAGGACTCAAGGCGTTTCACCCTACAGTAGTATGAGACCTACACCAGAAACGAGTCTCAGTCATGTGATGACCCATTCATAGGAGCTTCTGATCATATGATTGAGACCTCATACTGGTTAATACTCAACGTAAAAAAAGTAAACAATACATCGTATGTATATATGAAAGGTGTGTAGAGGTTAATATTTACTTATTGACACAAGGAGTAGCAGAGGTTCGATTCTCCGTCTGCTAATAGTGAGACAGACATGCTAAATATGTAAACTGGGCTGTTGTATACCATTTCCGGTTTAATTA
>NC_069423.1:47526211-47586968 GCF_026875155.1 Cherax quadricarinatus | reverse complement strand
TGTTGTGCAGAATGTGGAAGATGGCTAATGTGGTTCCTATATTCAAATCGGGGGATAAGTCCACTCCTTCAAATTACCGTCCAATAAGCCTGACATCTATAGTGGGCAAGTTATTAGAATCAATTATAGCTGACATTATCAGAAGTCACCTGAAGAGCATAACTTGATAAATGATCTCAGCATGGATTCACGAGAGTCGTTCCTGCCTGACAAACTTACTGACGTTCTTCAATAGAACATTTGAGGCAGTTGACAGTGATAAGGAATATGATATTGTTTATTTGGATTTTAGTAAAGCATTCGACAGAGTACCTCACAAGAGACTCTTAAGAAAAGTGGCAGCTCATGGTATAGGAGGTAAAGTTCTAGCATGGATTGAGGCATGGCTTACCAATAGAAAGCAGAGAGTTACCATTAATGGAGTGAAATCTGAATGGGGATTAGTCACTAGTGGCGTTCCACAAGGATCAGTTTTAGGCCCTCTCTTGTTCATAATTTACATTAATGACCTTGTAATAAAGTTGGTAGAATTTTACTTTACATTAATGACCTTGATGAAGGGATTACTAGTGACATGAGTAAGTTTGCTGATGATACAAAGATAGGCCGTATAATTCACTCTGAGGAGGATATCAATGAACTCCAGGACGATTTGAACAAATTAATGTCTTGGTCTGAGAAATGGCAGATGAAGTTTAATGTGGATAAGTGTAAGGTACTTGCCCTTGGTAATGAAAATAACCCTCGAAGCTATAATCTAGGTGAAGTAGAGCTTGGTCATACAGAATGTGAAAAAGACTTGGGAGTCATGGTAAGCAGAAATCTAAAGCCAAGACAGCAGTGCCTCAGTGTGCGCAACAAGGCCAACAGATTACTCGGATTTATCTCAAGAAGTATAAGTAACAGAAGTCCAAAAGTTATTTTACAGCTCTATACATCACTAGTGAGGCCTCATTTAGATTATGCTGCTCAGTTTTGGTCCCCTTACTACAGGATGGACATGGAAATAAATGGTATAAAATACCGACACAATGGCAATATAAACACAAATGCAGTATAATGTGATCCTTTATTGACTACGTTTCGCCCACACAGTGGGCTTTTTCAAGTCACAAACAGAACTAAGTTCTGTTTGTGACTTGAAAAAGCCCACTGTGTGGGCGAAACGTAGTCAATAAAGGATCACATTATACTGCATTTGTGTTTATATTGCCAGGATGGACATAGACTCATTAGAGAACATACAGAGAAGAATGACTAAAATGATTTACTGTGTAAGGAACCTCCCGTATGAAGATAGACTTAAAGCCTTAAATCTCCACTCTCTGCAGAGGCGTAGAATGAGGGGAGACTAATCCAAAGGGGTTCTTTCAAGTGTATAGGACGAAGGTGAAGGAAAAAGTAGGACCTTTGAAATCTGGGAATGGACAGCTGACGGATAATGAACTGGAAATGTGTTCCTTATTTAATGACTATTTTTTGTCAGTTTTTACACAGGAAGATGTAAATGAGATCCAGTAATTAACAATTATTTGTTCCTAAATGAATTCAAGTTAACTAATATTACTGTCACGAGGATCATGGTTTATTAAACAGATAGACAAACTGAAACAAAAATAAGTCCCCGGACCCGATGATTGTTTTAAAGGGTACTTAAGGAATGCAAGATGGAGCTTAGTCACCCATAACGAGTGTATTCAATGCGTCCATCCTTTAAACCAGTGTTGTGCCAGAGATGTGGAAGATGGCTAATGTGGTTCCTATATTCAAATCAGGGGAAAAAGTCCACTCCTTAAAATTACCGTCCAATAAGCCTGACATCTATAGTGGGCAATTTATTAGAATCAATTATAGCTGACATTACAGAAGTCACCTTGAAGAGCATAACTTGATAAATGAATCTCACATGGATTCACGAGAGGTCGTTCCTGCCTGACAAACTACTGACGTTCTTCAATAGAACATTTGAGGCAGTTGACAGTGATAAGGAATATGATATTGTTTATTTGGATTTAGTAAAGCATTCGACAGAGTACCTCACAAGAGACCTTAAAAAAGTGGCAGCTCATGGTATAGGAGGTAAAGTTCTAGCATGGATTGAGGCATGGCTTACCAATAAAAAGCAGAGAGTACCATTAATGGAGTGAAATCTGAATGGGGATTAGTCACTAGTGGCGTTCCCCAAGGATCAGTTTTAGGCCCTCTCTTGTTCATAATTTACATTAATGACCTTGTAAAAAAGTTGGTAGAATTTTACTTTACATTAATGACCTTGATGAAGGGTTTACTAGTGACATGAGTAAGTTTGCTGATGATACAAAGATAGGCCGTATTAATTCACTCTGAGGAGGATATCAATGAACTCCAGGACGATTTGAACAAATTAATGTCTTGGTCTGAGAAATGCAGATGAAGTTTAATGTGGATAAGTGTAAGGTACTTGCCCTTTGGGTAATGAAAATAACCCTCGAAGCTATAATCTAGGTGAAGTAGAGCTTGGTCATACAGAATGTGAAAAAGACTTGGGAGTCATGGAACAAAATCTAAAGCCAAGACAGCAGTGCCTCAGTGTGCGCAAAAAGGCCAACAATTACTTGATTATCTCAAGAAGTATAAGTAACAGAAGCCCAAAAAGTTATTTTACAGCTCTATACATCACTAGTGAGGCCTCATTTAGATTATGCTGCTCAGTTTTGGCCCCCTTACTACAGGATGGACATGGAAATAAATGGTATAAATACCGACACAATGGCAATAAAAAACACAAATGCAGTATAATGTTATCCTTTATTGACTACGTTTTCGCCCACACAGTGGGCTTTTCAAGTCACAAACAGAACTAAGTTCTTTTTGTGACTTAAAAAAGCCCAACTGTGGGGGCGAAACGTAGTCAATAAAGGATCACATTATACTGCATTTGTGTTTATATTGCCAGGATGGACATAGACTCATTAGAGAACATACAGAGAAGAATGACTAAAATGATTTACTGTGTAAGGAACCTCCCGTATGAAGATAGACTTAAAGCCTTAAATCTCCACTCTCTGCAGAGGCGTAGAATGAGGGGAGACTAATCCAAAGGGGTTCTTTCAAGTGTATAGGACGAAGGTGAAGGAAAAAGTAGGACCTTTGAAATCTGGGAATGGACAGCTGACGGATAATGAACTGGAAATGTGTTCCTTATTTAATGACTATTTTTTGTCAGTTTTTACACAGGAAGATGTAAATGAGATTCCACTAATTAACAATTATTTAGTTCCTGATGAATTCAAGTTAACTAATATTACTGTCACGAGGATCATGGTTATTAAACAGATAGACAAACTGAAACAAAATAAGTCCCCGGGACCCGATGAGTTGTTTTCAAGGGTACTTAAGGAATGCAAGATGGAGCTTAGTCAGCCATTAACGAGTGTATTCAATGCGTCCATCCTTCCCACATTTTAACATCACTAACAATGTCTCACTTCCCACATTGTAACATCCCTAACAATGTCTCACTTCCCACATTCTAACATCACTAACGATGTCTCACTTCCCACATTCTAACATCACTAACAATGTCTCACTTCCCACATTCTAACATCACTAACAATGTCTCACTTCCCACATTCTTACATCACTAACAATGTCTCACTTCCCATATTTTAACATCACTAACAATGTCTCACTTCCCACATTCTAACATCACTAACAATGTCTCACTTCCCACATTCTTACATCACTAACAAATGTCCTCACTTCCCACATTCTAACATCACTAAAAAATTATCTCACTTCCCACATTCTAACATCACTAACAATGTCTCACTTCCCACATTCTTACATCACTAACGATGTCTCACTTCCCACATTCTTTCATCACTAACAATGTCTCACTTCCCACATTCTTACATCACTAACGATGTCTCACTTCCCACATTCTTACATCACTAACAATGCCTCACTTCCCACATTCTTACATCACTAACAGTGTCTCACTTCCCACATTCTTACATCACTAACGATGTCTCACTTCCCACTAACGATGTCTCACTTCCCACATTCTAACATCACTAACAATGTCTCACTTCCCACATTCTAACATCACTAACAATGTCTCACTTCCCACATTCTTACATCACTAACAATGTCTCACTTCCCACATTCTAACATCACTAACAATGTCTCACTTCCCACATTTTAACATCACTAACAATGTCTCACTTCCCACATTCTTACATCACTAACAATGTCTCACTTCCCACATTCTAACATCACTAACAATGTCTCACTTCCCACATTCTAACATCACTAACAATGTCTCACTTCCCACATTCTTACATCACCAACAATGTCTCAGACTTCCCACATTCTAACATCACTAACAATGTCTCACTTCCCACATTCTAACATCACTAACAATGTCTCACTTCCCACATTCTTACATCACCAACAATGTCTCAGACTTCCCACATTCTAACATCACTAACAATGTCTCACTTCCCACATTCTTACATCACCAAAAATGTCTCAGACTTCCCACATTCTAACATCACTAACAATGTCTCACTTCCCACATTCTAACATCACTAACAAGTCCACTTCCCACATTCTAACATCACTAACAATGTCTCACTTCCCACATTCTAACATCACTAACAATGTCTCACTTCCCACATTCTAACATCACTAACAATGTCTCACTTTCCACATTCTAACATCACTAACAATGTCTCACTTCCCACATTCTAACATCACTAACAATGTCTCACTTCCCACATTCTTACATCACTAACAATGTCTCACTTCCCACATTCTAACATCACTAACAATGTCTCACTTCCCCCCTTCTACATCACTAACGATGTCTCACTTCCCACATTCTAACTCACTAACAATGTCTCACTTCCCACATCTAACACCCACTAACAATGTCTCACTTCCCACATTCTTACATCACTAACAATGTCTCACTTCCCACATTTTAACATCACTAACAATGTCTCACTTCCCACATTCTAACATCACTAACAATGTCTCACTTCCCACATTCTAACATCACTAACGATGTCTCACTTCCCACATTCTAACATCACTAACAATGTCTCACTTCCCACATTCTAACATCACTAACAATGTCTCACTTCCCACATTCTTACATCACTAACAATGTCTCACTTCCCACATTTTAACATTACTAACAATGTCTCACTTCCCACATTCTAACATCACTATCAATGTCTCACTTCCCACATTTTAACATCACTAACAATGTCTCACTTCCCACATTCTAACATCATAAACAATGTCCCACTTCCCACATTCTTACATCACTAACAATGTCTCACTTCCCACATTCTAACATCACTAACAATGTCTCACTTCCCACATTCTAACATCACTAACAATGTCTTACTTCTCACATTCTAACATCACTAACAATGTCTCACTTCCCACATTCTTACATCACTAACAATGTCTCAGACTTCCCACATTCTAACATCACTAACAATGTCTCACTTCCCACATTCTAACATCACTAACAATGTCTCATTTCCCACATTCTTACATCACTAACAATGTCTCACTTCCCACATTCTAACATCACTAACAATGTCTCACTTCCCACATTCTAACATCACTAACAATGTCTCACTTCCCACATTCTAACATCACAAACAATGTCTCACTTCCCACATTCTAACATCACTAACAATGTCTCACTTCCCACATTCTAACATCACAAAACAATGTCTCATTTCCCCACATTTTAACATCACTAACAATGTCTCACTTCCCACATTCTAACATCACTAACAATGTCTCACTTCCCACATTCTAACATCACTAACAATGTCTCACTTCCCACATTCTTACATCACTAACAATGTCTCACTTCCCACATTCTAACATTCACTAACAATGTCTCACTTCCCACTTTCAACATCACTAACAATGTCTCATTCCCACATTCTAAAAATAAACAAAAAATGTCTCACTTCCCACATTCTAACATCACTAACAATGTCTCACTTCCCACATTCTAACATCACTAACAATGTCTCACTTCCCACATTCTAACATCACTAACAATGTCTCACTTCAATATAATGTAAAACAACATTCACCATCTTCTTGTATTCATAATTTTGTTAGCATTTGATCAATAATTTCCTTAATTTAATTTGGAACAGTAGTTTGAAAGCTGCAGATATGTATATGACACGTGTATGTATATATGTTGCACTCGGCATGGAATGTGGAATGTGTGTGGACATATTTTATGCAGGATTGTGCTTGTGCGTATGTTTAATGGAGGAATGTGTATGTGTGTATGTGTTACTAGTTGTCAAAGGTACTTGCCGAAAGACACTTGACATGTGTTTGCGCGTGTGTGTGTACTCATCTATTTGTGGGTGAAGGGGTCGAATCATAGCTTCTGGACCCGCCTCTTGGCTGGGGCCCCGCCTCTTCGCTGTACTCACCTAGTTGTGGTTGCAGGGGTCGATTCACAGCTCTTGGCCAGCTTCTTCACTGGTCACTACTAGGTCACTCCTGCTCCATGAGCTTTACCATACCTCTACTTAAACCTATGTATGGATCCTGTCTCCATTACATCACTTCCCAGACTGTTCTAATTCCTGACAACTCTGTGATTGAAGAAATACTTCCTAACATCCCAGTGATTCATCTGAGTCTTCAAGTTCCAATTGTGAGCCCTTGTTGCTGTGTCTCATCTCTGGAACATCCTGTCTCTTGTCACTTCCTCTCAGAATTTTATATGTCGTTATCACATCTCTCGTGAGAGAGATGAGAGCCGGGTGAGTGAGATGACAGGACGGTTGAGTAGATATAAAAGGGATGAGAGACACGGTAGCAGAGTGAGAGAGTTGAGAGCCGGGTGAGAGAGATGAGAGCCGGGTGAGAGAGATGAGGGTAGAGTGATGGTGATGACACAAGGACGATGTTAGTATAGACATAAAACGCAGATTTTTGGGCTAAGTTACGTTCCCTGATGATGGTCATAACTACCGTAATTAAGTGACTCCAGCACTGTAGCAAAGTATATTTAAAACTGTTGAAAGAAACTTTTAAAATTGCAATTGGAACTGAATGGTAATTTCTCAATTTTGATGGCATATTTTGTTTGGTAAAGAGACATTAATAACTAAAACAGTTAGATTCTGTGTCATACTTTGCCTGTGAGACAGTGTAAGTCAGAACTGTGACTGACACTGATGGTAAATATGAAGAATAAAGAACAGATAATTGCATAAAACAGCTGTATCGAATATATCAACAATGTGGCAGACTTGCCAGGCTGCAGGATCAGCAATGTGGTGACCTACCAGGTTGCAGAATCAACAAAATGGCGGACTTTCCAGGTTGAAGGATCAACAATGTGGTGAACTTTCCAGGTTGCAGGATCAACAATGATTTAGACTTTCCAGGTTGCAGGATCAACAATGTGGCGGACTTGTCTGGTTGCAGGATCAACAATGTGGCAAAATTGCCTGATTACAGGATCAACAGTTGTAGGATCAGCAATGTGGCAGACTTGCCAGAATGCAGTATCAACAATTTGGCAGAATTGCCTGGTTGCAGGATCAACAATGTGGCAGACTTGCCTGGATGCAGGATCAACAATGTGGCAGACTTGCCTGGTTGCAGGATCAACAAAATGGCGGACATGCCAAGTTGCAGGATCAACAATGTGGTGGACTAGCCAGGTTGCAGGATCAACAAAATGGCGGACTTGATAAGTTGCAGGATGAACAATGTGGCAGACTTGCCAGGTTGCAGGATCAACAAAATAGCGGACTTGTCAGGTTGCAGGATCAACAATATGATGGACTTGGCAGGTTGCAGGATCAACAATGTGGTGGACTTGCCAGGTTGCAGGAACAACATTGAGGCAGAATTGCCTGATTGGAGGATCAACGGTTGTGGGATCAGCAATATGGCAGCCTTGCCTGGTTGCAGGACCAACTTTGTGGTGGACTTGCCAGGCTGCAGGATCAACAATGTGGCAGACTTGCCTGGTTGTGGGATCAACATTGTGGCAGATTTGCCTGGTTGCAGGATCAACATTGTGGTGGACTTGCCAGGCTGCAGGATCAACAATATGGCGGACTTGCCTGGTTGCAGGATTAACATCTGCATGATCAACAATGTGGCAGACTTGCCTGGTTGCAGGATCAACAATGTGGCAGAACTGCCTGGTTGAGGATCAACAGTTCCAGGATCATCAATGTGGCAGACTTGCCAGGTTGCAGGATCAATAAAATGACGGACTTGTCAGGTTACAGGATCAACAACGTGGTGGACTTGCGAGATTGCAGGATCAATAGTGTGGTGGGCTTGTCAGGTTGCAGGATCAATAATGTGGTGGACTTTCCAGGTTGCAGATCAACAATGTTGCGGACTTGGCATGTTGCATGATCAACAATGTAGAGGACTTGCCAGTTTGCAGGATCAACAATATTGCGGACTTGGCAGGTTTCAGGATCTGCAATGTTGGACTTGCCAGTTTGCAGGATCAGCAATGTGGTGGACTTGCCAGGTTGCAGGATCAACAATGTGGTTGCAAGATCAGCTGCCAAAATAATTTTTCTCAAGTTATTGTGTTTTTGTGTGCTCTGTTGATAGTGTTATTTTATATTAATATTGTTTTGTATGAGAGGATGCATATGGGGGCAATGTGACAGATGTTGCTGGTGCATGGAATGAGGTAGGTTACTGAAGCAGTGAAGAGTTTTCTCGAGGATAATGTAGCTCAGGTTAGAGTATGTAAGAGAGAGGGAGATTATTTCCCAGTAAAAGTAGGCCTTAGACAAGGATGTGTGATGTCGCCGTGGTTGTTCAATATATTTATAGATGGAGTTGTAAGAGAAGTGAATACTCGGGTGTTGGCAAGAGGTGAGGCGTTAAAAGATAAAGAATCTAACACAAAGAGGGAGTTGTCACAGTTGCTCTTTGCTGATGACACTGTGCTTTTGGGAGATTCTGAAGACAAGTTGCAGAGGTTGGTGGATGAGTATGGTAGGGTATGTAAAAGAAGAAAAATAAAAGCGAATATATGAACTAGTAAGGTGTTGAGGATAAAACGATTAGGTGACGAAAGACTGGATATCAGATTGGAGGGAGACAGTACGCAGGAGGTGAATGTATTCAGATATTTAGGAGTGGACGTGTCAGCAGGTGGGTCTATGAAGAATGACGTGAATCAAGAGGGGGAAAAGAAGCAAAGAGGGGAATATATAAGAGTATAGTTATACCAACACTCTTTTATGGGTGTGAAGCATGGGTGGTGAATGTTGCAGCGAGGAGAAGGCTGGAGGCAGTGGAGATGTCATGTCTGAGGGCAATGTGTGGTGTAAATATAATGCCGAGAATTCGTAGCGTTGGAAATTATGAGGAGGTGCGGAATTACCAAAACTATCGAGAGGGCTGAGGAGGAGTTGTTGAGGTGGTTCGGACATGAAGAGAGGAGGGAACAGTATAGAATGACTTCGAGAGTGCATAAATCTGTAGTGCAGGGAAAGCGGGGTAGGGGTCGGCCTAGGAAAGGTTGGAGGGGGTAAAGGAGGTTTTGTGTGCGAGGGGCTTGGACTTCCAGCACTTGACGTGCTGTTGTAGTGTAAGTAAGGGAAGTACAGTGACTGCACTCTGAAAGAGGGGTGTTAATTAATGTTTCAATTTTATAACTGTAGTGTAAGCCCTCCTCTGGCAAGACAGTGATGGAGTGAATGATGAAAGTTTTTCTTTTTGGGGCCACCCTGCCTTGGTGGGAATAGGCTGATGAGTTAATAAAAACTAATCAATTGTTTTGGGAGACAAGAATGTTAATGTGGGAGACATGGCTGCCAGTGTTGGAGACATGACTGCCAGTGTGGGAGACATGACTGCCAGTGTGGAAGACATGACTGCCAGTGTGGAAGACATGGCTGCCAGTGTGGGAGACATGACTGCCAGTGTGAGAGACATGGCTGCCAGTGTGGGAGACATGACTGCCAGTGTGGGAGACATGGCTGCCAGTGTGGGAGACATGACTGCCAGTGTGGGAAACATGACTGCCAGTGTGGGAGACATAACTGCCAGTGTGGGATATATGACTGCCAGTGTGGGAGACATGACTGCCAGTGTGGGAGACATGACTGCCAGTGTGGGAAACATGACTGCCAGTGTGGGAGACATAACTGCCAGTGTGGGATATATGACTGCCAGTGTGGGAGACATGACTGCCTGTGTGGGAGACATGACTGCCAGTGTGGGAGACATGGCTGCCAGTGTGGGAGATATGACTGCCAGTGTGGGAGACATGACTGCCAGTGTGGGAGACATGACTGCCAGTGTGGGAGACATGACTTGGCCAGTGAGTGGGAGACATGACTGCCAGTGTGGAGACATGACTGCCAGTGTGGGAGACATGACTGCCAGTGTGGGAGACATGACTGCCAGTGTTGGAGACATGACTGCCAGTGTGGGAGACATGACTGCCAGTGTGGGAGACATGACTGCCAGTGTGGGAGACATGACTGCCAGTGTGGGAGACATGACTGCCAGTGTGGGAGACATGGCTGCCAGTGTGGGAGACATGACTGCCAGTGTGGAGACATGACTCCCTAGTGTGGGAGACATGACTGCCAGTGTGGGAGACATGGCTGCCAGTGTGGGAGACATGACTGCCAGTGTGGGAGACATGACTGCCAGTGTGGGAGACATGACTGCCAGTGTGGGAGACATGACTGCCAGTGTGGGAGACATGGCTGCCAGTGTGGGAGACATGACTGCCAAGTGTGGGGAGACATGACTGCCAGTGTGGGAGACATGAACATGCCAGTGGGGAGACATGGCTGCCAGTGTGGGAGACATGACTGCCAGTGTGGGAGACATGACTGCCAGTGTGGGAGACATGACTGCCAGTGTGGGAGACATGGCTGCCAGTGTGGGAGACATGACTGCCAGTGTGGAGACAAACTGCAGTAACATCGCTGTGAATGACAAAACAAAACATACAGAACATAGTGACACAATATAAAAGTACTAGAACATAACAAACATACAAGAACATACGGGTAAAACACATGCAAACTACAACAGTAACAGTGAAGATGAGAACAGTAACTTATAAAACAGTACAAGAACAGTCTGGTAAAGCGCATGACAACCACACTAACACAAGAACAGTCTGGTAAAGCACATGACAACCACACTAACACAAGAACAGTCTGGTAAAGCGCATGACAACCACACTAACACAAGAACAGTCTGGTAAAGCACATGACAACCACACTAACACAAGAACAGTCTGGTGTACAAACTAACAGCATGGACAACCACACTAACACAAGAACAGTCTGGTAAAACGCATGACAACCACACTAACACAAGAACAGTCTGGTAAAACGCATGACAACCACACTAACACAAGAACAGTCTGGTAAAACGCATGACAACCACACTAACACAAGAACAGTCTGGTAAAACGCATGACAACCACACTAACACAAGAACAGTCTGGTAAAACGCATGACAACCACACTAACACGAGAGGAAGCAGAGTAACAGTAACAAAATTGTGATACATAATAACAGAAGAAAAGTACAAAACATACATGTGGAATATAACAGATTCTGGCAATCGCTGCTTCGCATAATCTAACATACGTTTTATTTTGGCCATACACACAGTTGTCTGACATTGATCACAGTGTTATCTCAGGTCTGATATACTTCATCAAGAACGGTATAGCAATCTATCGAAGATAATTAGGGCGGCACCCATCATAGATAGTGAAAAATAAATGGAGATAAGATAGGAACAGCGACATCCGAGATCAACCATCATATTTATGATGCTGCCCAGGTCCAGGTCACACTCTGTAAGTTAGGATGCTGCCCAGGTCCAGGTCACACTCTGTAAGTTAGGATGCTGCCCAGGTCCAGGTCACACTCTGTAAGTTAGGATGCTGCCCAGGTCCAGGTCACACTCTTTTGTAGTTTCTTACATTTTCTAGAATTGATGTATTTCAGGAATGTTTTAGGCTGTCTGAATGTGTTTCTTTGTTTCTTCCATCAACATTTTTTTTTATTCGCTCGTAATTCGAAAATGCTTTATCCAATCGCCTGAAATGTCTCGGATAACTTTCCAAAGCCTCAGTATTGGAGCTTCAGACTTTTGAAAAAGCTGCCTCAAAAATTCGACGACGACGAAGAGTGAACTTCAGATGTGTAGCAGCAGATAAATACATTTTATATGTAAAATAGTGTGATTTTTTTTTATTCCCGTTAAATCACGTTATTTTTCCAGTTTATTTCTGAAGAGTTTCAATATTTAAAAGCTGATGCATCGTAGGAGGAATAACTCATCAGATCAGCTTCAAACTTTTACTACTGGTCTGGTGGTTCTCTGAAAACAAGACTCGCGCTGCTATTGACTCTCATTAGTCCCAGTTCACAAATTTTATTGAATAGGGTTATTAATTTTTTAATTAGCACTTAACGAATACTTCATCTAACTAATTTCAAGATATTAATGAAAATACATTCTGTAAAAAGGATGATGAACATTACTCTGAGTAGACATGAATTTTAAATTTTCCTGAAATAGTCAAAGAACTTGGAATTGTTGGAATAAGATCAATTAATAAATATTTTGAGTATATGTATATATATATATATATATATATATATATATATATATATATATATATATATATATATATTATATATATATATATATATATATATATATATATATATATATATTCGATAGAGTTCTACATCAGAGGCACACTGAATAGGAGGAGAAATTTTTTCCTGGGTAGAGGCATGGTTGACAAATAGGCAGCGGAAAGTCTGCATAAATGGGGAGAAATTAGAATGGGGGCACGTCACAAGCGGTGTTGGGCCCCTTGTGGTTCACACTCTACATAAACGACATAGATGAGGGAATAAATAGCGACATAAGCAAATTTGCTGATGACACCAAAATAGGCCGTCCAATTCATTCTAATGAAGACATTAGAGCACTTCAGGATGATTTGAATAGACTAATGCAGTGGTCGGAGAAGTGGCAGATGCAGTTTAATATAAACAAATGCAAAGTTTTAAATATTGGGCAGGAAAACAACCATGCCACATATAGAGTAAACAACGTAGATCTTTATATTCCGGATTGCGAAAAGGACATAAGAGTTCTGTTTAGCAATAATCTGAAACCAAGACAACAGTTTACCTGGAGTTTACCTGGAGAGAGTTCCGGGGGTCAACGCCCCCACGGCCCGGTCTGGGACCAGGCCTCCTGGTGGATCAGAGCCTGATCAACCAGGCTGTTACTGCTGGCTGCACGCAATCCAACGTACGAGCCACAGCCCGGCTGGTCAGGTACCGACTTTAGGTGCTTTGTGCACAAGTGTTCGCAATAAAGCTAACAAAATCCTTGTCTTCAGTAAGAAGCATAATTAATAGAACTCCTCAAGTTGTTTTTTAACTCTATATATCTTTGGTTAGGTCTTATTTAGATTATGCTGAGCAATTTTGGTCACCGTATTACAGAATGGATATAAATGCACTGGAAAACGTACAAAGGAATCTCATTAGGTTGTGATGGTGTAGTGGTTACATCACTGACCTCAGACACAAAAACACACAAGGGATGTTTTAGATGGTGAGACAGCGATTAAAAATCACAGTAGTTTTAGATGTAACATAGCTTTCTTGAACAAAAAACTGCTGAATTCTTCTACAGTGAAAAATAAGAATTCAGTAATTATCCTTGTATACAAACCACCGCCACAACGGCTGAGTAGTTCGTCTAGCACATAAGATAGATAACTGCATGGAAAGTCTTAAAATCCCCACATTCAGTATCATCATCCTGGGAGATTTCAATTTCCCAAATATAAAATGGATGATGGTAAATCACACCATTGTACCAGAAATAGTTCCCGACAGGTTAGCTCATCTGATACATATCAGAGATAATATGTGAAAGCTTGGTTCTAGTCAGCAGATAACAGAACCCACCATTCATCTGATCATCACAAACAACGAGTAACTAATCAAAGACGCACTAATCACAAATCCGTTATACCCCGATCATAACATTATAGAGGTACAAAGAAGTATAAATTAAGGGGGAGAAACCTCCGGTAATACTGCACGAGAAGAAATGTTCAGTAATATTAATTTCAGCAATGGTAGAACTGACTTGGACAAAATTAATAAAAACTATCAGACATACTCTGCGAAACAATCATAAACACCCAAAAACCTCACTAGTGCTTAGAAAATCTGAATACAGAAACAAAGACTATATTAAATATTTACCACTGATAAGATTATTGAGATTTTGCTGCCAGAACGGATAGCTTATTGTGCAACCTATATCCTTCCTGTGAACGGTGTTGCAGTAAGGAATTTAGAGGAATTTTTATTCCTTGGAAGTTTATAAAGAATTTCAGAATTTGGCCTATTTCAAATATTACCTCTCTCAGGCAACAACGTATTGGACAAAAAGCTAGTTTAATATAATTTTATAGAGTCTAGGGGTTATTTCTACTAGGAAACTCAATCCAATAATATTAAAATCTTATTATGTTAAATTTTAAAGTATTTGAATACAATACTTTTGTCTTCTCTTCTTACACAATATTATGTATGTACAATAATTTTATTTTAAGGAAACTAAGTAATGAATTTACAAAATATCACATTAACGATGAAGACTAATCTTTAACACTTTACAACTTGAGTCTTCACAAACATCAAAGTCTTTACCTCAACAAGACTGTCTTAAAACCAACTGCACAAATGTGCAAAATTTAACACCTTTGCTTTCTGTCATAATGAAGATAGACACCAAGATTTTGTCTAAGAGGCACATATCTCTAAAGATTATTGGAGTGCCCGAAAATATGAATAAATCAGTCTTCTGAACAATACTGAGTGAACTAGGAGCCAACTTTTAACTCTAATTCTCAAGAAAATTCAAACTGAGTGAATCTAAGGGAGAACAAATATATGATCAGTAGTCAGGGCTAGATCAGGGAGCAGACTGCTTCACTGCCAGTCTGGTAGTCAGGGCTAGATCAGGAGCAGACTGCTTCACTGTCAGTCTGGTAGTCAGGGCTAGATCAGGGAGCAGACTGCTTCACTGCCAGTCTGGTAGTCAGGGCTAGATCAGGGAGCAGACTGCTTCACTGCCAGTCTGCTGACCCGTCATCAGGTTGGATCACGTGACCCAAACGTCAGTAAACTTGACTTAAACAAGTGAACAATAGTTTACCTGATGGTTTCCTGACGTTTTGTTTATTCTCTATGTATATAAGAAATCCTACCTAAAATAATAATAATAACTAAAATAATCATCGATATCGATAATAGCAATAATAGTAGTAGTAATACCATGGTATATTTTATATATTGACAGATAATAATATAACACTGAAAATATCTATTTTAGCTATAAATGGAGACTTTCGCGCTATAATATTAAGTGATAATCACATTCTCAGTTTAATATTACAGGATGGGCTATCTCCAAGGTACAACAGACGGTATCTTGTTTTCATCAATAAGATATCTTGACGTATAACATAGGTTATTATACTGTCTATCTCTATATTCCACAGTGTTCAAGATACTAACCATAGGGATTGCCACATACTTTGCATTTAGTATGATCATTATCAGTGTGTGTGCCAGCCTGCTAGAAGTACCTGTAACCGAGCCTAAGCCTGGCTACTACAACATCAGTCAGTTTGTTCATGTTGTAAGTTGCTCCATAAACGTACTTATCAACGTTCATATTATCATAGTGAGTAACAGATCTTCTCAGGCTTCTAACTGCATTGCTATAACATTCAGTTTCATTATTTCTCTCCGACTATTATTCCTAACGCTAGACACAGACATGCCAAAGTTACATTTTACCTATTCCTTTGGAGTACTTTTTTTTGGCTAACTTATCAACTTTATCTCGAAGGAGTAATCCCGTGAGTGACGAAATCCGTAGAAATTGACCATTAATTCCTTTTTTTCTGGACTTTTGAGTTTCTATATCTGGCTTCTCCAATGAGCATGTTAGAGTCATTATGTGAGTCAAGAGTCTTCACTGATGGCAGAATCACAGTCAAGCTCACTGTCATAAGTGAACTTTAGTGCCATTACGATAGCCAACAATTCAGTTTGCAGTGTAGACGCCTTGTTGTTATTTTTTATAACTCAACATAGATCTTGTGGTTATTATCTAAGGAGGTGACAACAATAACAGATGCAACCCCGCCAGTAGACTACTGCTTAGATCCATCAATCTATATAACTTATGATAAATTGTTAACATCACTTAAGTAAGAACTCTCTTTAAGAGATTTGCAAGTGATTTAAGGAAGTATTACTAATACTGAGCTTCTTGGTATGTGATATAAAATGAACACAGCTTCCATGGAGGGGAGAAAAGCTCTTGTTATTTACAGTGATACAGTTTGTGCATGTTATAAAACTTTTAATAGCATGTTTTCACAACCCATTCACTTCTAGACATTTAGTAAAATTTGTAGTGACAGTGAAAAAACCTAAAAGAATATAATATACAAAAACAAAACTTAGAAGAATGTATATGCGTGAAAAGGGTTAATGAAAGACTTAAGAACGTGAATATGTCAGAACGAAGGAAAGACAGTCATTGCAGGGAGATTACAGAGATGGAAGAAATCCTTAGGCTACTGTACTAGATGGAAGGTGTACGAAGGGAACAAAACACTGTCCAAGATATTGCAAGGAACTTCAAATATTTCTTCACAAATGTGAAACCTACATTAACAACTACCTGTAGAATTGGGCCATTAATCGCATGAGGTTCGAATACTAACGATGAAACGGAAATGATTGAAATTCTCAAAGACCAGTATGATAAAGACCAATTTTATTCAGTGTTTGAAAAACCAATATGATTCAATGTTCAGCAATTCACTAAAGAAAAGCAGGGTGGAGAATGCGAATTTCTGGGGTTTACCTCTGAAGACCAAACATATCATATAATTAACATAAGCACTAATTCTGGAGAATTAGAAAAAAGGAAAAATACCCACTCAATTAGTACCTTGACAGGACTTACAGGATTCCGTATTATAAAGAATTACAAAATACCACTAGCACGGGCACTCAGTGTCTTTTGGAGAACCAGCGTAGATGTAGGAGAAATACCAGAAACTTTAAAGATAGCTCACATAACTACTTTGCATACAGGAGGTACTAGAGCGCTAGCCAAAAATTACAAACCAATAGCATTTACATTACACATCAAAAACGTCTTCGAAATGGTGATTAGACGTCAAATTAAAAAAATATATATGGAACAGTACAACCCACACAGCCCAAGCCATCATTGATTTAGAGCAAGAAAATTGTTTTTCTCATCTACTAAACCACTATTAGAGGATTACAAAGGGGTGGGAAGAAAACCAAAACACGGATGTGGAATACACGGATCTCACGAAGGCTTTCGACAAATGCGATCATGTGGTATTTGCACACAATATAGGGACAATAATTATACCTGGAAAAGTAGGCAACTAGATATTCAACTTTGTGGCAGAGAGAACACAAAGGTTGGTAGTAAACAGAGCAAAATTCAGCATTAGCAAAGTAAAAGCTCAGTACCCCAAGGCACGATCCTGGCGCCTTTACTCTTTCTTATACTCACAGCAGATATAGATAAAACCACTCAACACAGTTTCATACCATTAGTCGATGATACTAAAAGAAGCATGAAAAATCATCTGTGTAGAAGACATAGAAAATTTAAACAAGATACAAGAAAAGCTTTCCAGTGGGCAGTGCAAAATATAATATCTTTCAATGGTGACAAGTTCTAACTGCTTAGATATAAAAAGAATGAAAAACACAAAAGGGACACTGTACATAAACAGATGGAGCACCAAACAGAACAAAATGAATATGTCATAGATTTCGGTGTAATAATGTCATCTGACCTTTCTTTCAAAGAACATAATAAGTGTTGAGAAATGGTTTACCAGCTAAAGTTAAAGTTTAAATATAGGGGGAACTTATCTTGGTAAGACAGCTCATCGCCTGCACAGCCGCCCCTGCAGGCGAGGTCTTGGGAAGCCGTCGTATCTACTTTGCAACGAGCTGTAAAGTAAATATAATAATTAATTACCCCTAGGGGGTGTTATGTCAGCATATATCAGACACTGATTGCTGACAACACTTGTGTGGACTCTAAGGTCCACTTATCACCGGGTTTTATGATAAGTGACTAACTCGCAACTTTATACTCAACTGCGCAGTCAATAGTAGTAAATCCCGAGTTAGTACACTTACCTGGGTATATGTATCTGACCCGTAGTTATGCCCGGATATCCGATGTCTTGATTGAAGAATAGTGTTCTCTGAAGAATGTCGCACTACACTCTGTTAGATCGCAACACCGTTGTTACACTGTTCATCAATAATTGTTCACACCATAATGTCAAAAGAAGCTGATCACACTTCTCTGTAAGTGTGATTCTTTTGTGCAAAACGCGAGGAACATTGTTCTTTGTTGGTTATCCTGGCACGTCAATGTCTCTCTCAGTAGAGTAAAAAATAATCTGACCTCACAGCCTCCTACGCCGCTGTAATGCCCCTAGAACATAAAGGAAAAGCTGGCCTAGTACTTTTTGCTTCCTTGCCAAACTTCCTCCATGAAGCAAAGCAGAATGTTTGATTCTTGCTGTCTTAAGCATAGACAACAATGTACACTATCTTTACCATGGTAACAAAGTGAGAGCAGGATTTTCCTTAATTGTCCTGCTAAGGTAAGAGATGGACTGTCTCTTATTAAACTACACTTTGCAACACTGGACTCTAGCAAGGAGCGTCGGTCGTTTGACCACGTAGCATACTCGTATTGCATCTGAGATCAATTACTTGCTGTAGCAGTAAACAAGATGCTTGCCCCTTCTGAGAGGGCTGGGTCCCTCAGGGCTGAAAGGGGCTGAAGCGGGCTGATACCCCCCTCCTGGAGAAAATTTCTCCACAATAAGGCAAATATTACGAATGCCAGGATGCCAGGAAAATGATGGAATGAATAGAGAACTTTCAAAACAAGGGAAATATATCCAGTGGTGATGCTATTCAAACCACTGGTGCTTCTTTGCTTAAAGTATTGTTCAGTGTTGACAACTCCTTTCAGGGCAGAAGGAATACCAGGGTTAGAATAGATACAAAGATCAGTTACAGCCTAAACACGTACTCGCTGAAGCGGTGGAATGATACATAATCTGTCATAACGTACAGGAATGAGAGAGATGGGAGAATGTGTTGAATATACTGAGTGAAAGGAAGGCGCACAGTGGGCACACTAAGTGAACACTGTATCAATATATGTGGTCCCAGACATTCTAATATCTTGCCAGAAAATATAAAAAACACTGCTGGAACAAGTGTAGAAGTTTTCAGGAGGAAATTAGACAATTTCCTTCTCCAAGTGCTGGATCAACCAGGCTGTAATGGATATCTGAGCCAGTGATTCACCAGCTTCAGCAGGTTGGTTCTCCTGGAAAGCACCAGACACATCTGGCCCATAGCCAAACAGTGAGAGTACGAAAACTCTCGAAACCCATCAAAGGTATATAAAAGGAATATCAAAGGCATCTGGGCTTGATTGCTGAAGTTGGGTATTTGTAAAATAAAATGCAAAGAACCATTAACAGGAGCAGCACTTGGTGGGATTGAACTCCAGGAGCCAATTGCAGCCTGTCCAGATCCCTTTGTAGTTATGCCTGGTCTTCGATCGAGTGAATTCTTCTCATCAACTTCACGTCATCTGCAAACAGGGACACCTCAGTCTATTCCTTCCGTCATGTCGTTCACAAATACCAGAAACAGCACTAGTCCTAGGACTGACCCCTGTGGGACCCCGCTGGTCACAGGTGCCCACTCTGACACCTCGCCACGTGCCATGACTCACAACTGTCTTCCTGACAAGTTTTCCCTGATCTACTGTAGTGCCTTCCCTCTATGTGTGTGTGTGTGTGTGTGTGTGTGTGTGTGTGTGTGTGTGTGTGTGTGTTGTGTGTGTGTGTGTGTGTGTGTGTGTACTCACCTAGTTGAGGTTGCAGGGGTCGAGTCCGAGCTCCTGGCCCCGCCTCTTCACTGATCGCTACTAGGTCACTCTCCCTGAACCATGAGCTTTATCATACCTCTGCTTAAAGCTATGTATGGATCCTGCCTCCACTACATCGCTTCCCAAACTATTCCACTTACTGACTACTCTGTGGCTGAAGAAATACTTCCTAACATCCCTGTGATTCATCTGTGTCTTTAACTTCCAACTGTGTCCCCTTGTTACTGTGTCCAATCTCTGGAACATCCTGTCTTTGTCCACCTTGTCAATTCCTCTCAGTATTTTGTATGTCGTTATCATGTCCCCCCTATCTCTCCTGTCCTCCAGTGTCGTCAGGTTGATTTTCCCTTAACCTTCCTCGTAGAACATACCTCTTAGCTCTGGGACTAGTCTTGCTGCAAACCTTTGCACTTTCTCTAGTTTCTTTACGTGCTTGGCTAGGTGTGGGTTCCAAACTGGTGCCGTATACTCCAATATGGGCCTAACGTATACGGTGTACAGGGTCCTGAACGATTCCTTATTAAGATGTCGGAATGCTGTTCTGAGGTTTGCTAGGCGCCCATATGCTGCAGCAGTTATTTGGTTGATGTGTGCCTCAGGAGATGTACCTGGTGTTATACTCACCCCAAGATCTTTTTCCTTGAGTGAGGTTTGTAGTCTCTGGCCCCCTAGACTGTACTCCGTGTGTGTGTGTGTGTGTGTGTGTGTGTGTGTGGGGTTTGGGTGTGTGTGTGTGTGTGTGTGTGTGTTGTGTGTGTGTGTGTGTGTGTACTCACCTTATTTCTCGTAGTTTTCAATACTTCATTAGTTTGATTTCAGTGTTTGGAATTTTTCTCTGTAACATTAATCTTACTGACCTTCTCCCTTTGTTTTACATTCAATCTTTCATCAGCAACAATCCTTGTTTACGGTGCCATGGGACTGTAAAATTACTGCGTTAACTTGCAACTACACTACACTAAACACTATGTTCTTTTGTTCTTCTCAGAGCTCACTGATATTCTCTTGAAGTATTTTAAGGAATGTGTAAATACACTTCACGGGCTCACACGCTTTTCTCAATTTTTTTTACGCTCGAAGGCCAGACAGAAAATCACTAATTATTTGGAGCTCTAACACAAACACAAATGTGACCTTAACACAAGAGCCGGGGATACAATGACAACGCAGAGATGTAGTGATATCTTTGTTATACTTAGTAACAAAAGATACATGAAGATCACATTCTCATACATAGTAACACCAGAGATACAAATATCACACAGTAATACATAGATAACAGAATAATTAGGAGGATCTTACTGTTATTTATAGTAACGCCAGAGATACAAAGATTACCAGAGATACAGTGATCACATTGATGTACATTGTAACACTAAAGATAGAGTGATCAATCTGTTATCCATAGTAACACCAGATACAATGATCACTTTATTATACACAGTAACACTAGAGATTTAATGATCACCCAGTCATTTATATAGCAGCACCAAAAAGATATTAAACAAATATAACACATAAATAAAAGAATCAGATGAAAAACAGATGGTCTGGCTATCTGGGAGGTTCCTCTCTTCTGGCTGGCTGGGAGGTTCCTCTCTTCTGGCTGGATGGGAGGTTCCTCTCTTCTGGGTGGCTGGGAGGTTCCTCTCTTCTGGCTGGCTGGGAGGTTCCTCTCTTCTGGCTGGATGGGAGGTTCCTCTCTTCTGGCTGGCTGGGAGGTTCCTCTCTTCTGGCTGGATGGGAGGTTCCTCTCTTCTGGCTGGCTGGGAGGTTCCTCTCTTCTGGCTGGCTGGGAGGTTCCTCTCTTCTGGCTGGATGGGAGGTTCCTCTCTTCTGGCTGGCTGGGAGGTTCCTCTCTTCTGGCTGGCTGGGAGGTTCCTCTCTTCTGGCTGGCTGGGAGGTTCCTCTCTTCTGGCTGGCTGGGAGGTTCCTCTCTTCTGGCTGGCTGGGAGGTTCCTCTCTTCTGGCTGGCTGGGAGGTTCCTCTCTTCTGGCTGGCTGGGAGGTTCCTCTCTTCTGGCTGGCTGGGAGGTTCCTCTCTTCTGGCTGGCTGGGAGGTTCCTCTCTTCTGGCTGGCTGGGAGGTTCCTCTCTCTGGCTGGGGAGGTTTCTCTGGCTGGTGGAGGTTCCTCTCTTCTGGCTGGCTGGGAGGTTCCTCTCTTCTGGCTGGCTGGGAGGTTCCTCTCTTCTGGCTGGCTGGGAGGTTCCTCTCTTCTGGCTGGCTGGGAGGTTCCTCTCTTTGGCTGGCTTAGGGGGATACAATATTCTGGTTAACTGGGATTTCTAAACCACTTGAGGTTTTTCTTTCTGGTGGGGGAGGTTTCTCTTTGCTGGATGGAGTTGCCTCACAAACTGCGCTGGAGGCACTCTTCGGCTGCTTTGAAGTTCCTTCTTCGGCTCCATTTCACTCACTTCTGGCTCTATTCTCTCATTGCTGCTGGGATTGTTCTCTCTTCTGGCTTGCTGGATAGATTCCTTCTTTGGCTTGGGGGCCTTTTGCAAAAATGAGGTTCTTTCTTTTGCTGCTTGAGGTTCCTATCTTCTGGGAGTGGAGTTTTCCCTCTATCTAAGGTTATGCTATTCACTTCTGCTACTGGAGGTATCACTTTCTGGGTGGGAGTTCCTCTCTTCCCGACTGTTGTAATGTTAACAATCAAGACGACGGGTGGGATTACCTCTCTTCTGTTCTTTGTGGATTCCTCAACTTTGGCTGCTGGAAGGTTTTAATTTGGCCCCACCTGGAGGTTCTAACCGGCGGGAAGGGTTTCTCTCTTCTGGCTGGCTAGGAGGTCTCCCGGGTGGATGTATTTCTAGCACTTCTGGTGTTCCCTCTCTGGTAATTACATCTTTCTGGTGGCTGGGAGGATTTAAACTTTGGTGGCTAGTTCCTCTGGTTCTCTGGTGGAGGCCCTTCTTTGGGGCTTAAGTTCCTTCTTTGGGGCTGGTTTGGGGGTTCCCTCTCCTTCAAAGTACTGGCTGATTTTTTTCTTCTGGGTACGAAGGTTTTTTGCCTGGAGGTTTCTAGTTCACTATAGTTTTAAGTGCTGGTGGAGTGGGAGGTTTACCTTTATACACTTTAGGAGTTTTTTCTGGCGCGGGGTTCCTCTCTTCTGGTGGCTGGAGGTCCTCTTCTGGCTGCTGGGAGGTTCTCTCTTATGGCTGGCTGCGAGGTTCCTTCTTCTGCTGCTGGAGGTCCTCTCTTCTGGCTGGCTGGGAGGTTCCTCTCTTCTGCTGGTGGAGGTTCCCCCTTCGGCTGGCTGGGAGGTTCCTCTTTCTGGCTGGTGGGGGGTTCCCTTTCTGGTGGCGGGGGCTTCCCCTTCTGGCTGGTGGGAGGTTCATCTTTCTGGTGGTGGGGGGGTTCCCCTCTTTGGCTGGCTGGGATTCCTCTCTTCTGGCTGGTGGGGTTTCCCCTCTTTGGGGTGGGGGAAATTTTCCCTTTCGGCTGGCTGGGGGGTTCCTCTCTTCTGGCTGGCTGCGAGGGTTTCCCCTCTTCTGGGTGGCTGGGAGGTCCTCTTTCTGGCTGGCTGGGGGGTTCCCTCTTCTGGGTGGGGGAAGTCCTCTTTTTCTGGCTGGCTGGAGGTTCTCTCTTCTGGGGGTGGGAGGTTTCCCCTCTTCTGGTGGCTGGGAGTCCTCTTTCTGGTGGCTGGGAAGTTCTCTCTTCTGGTGGTGGGGGGTTCCTCTCTTCGGTGGTGGGAGTTCCTCTCTTTTGCTGGCTGGGGGGGGGGGGGTTCCCCTTTTGGCTGGTGGAGGTTCCTCTCTTCTGGCTGGCTGGGAGGTTCCTCTCTTCTGGCTGGCTGGGAGGTTCCTCTCTTCTGGCTGGCTGGGAGGTTCCTCTCTTCTGGCTGGTTGGGAGGTTCCTCTCTTTTGGCTGGACCACGTTTACGGGGATACAATGATTACATGTAATAACATGTGATATTATAACACTTGTGTTGTAATATATATGGGCAGTGCTTTATGGAGTTGCTCTCACAAAACACACTCAGCACTCATTACACTGTTTTAATATGTTCTTCACTCACATACACACTCAGTACCTCTATTCACACCATGTAATTGTTGTTTCTTACTGAATTCCTGTGATAGATTCATTATTTACTTGTCTTTTAACAAAAATAAGGTACATATAAGCGTTATTTGCATCATTGAGATTCTTATACATCGTGAAGTAACTTTCGTCCACTATCAATAAAGTTATGCATAATAACACTAGAAATACAGAGATAACACTGTTATGCATAGTATCACTATAAATACATACACCGAACTGTTATACATGTTAACACAAAAGATACAAAGACGACGATGTTATATACAGAAACATGCATAAAATTAATTTTAACAGATTGCATTCTACAACATATAAATAGAAGGATAAAATTTAAAATAATTGGCCTCACCATGGTGGTGTAACCGGACGAAAGTTCTTCTCTTCTGGCTGGACTACGGTACGAGTCTACCCGGGTGGATGTATTTACTCAGCACAGATTCTGTGTGTCCCTCTCTGTAATTACATCTGTCTGTATATAAGGATATTAAAACATTTGTTCTAATATCATATATGGGTAATGCTTCATGGTGAGGCTACATTTGAAGAGTTAAGTTCCTCTTTGAGGAAATGCTGTGTTTGGGGTTCACAGCTCTCAACGTCCCCCTCAAATGTACTGTTACAGTTCCTGTTTTTTTCTTCTGATACGAAGCTGTTTTGTTGCCGAGTGTGTGAGTGTACATAGTTGCACATAGTTATAAAGTGCTGAGTGGATGTGGGAGTAATGAACACATTAATACACATTTAAAGAGTTTTAAGTGTTTTTGAGAGTGCAGGGTACATTATTACACATTGTTAAAGAATACTGAGTGGGCGGGTGTGGGAGTGTAGACTACATTAGTACGTTTTGCCACAGAGTGCAGTGACTGACCAAGTCACTGGACAAAGATCAACATACAACGAGACGTTGTTCCATGAAAAGACTCTCCGGTAAATAATGTATTTTTCTCACCTTTTTAAATGACATAAAGCATCACCTATTTTTCTTTTAAATTAATATTTAAATATGACAGGGAAACCCGATTATGTCGACGAAATATAGAGAAACATCTGCAACACTTGAGTATCTTTAATGAGGAAACGTTTCGTAAAGCACAGTGGCTTCATCAGTCCATACAAAGGAGAATGGTGAATAACAGGAGTTTGAGTAGATGTAATCAGTCCATCAATCTTGAAAGGAATAGAAGATATGTGCGAAGAAGTAGCTTATATACTGTAGGGAGGAGAGGAGCAGCAGTAGTAGGTGGTATCACTGATTACCTCAAACTACTCCTGTTCTTCACCATTCTCCTTTGTATGGACTGATGAAGCCACTCTGTGGCGAAAAGTTTCCTTATTATAGATACCCAAGTGGTGCACACGTGTCTAATTTATCATCTTGTAAGTTATCTGAACCATTCCTCTACATGACAGGGAACCCCGTCAAGGGCGGCGAAATGTGACAGGAAACCCCGCAAGGGCGACGAAATGTGACAGGGAACCCCGTCAAGGGCGACGAAATGTGACAGGGAACCCCGCCAAGGGCGACGAAATGTGACAGGGAATCCCGTCAAGGGCGATGAAATGTGACAGGGAACCCCGTCAAGGGCGACGAAATGTGACAGGGAACCCCATCAAGGGCGATGAAATATGATGATAAATTAGACACCTGTGCAACTCTTGGGAATCTTTATTGAGGAAACGTTTCGCCACACAGTAGCTTCATCAGTCCATACAAAGGAGAATCTTGAAGAACAGGAGAAGAATGAGGTGATCAGTCCCTCAACCTAGAGTCGATGTGGTCAGTCCATCAATCTTGAATAGAATACAGCATATGTGCGGAGAAAGAGCTTATAAACCGTAGGCAGGAGAGGTGCAGCATTCGTAGGTGGTGTCACATTTGTTCAGTGTGGAAGTAGGTCGTGCCCAAGGGTTAGGCAAACGACGAATTCCCAAGTATTAAGATCCCAAGAAGTTGCAATGTCTGACAGGATTGTAGATGAATGGTTCAGAGAACCGCCACATGTTCATACATTATACAAAGGAAACTCTTGGGTAACATGAGGAAAAGTTTCGTCCCAACTAGTGCTGTGGTCAGTCCATCGGATCTTGAAAGAAACGGATATGGGGAGAAGGAGGTAATAACCCTTGAGGAAAGTGTTCATCGCTTGAATGGAGATACTTACAGAACGAATATTGTGAACACCTACGCTGCTGCCTAACCCTTGGCCACGGTATAACTCTCTTGACAAATGTGTACTACCAAGACTGCATGACACCCTCGCCTAGGTTTAATGATACCTTTCTTCTCCGTTCTTCAGATTCTCTTTGTATGGACTGAAATGACCACTGGGGCGATCACCTCATTCCTCTGATACCCAAGATTGCCATTTGTTACTTATAACATGTGCGCGTTTCTCTAAACCATACTCACAATGGAATGTGTTAATTATCCTTCCGGTTGCAAATATACAAGGAATAGATGTTGAAACCTCCAGGTGCGATGACGGAAACCTGTCCTAAACGATGATATATGACACAGAAACCGGGCTATGCCGACGACGTATGACAGTGAAACCCGTCACGTGAGACGAAATATGTCAGGGAAACAAAATGTGACAGGGAAACCCTTCCAGGTCTACTAAATATGATAGGGAAACTCGTCTAGGGCGGCGAAATATGAGAGAGAAACAGGACTAGGGCAACGAGATATGTCTGTGAAACCCGTAAAGAGGGACGAAATATGACAGGGAAAACCGTCCAAGGAGATGAAATGTGACAGGGAAACTCATACAGGGTGACGAAAAATATCAGGGAAACCCGTACAGAGCGACGAAATATGAGAGGGAAACCCGTCCTGGACGACGAAATATGACAGCAAAACCCGTCCAGCGCGATGAAATATGACAAGGATACCCGTCCAGGGTGATGGAATGTGAAGCTGAAATACGTCCATAATGAAGAAATATGTCAGAGAAATCCGTCTTGGGCGACGAAATTTGAGTGAAACCTGTCCAGGGCGACGAAATATGACAGGAAAACTTGTCCAAGACGATGAAATATGAGAGGGAAACCCGTCCAGTCAACGTTATATGAGAGGGAAACCCGTCCAGGCAACGTTATATGAGAGGGAAACCCGTCCAGGGCAACGTTATATGAGAGGGAAACCCGTCCAGGGCAACGTTATATGAGAGGGAAACCCGTCAGGGGCGACAAAATAATACAGGAAAAAACATCCATGGCGATAAAATATGGCAGCGAAAGCATTCAAGGCGATGGAATAGACAGGGAAAGCCATCCAGTGCGACTGAATATGAGATACCCGTCCATGGCGACGATGTTTGACTGGGAACCTGTCCAATGTGATGTAATATGACAGGGAAACTCGTTCAGGGCGACAAAATATGACAGGAAAACCCGTAATGGGCGACGAAATATGACAGGGAAACCCATACTGGGCGACCATATATGACAGGGAAACTAATCCTGGGTGATGAAATAGGACAGCAAAAGCAGTCAAGGGCTATAGAATAAGACAAGGAAAGCCGTCCAGGGCAACTGAATTTGACAGAAACCCGTCCAGGGGGACGATATATGACAGGGAAAGCCGTCCTGGGCGACGAAATATGGCAAGGAAACCCGGCGATGGCGACGAAGAACGACAGGGAAACTCGTACAGAGCGACAAAGTATGACAGGGAAACCCTTCCAGGCGACGAAATATGACAGGAAAACCCGTCCTGGGCGACCATATATATAAGTGAAACCCGTCCAGGGCGACGAAATATGAGTGGGAAACCCGTACAGGGCGACGGAATATGTCAGGGAAACCCGCCTAGATCTATGGAATATGAGAGGGAAACCCGACTTTGGAAGCAAAAATATAGGACTGACCTATGTAAGACTGTGCAAAGGTCACCAATGAATGTAAATTGTCCCATAAATCTTGCTCAAGATACACTACATAAGTTTTGAAATTTCTAAGTTGATCGAATATGTCGTTCATGAATAATAAACAAAAATTTGTTCCCAAAAATAGGAAAGTGTCCTCTGGTTAAATTTAAAAATGCCATAAATGAGCGGATTTATATTTTTTCCAGTTTGTTTTTCACATTTACTGTGTTTATAATTCTATGAAATCCCATAAAAAATTTTAAACCTCAATTCGATAAAAATTGTAAAAAATGGCAAATTGGCATCCAGGCGGCTCAAAATTAATCCAAAAAACTTAAGATTGATTAATAATTGTGTTTGTGAGTTGATCAGAAGAGACATTCACTAGTTATTATAAGGGAAGTAATTTACTTAATGAAATTGGGAAATTTAAACTTATATAAGATCAATGTTAAAGACAAACTTTGTTTTAATAAAGTTCATCAATAATAAAAGTTAAACGCATCAAAAAAATCAATCTCGAGTAACTGATCTGATTCCAAGTTTTTAAACTTTCATTAAAATTTCTAATTTTCATTTATTCAAAGTAAACAAATGTGTTATTATCTTTATTATACAATATATTTTTATTAATAAGTAAGAAAATCAGAAGGAAATTATTGTTTTTGAAGGAAAAGTGAATACAATTGTCAATAAAACTGATAAACCAGGTTTTCGTCAATCAAAACAGTTGAGCCTTTTGGTCGCAAAAAATAAACCATTGGGAAAAATTTGAAACCGATCTGTGGTTTTTCTATAGTATTTACAACTCCGAAGATTCCCAAATTTTTTTAAAATTAAAAATTTTTTTACAACGACAAAATTTTTTCTGCAGGTAAAGCGAAGTTATAAGTAATTTACTGGATTAAGTTGAGTGCTCTACCCATGGGTGGTTTCCTCTTTCCCCCGTGGGAGAGTAGCTCTCCCGGTGGGTGAGTAGTTTTCCCCCTCAGGAGTACCTCCCCCGTGGGTTATAAACTCTTCCCCCGTGGGTGAGGGCTCTCTCCCCTGGGTGGTAGCCTCACCCGTGCGTGAGTAGCTTCCTCCGTGGGGGGGGGTTCTCTCCCCTGTGGGTGAGTAGCTCTCCGTGGTGAGTTCTCTCCCCGGGGGGTGAGCAGTCTCCCCCGTGGGGTGAGTACTTCCCTCCCTGGTGATAGGGCTCCCTCCTTGGGTGAGTGGCTATCCACCCTGGGTGTTAGTTTTCCCCGGTCAAGAGTAGCCTTTCCCCCCTGGGTGAGTAGGTCTCCCCCCCCGGGGTGATAGCTCTCCCCACGGGGCGAGGGGATCTTCACCCCTGGGGAATTGCTCTTCTCCCTTGGTGAGTACCTCTAACATGGGTGAGTAGCACTCCCCTGGGGGGTGGTAGCTTTTCTCCCCTGGGTGAGTAGCTTCCCCCCCGTGGGGGAGTAGCTCTTCCCCCGGGGTGAGAGTCTTAACCCGTGGGTGAAAAATTCCCCGTGGGGGAGTACCTCTCTTTTTTGGGTGGTAGCTCTCCCCATGGGTTTAGCACCTCCCACCCCTGGGGGAGTAGTTCCCCGTGGGTGGAGCTCTTCCCCGTGGGGGGTACTCTTCCCCCGTTGGGAGTAGCTCTCCCCCCCCGGGGTGAGAGCTCTCCCCTGGGTGAGTAGCTCTCCCCCCGTGGGTGAGTAGCTCTCCCTCCGTGGGTGAGTAGCTCTCCCCCCGTGGGTGAGTAGCTCTCCCCGTGGGTGAGTAGCTCTTCTCGCGTGGGTGAGTAGCTCTCACCCGTGGGGGAGTAGCTCTCTCTTCGTGGGTGAGTAGTTTTCCCTCTGTGGGTGACCAGCTATCTCAGTGGGTGAGTAGCTCTTCCCCGTGGGTGAGCAGCTCTCCCTTGTGTGTGAGTAGCTCTCCCTCGTATGTGAGTAGCTCTTCACCGTGGGTGAGTAGCTCTCCGTCCGTGGGTGACTAGGTCTCCCTCCGTGGGTGAGTCGCTCTCCCACGTGGGTGAGTAGCTCTCCCTCAGTGGATGGGTAGCTCTCCCCCTGTGGATGAGTAGCTCTCCTCCCGTGGGTGAGTAGCTCTCCTCCCGTGGGTGAGTAGCTCTCCTCCCGTGGGTGAGTAGCTCTCCCCCGTGGGTGAGTAGCTCTCCCCCGTGGGTGAGTAACTCTCCCCCTGTGGGTGAGTAGCTCTCCCCCTGTGGGTGAGTAGCTCTCCTCCCGTGAGTGAGTAGCTCTCCCACTGTGGGTGAGTAGCTCTCCCTCCGTGGGTGAGTGGCTATCCACCGTGGGTGAGTAGTTCTCCCCCAGTCAATGAGTAGCTCTCCTCCATGGGTGAGTAGCTCTCCCCCGTGGGTGAGTAGCTCTCGCCTGTGGGTGAGTAGCTCTCCCCCCGTGGGTGAGTAGCTTTCCCCCCGTGGGTGAGTAGCTCTCCTCGCGTGGGTGAGTAACTGGTAAACAATGGTAAACAATGGCACACTGAGTGAATGGTGCGGGAGACTAGCTTTGTGTGCGCGCTGACAGCGGACACGTACCGGACCGTCATTGAATCACGAGGCCAATCACGAACCGTAAGGATATATTTTTGCGAGAAAAGTTGCCGAATTTCACGAAAGTCGCGGCCGCCTAACGGAAATATTAGTAATTCGTTTCAGACACCCATAAGCATTAAAAAAAAATTTCACAAGAAATATACAGTTACCTACACAGAAAATAATGATACATGATGAATAAAATAATAATAATAACACACTTACCTTTATTGAAGACATGGTGTTGTATGGAAGATGGGAAGAGGGGAGAGGATGGAGGAGTTTACAAGTTTGGAAAGGGAATCCCCTTCCATTAAGACTTCAGGTACCTAGTCTTTATCCTGGGTTACTTCCCTTCTTTGTTTCTTTTTGTTTCTTAATGCCACTAGGACCAGCTTGAGTCACTGGACTCCTGTCGCTCAACAAAGTGTTCCTGACAGGTCTGTTTTTGGCGTATGTTAGGAATTTGTTGGGAGACAAGACAAGATAGTCCTTCAATATGACACTAATATCAGCTCTATGGCTTATTTATCTAGTACAATTCATCTAATATGACATAATAAACAATATTAATAATAAATACTCTAGAATGAATAAAATATACCATTAAGAATGTCACGAGTGGTGGTGTGTTGTTTGTTGTTGGATGTATAAGGGCCACTGAAAGATAAGCCTTACATAGGGGTGGTGAAGGCGCCAGCAGAGGTGGCGGTGTTAGTCAGTGGCCCTTTATACCTCCAACAACAATGGAGGAATCAGTTTCGTGATGTCCTTTTTCTACCGATTAATCGTTTAACTGTTAATCATAGAACTGAACAGGGGAAAAATGTGAGTGGTGCATTGAGGAGTCTGTGGAGACAATATTATCTATGGAAGGTAAGAGGAGAATGTATGAAAGCATAGGTATACCAATATGTATGTGTAGAATTGGTAATGAATGTTGCAACATGGAGAAGGCTGAAGACAGTGGATATATCATATCTGAATGTAATGTTTGGTATTACCTATAACCAAGCCCCATTCAATATAAGGTTCAAAGGTCCTCCATTATCATTTACAACTAGCACCCCAGATTTCTTCCACTAGCATTTAGGTTCCCTACCACAATTACTCTCACTTGGTTCAGTGGTTCCTAAACATGCACTTGACATCTCCCAAATCTCTCTCTCACTCTCTCCTTTACACTCTACAAGGGGGACGGGGGTTAAAAAAACAGAAGTGAGAGAAAAAAAGAAAGACAACATTCTGATAATATGATATTGTCTCCTTTATAGTATAATAATAAGGTATTAAAAGGACCCCAATGGAAATAAGTCACTGACTTTTTTTTAGGTTATTCTAGGTTCTTTACACATATGCTGCTATGTATGATAATCTATGTAACTATAGTTGTGTATGCCTGAATAAACTTACTCATCCTTATAACGATCATGTCACCTAACCAAGTTCAACACAAATATTCTTACACTGCTGAATTTACACACAAAGAACTGTTATCCTACTTCAGCACATTTCAAAGCTTAGCCTTGTCTAAGGTATACTACCACCACCCACGATGCCAGCCACACCAGTCGACAACACCCTGATATCTTTTTAATTGCTACAGGAATAGGGACAGCTGGTTTATGAAAGCTAACTCCCTGAGGCAACAGGTATAAGAAGATATGCCCGTTGTTTCAACATGTCCAATGCTTGAGAATTTTAAGACACTTCCACTGAGCTACAAGAATTCCACGGTAGTCTACTGCTTCTCTCTACCTCAGTTTCCGGTTCTGCTTTGACCTATCGTTTCCCTCCTGAAATGCAGCTTCCACCCCAGTTCCATCCTAGGGTCAACAGATCACCAGACGACGCCATTAAAAGGGAAATTACTAGAATATGAGAGAAAAGAAGGTAGTACTCTATTCTCCCTATAAAAGGTATGCTCCTACCACCTGCTCTTTTAATTAACACAGAGCTGTATGACCCTGATAGATTTAGCGCTTCCTTTTGGTTACAATAATTTTAATTAACAGTGAAAGATATAAATGTAGCTAGTTATATAAGGGGCGGAGACACAGAATTTGTGTTAGAGCAGGAAAAACCCAATGAGAAATAACACAGGATAGGTAAAACAAGGTGTTGATCCTGATAAGTACTGGCACTTAGGGTAGCTTGGCCTGAAAATTGAGCAGTAGGCACCTTATCAGGGACTTGACTTTCCAGAAGGAAAAAAAACATTATATCAATACAGTTTGAAATTTACTCTAACAAATGGAAGTTATATACATGGCTCAAAAAGGGAAGTGAAGTATACCCAGATAAAGAAACTTACAATTTAATATACATACATACAAGGGAATCTCAAATTCTGGCACCAACAAAAAAGAAATTTGCAATCTCCAACATATAAAATATCAGAATCGTCCATAAAAATAGAGCAGAACAAACTTGACCGATACTAGAACCAACACGTCACCTAGTTTCAAGGAACTCCCTTTCCTTAACATACTGTCTCTGGTTACTTCCCTTCATCCACTGGCCTAGACATTTCTTCAGGATTCCACAAGGATCTCCAGGTTCCCAGATTGCAAGTCTGGTCTGATCCTCCAGGACTAGAGTTGTTAAGGTCTCTAGTAGCTCACTGACACCTCCACAGTGTGCCCAGGCATCTCTTCAGGGGTGCCTGGTTACTACTAAACTTATTTTCTAGTTTAGTCACCAGACACACAAGCAAGAACTACTACAAAAATATCTGAAAGATCTTACAAAAATTACATAATTAACAAAACACTAGTACACATTCATCAAACAATAAAAATGGCATATCAAAAATAATTCACTTACAAAACTAAAAAAAATAAGAGATCTAGCTGAAATAAACACCCAATAAAACTTAACATAAATTATACGACACCACTTCAAGAGAAGGGGGGGGGTGCTCCTTGGCGGGTGGTGAAGAGGTTTTTTGGTCTAAGAAATTGGACATTTTGGTCTCTTTCCTCAGACTGAACCTAATTACCCTCAAACCTTCCTTTTCTATCCCATCCTCCCATCCCCGCTTTTCCCTTTCCTCCCCCCTCCCAATGTAGTGGAACAGCCCGAGTCTGAATGGTTGGCATTGTTCTGAGACAAAAGACTTTATTATATCTGGTTGTTTTAGAACGTGGAGAGTTGGATGATATTCTTCTAATTTGTTCGAAGCTTTTATCAGCCTTTCTGAACAAACCTTTTTTTTGATTTCATTTTTTTTTAACCAATTTTTTTTTTTTTTTTTTCTTTTTTAAATGTCTGTGAGAATCGAAGTCAGACATTTTAATAGATGGAAAAAAATTGTATAGAAATTTACTGACCAGGAAAAATTCTTAGCAATTTATTTGTAGTTGGGATGGAGCTTTGTAGAACTGCTTTCGTCTTGTTATTGTCAGAAAATAATTAACCAAGGGATTGGTGCCTTCAAATATCCAAGAAAAAACTAACGTGTTTAATTGTAAGACAATGAGCTATTAGGTCCTTATTATATAACCAGCGGACAGTGTAGCCAGAAGATCCTCCCAGACATGAGTCATACGATGTAAATATTTCGAATTACGCGACATTCTTGAGGTCGGAAAGGACTATTCTCTAAAGACGGATATACGTGGCACACCGGGTGACCAAGGCCGTAAGGCATTGTGCGATCTATGGCATTAGTTCTCTAGGAGTGGGATGCGTGTTATGGTTTAGAGTCTGGTGTGTTAATGACATTTGATGGTACGCTTTTGAGAAGTCTAATTCAGAGAATTAGACAATTTATACAAGTCATGATCGATTACTGGCATGGGCCTCAAACGTCATTTCAGTCGTTAACATTTTAATAAACGAAAATTTGAGCCAGTCGGTAAGAATTGTTATGGTTTCTTAACCATGGACAACTGCTGAACAGAAGTTGATTTAGAAGGTCTATGATATTTAACTTTAAAGGGTTGTCAACTTCGTTTATTCAATGTTTTTCCATAAAGTGAACAGGACAGTTAGATTTTCAGTCTACTGGTTCATGAGCTGCAATTCAAATCTTGTGTAATCGGTAGTGGTAAGTCCTGGGATCGAAATAAATGGTATAAAATCGCACGACACTATGAAATATAAACACATAGGCAGTATATAATGTGATCCTTTATTGGATTAAACGGTTTCGCCCAACACTGCGGAACGTTTTTCAAAGTCACAAAAAAAACAGATCTACCTGGGGGAAGGTTACCCAAAGAGTATTTTATAAGTCAGGTTGAGAAAGTTGGGTCAGGTTGAGAATGATGCATTGATGATCCTACCTCTCCACCCAGGTAGATTTGCTTGTGACTTTGAAAAAGCCCCTGTGTGGGCGAATCAGTTGTCAACAAAGGATCACATTATATTTGCAATAATGTGTTTATATTTCCAAGTACTGGGATCCCTGTGTATAACGTCTGATAAGTTTTTACTCTGGCACTTTATTGAGAACTTTTATTTACTCGATAGTTCACTGTTGATGTTGATTGTTTTTGAGGATGATCCGTTAAGATATGAAGCTGCTGCTTCGATTCTGTGTGGAAGGACTCGTCACTATATACAAACTTACACTCACAAGAATCATTACTGTTAACTAAGCTGAAGACATAGCATCTTCATCAAAGAGTTTATACGAAGGTTAACTTTCTCCGGTGGTACGTTTACCCTGGACATACCATAGAGATATTCTTACTTATTACAGACCTTTACTTTTTTCATCTGGTCTGCCAACAGGAAATATGTTGGCTGAGTGTAAGATTCAAGGGATTTTAAGTGTTCCATCGTGGACTAGATATAATGGAAGGAAGGGGTGAGTTGCAGCGTTTTTTGTGGGCCCTTATCTCTCCTTCAGTGTTCCTTGTAGTTCCTTATATCTCCTGCAGTGCTCCTTGTGGGTCATTATCTCTCCTGCAGTGTTCCTTGTGGGTCTCCTTAATTTCTCCTGCAGTGCTCCTTGTGGGTACCTTATCTCTCCTGCTAGTGCTCCTGTGGGTCCTTTAGCTCTCCTGTAGTGTCTTTTTTTTTCACTTTTTCTACTACTACCTACTGCTACAACTACTTTTATTTCTGTCTATTACTGCTACTATACTACTTTCTCTTGTGGCACAAATTACTCGCACTTCTACTTCTACCTTCCACACCATTCATTACCAATTCCACTATACTACTTTCCACCCCTTTTTTCTCCCGTCAGTCTCTACAGAGATATACTGACTCACTCTCTTCATAGTTTTTCTCTCTGCTATGTGGAGTTATTTATGTAGTATGAGCTGGAAGATTTATAGCACAGCGTCTGCAGTCTATAATGAAGTGGTGAGAAGACTCAGTTTTAGAAAATACTTCGTTCGTGAAAGAGAATTCTTCCTCAAGGAATCGCTACTAAGATTTCAAGTTCTATGAAGGAATGGAAGTTTATGATAACGTCACGTTTAGTTTTGGTTGTTGTGGTGAGAGTAGATGTGGAGAAGTTCCTGCTGGTTGGTCGGTTTAACTAGTGATCTTTAAACGTAACTTTTACAACATAGACTGAACTCTTGCGGAACTTTTCCCAAAGCGTTGTCCTAAACAGCAACAACCTCTTCAGATCATTAATTTCTCCACGCATCAAACACCATCTCCCAACAAGTTATAATTCTCCAACAGCAAGGTTGCACTGAAACGTCTCAAAAGTACTTTCAAAGCTAACACAGAGTCGCCATCGCCTTCTAGCACTTCAATATAGATCTAAACCAGGACAAAATCCTCAAGGACCCACGAACCAGTCAATACAGGAGTTAACACTATACCCTGTGGAGGCTTGTGACAAGGATTACGTAAGGTTGGTAAACAGCAAGAAACGCTCGACACCGCCCCTCAATGAACACATTTAAGCATGAAAGTTTGACACATGTGCCTACATCTGGATATCTTTATTGTAGACGTTTCGCCACTGGGCTGGCGAAACGTCTACATAAAGATAGCCAGATGTTGCACATGTGTCTCAACTTTCATATTGTCGGTTATTTTATACCTTTCTTGCACAACTCATTTAGCATTGTAGGAAACGATAACTTGAAACAACGCTGTGTACAACACCGAAATTCCACAATCATCTAATGAAATTCGGAGGACGCCCAATTAGTGTCAAGAAAACTAATTTCCGCAGACGCAAGTTGCTCGAATCAGCAATGATCGCTGTTTCGAATACAATTAATCTAAACATCGGCTGCTTCACCATCTCCGAAGTCTTAGCATGAATCCTCCTGAAAACAGTAAACCCTGCATCACATATTCTCTCCTTGTTATACTACCAACAAAGCACATTACAGTTGATCCCTGAGAGTGAACACTGAAAACAAGCTGCCTCTTTCCAGTCTTCATTTGTCCAACTATTTTTATGTTACCCAAGTAATAGCTTTATATATCTTTTTACTCATGTACGAATTAATTGCTCTATCATATTGTATTACTTTTGTCACTACACCGCTACTACTACTTCTTCACTAGTGATCATCCGTAATGTTACCTCACTTGTAGTGACACCTCACTCTGAGCTTTATATACCCTCTGTGTCCATGTATTGTTTGTAATGGCTTGAATAAAGCTCCTGGAGAGCGAAACGTTGCCACAATAAATGTCAACATTAGTTGCACTTGTGTCTTTTATTTAAAGGTTCGTGGTAATGCTTACCCAACTTTATTACAACAAATTACTGGCCCATGCTGGTAGGTCTTTCTCAACTCCAACCTCTTCTGAGTAATCAACTTCAACATCTACCACTGACTCTTCACGTCATTATGCTGCATAAATATACTCACGTACCCTGCTTAGGTAGATCTGTATGTGACATGTGGGATGAAAAACGTTGTCTTTAAGATCGGGTTATAAGAACATAAGAACATAGAAGGAAACACTGCAGCAGGCTCCTTCTGGCCATGCGAGGCAGGTCCAGTCTCATACCGGCTCCTAAAGGCAATGTACCAACTAGTCAGGTTCAGGTCACATTCACCTTAAGGAAGGAACACGGAACTGACCTAGTTAGCACAAGCTAATCAGGTCCAAACTCACACCCACCCACACCCACTCATGTATATTTATCTAACCTTATTTTAAAACTACACAACGTTTTGCCCTCTATAAACTCTACTCGGGAGTTGTTCCACTCATCACAACTCTATATACCAAAACAGTACTATCTTATATTCTTCCTGAATCTGAATTTTTCCAACTTATAACCCATTGCTACGATCCTGTCTAGCTAGATATTTTCAGCTCGATTATACACCCCTTCAATTTAATTTCCTGTCTTCAATTTTATACACCTCAATCATATCCGCCTCATTCTATACGACTTTCTAGAAAAAATGCGATTCAGGGCCCTCAGTTATCCTCGTAGGGAAGGATTTCTGATACATGGATTCAACTTTGTCATCCTCTCTCTTAGTATGCTTTCCAGTGCATTTATATCCATTCTGTAATACGGTGCCAGAACTGTGCAGCATAATCTAAATGAGGCCTAACCTGAGGATATATAGATTTTAAAGAAAACTGTGGACTCCTATTTATTTTTGCTTCTTGATATGAAGCCAAGAATCTGTTAGCTTTATTGCGAACACTTAGCACTGTAAGTCTTGTTTGATTACTGCTAACAGAACTCCTAAATCTTTTTCACTATTGTAAAGATTCTACATTATTTATTTTATATATGGCATGGTTATTTTCCTGTCCAACATTTGGAAACTTTGAACATTTGTCTATATTAAATTGCATCTGCCACTGCTTCAGTCTATTCATAAATCTTCCTGGAGTGCTCTAATGTCCTCGGTCAGAATGAATCGACGGCCTATTTTGGTGTCATCGGCACACTTGCTCATGTCGCTCTTTATGCCCTCATCAATGTACGTTTATGTAGTTTGTGAACAATAGGCGGCCAACATGACCCTGTGGAACCGGGCTCGTGACGCTTTCCTACCTTTGATTTCTCCCATTTTTGCAAACTCTCTGCTGCCTATTTGAAACCATGTCTGCTATCGGGAAAAAAATTCTCCTATTCCATGTGCTATAATTTTCCTCAAAAGTCTCTGATGTGGGGACCCTGTCAAAGCCTTACTGAAGTCCATATACACAATATCATATTCGTTTCCATGATCTACCTCCTCAATACCTAGTGAAAAAAGTTAATAAATTTGTAAGCAGGAATGCCCCTTTGTATAAGCCAAGCTGAGATTCGTTGATTAATTTCTGCTTTTCAAGGTGGCTATGAACTGCCTCGGCAATTATTGATTCATAAATTTTCACCACTATGGAGGTTAGATTATTGGTCTATAGTTCGAAGCTAAGGGCCTGCACCATGCTTTGAAATATAGGTATCACATTTGCCATTTTTCCACTTATCTGGCGCCATGGTTGTAGTGATATATTGATAAGATTAGCCAAAGGTTTGCTAAGCTTCCTCTTTACCATTTCCTTTAGAACCCTTGCGTAAAGTTCAGCAGGGTCTGGGAATTTGTTAGGATTTTAATTTATCTATTTGCCTAAGGACCATGTCACTTGTGACACTAATCTTGTATAGTTTATTATTATTATATGGCATGTGTCGTCTACTTTTCTATCGAGAACGCGTTATGTTAATATCTTATTAATTATAGAAAAGCATATTATAACAACCCTCTCTACCATGAATAAAGAAAAAATATAAAGAAGGTAGGAAGTCAGCTCCAGGTGTTTATCTCCACGTTTTCCCCAGGTATATGTATTTTTTTCGGGTTACAAGAGCCTAAGGTTCGTTCAGCAGTTATTCGTCTAATTTGGGTTTTTTATGTGCTGTTGTATTCTTCTGATCCCACTTTCCTGATGAAACTTTTTGTTTTTTAATGAGAGAGGACACTTCTTGTGAGCGTTGGTAATACCGCTTAACAGGTCTTTGTTCTCAGTTGTAATATTTGCTCAGGTAGTATACTGTTTTCTCTTATACATCTCCCCTTTCCTTCCATCTGTATCTCGGATGTAGCGGCTCTTGATCTGCCACCACCCATCTTGTTGTTTAGGTGATTTTTTTGCCTCATTCCCATCGTCATCTTTGGGATGGATCCCACTTGGAACTCTCGTGGTTATCAAGTTCGGCGGCTTCTTTTCACATTATCATACTCTTTTCATGTTTTTATATACGGGTGTCTCCACTCATTTTGACTCTTGCACTCGGTGTCTCTCTCTTGTTTTGATCTTTGGCTTGTTTTCAATTTTTTACTCATCATTACCCTTGATTGACACTTGGTCTGTTCGCATGTTTTTAATTCTACTAGTATTCCCGTTCGCACTAGGTGCCCCGTTGGCAATTTTGTACACACAGAGCGATTGGAACTCTATACTCTAATCTCACTGCTTCTATTGGTTAGGACGCTTCTTCATCCTCTATTTGACGGACTGTTGCATCAGTTTTCGATCTTAGTTTTTGACCCATGGACGCTTCATGTTTTATTTCCTCAAACTTCAGGCTGGGCATTCTCAGACATGATGTCTTGGGTGGTTCCTCATGTTGCCCCGTTGCAATATTGCATTGAAAACCGTTGTGCGGTGTGGGTACGTTACTGATTTTCCAGATCGGTATGGTATAGAATCGTACTTTTAGTTTGTAAGCGTGCATTGCGGCTGTCGTGCGCCTCAACATCAGACTCGTTGCTTATTAATAGATTGTTGGCAATGGACATACATTTTCTTCGGTTACCTGAACTTGCCCTGTGTGTATGTGTTGTTTGTTGTGTTGTCTGTGTGTGTGTGTGTGTGTGTGTGTGTGTGTGTGATGGTTGTGTGTCGTAGCCTTGTGTGTGTTGTGGTTTGGAAGAAAGAAGGTTCGAAAGTTGTGTGTCAAGTAACTCCTGACTCCTGACTCCAGTTTTCTAGGATTGGTGTGTCGTTAGTGTTTGCGGGAAACCTCTTGAGGTTCCGATGGATATGAGGTATCTATCTTGTCCTGTCTCCAAGGGCTTCAAACATCTGTTCCCTCGTTTCTCACTTCAAAGTATCAGGGGAGCAATACCTTTGGGTTTCTCTTGATTAATGGGGATGGAAGCCATATAAAGTATCTTGTACTGTCTTAGAGCAAGTGTCCATGGTTCCCGCTTTGCCGGCACATCGGCAAGTTGGGCCCAGATAATATTCATATCTGTATTGCTACAGCTATCTGCTTCTTCAGCCCTTGCAGTCCTTTTTGAGCACCGTTTTCAATCTTGTTATTTTGTACGCGAGGGGTTCTCCATCAATAATGGAAGTCTTGCACTTTGACTTCCATTTTGCAATAAAACCAGGCACGCGGAGATTGTTACCTTCACTATCGTCCCATTTCTCTGACCAGTGTTATAGTCTGCAGTGTGTGGGGGAATGATTGGGTGATTAGACGTCTGATATTCGTTTAGGTGTTAGACATACACAGTCGGGTTCATAGAGATCACAAGTCTTTCTCCTCGCAAATATGGCTTTCGCAAGGGTCGCTCTATTCTGGACCCTTGCTCCACTTGATCGTATGTGAGAAAAAGAATACCTTTGCTAAAAATATAACACTCCGTCCTAGCAGTTGTTTTTTTTTTTTTTGACCTCAAGAAGGCATATGACACCACTTTGGAGGTATAACATCTTTTAGCCCTGGCCACCATTCCTTAGGCCTCCCGTGGGAAATTCTACCTACTATTTCTAGCTGCATTCATTATCTAAAAGGACATTTTCGTGTCCGTAGTGACGGCTTCGCTTTCCTCTGACTTTTTATGTTCTAATCATATAATGTAATAGGGATATTCTTCTTTGCTGGTAATATGGCAAGTTACAAGCAACACAGTTAATTTACCCTTGTCAAGTTAACACAAGAGATTGCGGCAACGCCTTGGTTCCCATAGTGCATCCTCCCAAAATATATGCCTTTCAATGAATTTATTTTTTTTTTTTTTTGGGCTTCTTACTTACACATCCATTAATTAAAGTTATGGAACCTCATACTTGTTTAGCAGCAGTTTATATCATTAAGTATAGTTGGGAAAAGATTGATTTTTTGGCACGACAAAAGTAGGAATGATTACTCGTGTGAGGATGTGTTGGGACTTGTTTATAGAAATGTTGTACCTGGGGTGTTCGTCCCTGTTTGAACAGATACTCCAACTCGTGTACACCCCAAACTCTTTACAAAACTTCTAAAACAATAGAGCTACTATCTCTACAATGTTTTTTTCTACTCACATAATTATTCAATGAATTCAAAATACTAGAAAAATAATTATTTTTCGTTAGTATTATGTAATAAGTATTACTTTATGTGCTGGATGTTAATCAGACGCACAAAAATAGAATATTATTACACTGACTACGAAATCGTAATGGACCACTATTTCTAAGATAAAAACTTACCACGGGCGTGGGGTAGAACCGCGTTCAGAGAAGAGTCTACGAAACTCCACTATCCCGCCAGATAAAGAAAAATCGCAGTTGAAACATCTTACTTGCTCGTGAATGGCCACACTTCTAATACATTTTTTTAGTTTATTTTCCAGCTTTTATAGTAATGGGGATATTTACAAATTTACAGGATGACTTGTATATATGTCAAGTAAACTTGAACAATTGCTGTGATGTCATTGTTCCTGTTGGTTTACAAGTTGCAGAGAGGGGAAAAAGGTGGAAATGGTTTAACAGTATCAGTTACACTATTATTAATAATCACAATATTTACAAAACAATTATAATAGTGCACTGGTTCTTTTTTTTTAAAAATTTTTTTTTTTCTTTTAATTTTTTTTTTTTTTTTTTTTTTTTAAATTACTTACTACTACTACTACTACTACATACTACTACGAATAATAATAATATAATATTAATAATTATAAAATAACCACAATGACATCCCACCACATTATTAAAGAATTATTGAAATACTGTCTAATTTTCTGAAGCTCTCATCTACAAAATTTTATACAGCACTGTGATCAATTTAATGAAGGTGGTGCTGTTCTTTTTTTTTTGGCTATTTATTTACTACACCTCCCCAGTCCTAGGAAAAAAAATGTTCTTGTAGTGAATGACCCAACGCACTTTCAGAATGACACATACTTCGCTAAACTCTGTATTATTAATGAATTGTTTTGAGAATACATACACCCTCATTATTAAAAAATCTTCTCAGATGTTCTTTATAATAAAGTAACCCTCTCTCACTGACAAGATTTTTTGTTCCCATCTACAAACTTCTTCAAATTCGCCCGCGTAGGGTGAGAGGAAGATTCCGGTAACCAGGCCTGAGTCTCGGGAGAACCTGTCTGGTTGATAAACAAGAGAAACAGCTTCACCTGGACACATTTCCACTCACATCATTCAACAAAATATTCAGTTACAGGTTGTTTAAAAATTTATTCCATCGCCATCTGGACCTGTGGTCTGATTGGTTCTAGGTGGTAATCTTTCTATCCTGTTCTTTCCTGGCCAAACTTTCATCAAGTTCCACTACTTTTTCTGATCTTCCCTAGTACAGTTTTAACTTTTTTGGGATTCCTTTCTTTACTTACTGTTTCAATTTCAAATGAGTTACTAGTTCATTACACTTTTTCCATTATTCAATCACACTTTCCACATGATTATGGGCCAATCCATTTGAGAGTTCTCCCAGTTTTCTTGAAGTAGTCCAGGCTTAGGAATCTTCATCAGAAAAATCCCCTGCGACCTATAATTGATCTGGTCTCCCCGTAGCTGGTTATCGGTTTTAAGCGACTTCTGCTCGCACACTGAAGGTCCGGTACGGCTGGAAAACTTTAGGACGTGTCTTTTCCATAAGACCCCCACACCACACCCCAACCCTTGCTGTTTTCCCGTTAACCATCAGTATTAAAAAATGGAGTACCGGGTGTTAGGTCGATGGGCCCGTGTGGTGGCTCCTGGGGACAAAAACTGGACCTAATTTGTCCCCGAAAATGCTCTGCATTTAAAAAGGGGCTTTCTATATAGTAGTTAGTATTGGTCATTTATCTCAGCAAGGCCTGTATACCTTGTACATGTACTTATAGAGAAAACAAAGATTTTATTATATTATTATTATTATTATTATTGTTATTATTAATGTGAACGTGGTCAAACACTTTGGTTTTCAATACTTGATGGTTGAATTAATAGCCTGTTTTCCAATGATCATGGTGCTTTGTTATTGGACAAATCTCAATTCAATCTTCTGAGATGTTCAAAATCCCCAAATTTTCAGGATGGGTTTGGTACCCAAATTGAGCTACAAAAAGGTGTCGTATCATAGAGAAGTATGGACAGACCTTCAGTTAGAGCCTTAACTGTCTAATACAAGTAGTTTTGGCTCTATAGTTAGGATGGTGTCATTACAGTCTTGCTTGCAGTGACTTCAAAGTTATATGGGGTTATCTCTTATTATTTGAATTTCCCTTTTTACCAATGTCCTTTAGATTCTGCAATGGGTAAACTCACTTCCAACTATTCCATTTTACTACCTTTTTCAGTCTTCCCAAACATGCAGGAATCCTTTTGAATTTCTTTGAGGACAGGTCTTCATGGGTTTTGTTTAGATGATACACTCTCAAAAACTTTGAGAATGATCAATCACTGTTCAAACAATGACTATAACCCAATGCCTTACCAGGATGTTAAACATTTTTTAGATCTATTGCAACTACCTTCTTTTTCCCTTTTCGTCAACAACTGGTTAATTCCTGATTAAAATTAGACTCATGTGCAACTCTTTGGGTATCTTTATTGAGGAAATGTTTCGCCACACAGTGGCTGGCTTCATCAGGTCCAAAGGGAATCGTGAAGAAAAGGGGAGAATGAGGTTAATAGTACCCTCAAGTTGATGATTTCATCATTCTCCTCCTTGTTCTTCAGATTCTCCCTTTCGTGCTATGGGAACGATGTTGAAAGACCATCTGTATGGCGAAAATATCCTCAAAACTTATATCCAAGAGTTGCACAATGTGTCTAATTTATCAACGTGTCGGTTCTTTGAAACCATTCATCGACAACTGGTAATTCCTGCCAATTTTCTCACAAACTCCCTGCACCTCTGTAGTCTATAAATTTCTGGCAAGTGGCATCATGACTTCACATATTCACAACCCATTACGCCACCATTCCTATCCAATATTGATTTTTGTTGTGCTTTACATTCTTATGTTTTCCTAGTTGTTATAATTGTGCATCAGAGCACAACTTCCTGAACCATAGACTCTGGGTTAACAACATTATAGTGTCAGTTGACTTATCATTTTTTCTCATACATTATCTTGTATCTTCACAAAATATTCTAATGATCTATGTCGTGGCACTTTCTTCGGGATAGATTTTCCACTGGCGAATCTTTCCATCTGTTACCCATTATTACTGTTCTTCCCTGGAAAAGTTCTGGAGAACACATCTGTTCTTCCTACCCGACAGGTTATCATCAACTTTCTACCTGTAATTAGTTGGGTCATTACTTGAGGAAAAACATCTGGTACTCTATGAATAATACCTTTCTTAAATAGTGAATCTGAAAAAATTATAATGTCTCATCTACACCATATATCTGCTCATTCTGGGACTAACCGTCTACAAATAAAGATATACACGATGTTGCACAATGTGTCTTTAGCTTCATATTGTCGGTTATTTTTTATTACCTTTCTTGCACAAACGTTTGAAATACAGGTTATTTCCTACCTGGCGAGGATCAAAGTAGTAACATCTAACTTCGAAACTTTCTTTTTAGCTCTACCCTTGATATTATTCATCGTTAGTAATCTAGGGGACAAATAAAACTATTTTCCCGGCCTACCATTTTGTCTGCCATGTCATCCATCCTAGGCAGAGGTGTTTTTCTATAGCTTGCTTAAAGTGGTTAAAAATTCACACCTTGACAGGTCAATAATTAAATATTTTCTTGCTGTAGGTTTACTCACTAAGGACTTTGGATGCTAAAAATATGTCTGCAACTGAATATTTCAATAATCATTTTTTTTTCCTTCAGTACCTCCTCTATCATACTCCTAATTTTCTCTTTTAACTTGCTTGCGGTGGTGTATATACAATGACATTCTAACTGGGATCATAATCAGTCATGGGGATCTGAGCATCAGAACATTGATTTTCCCCAAACTCCAGACAGATCATCTATTACTGCACCGTATGTACTTCTGTATTGCTATACTGTTATTCTGTGTTACTGTACTGTTTACTGTTCTGTATTATGCACTGTTCTTCTGTTATTACTGTTATTGCACTGTTCTGTTTTAATTTACTCGATCTCGGTAACTGTACTGGGTCTTCTCTGTTACTGTTAATGGTCTTCTATGGTTACTGTATGGTATTCTCTGTTACTGTACTGGTCTTCTCTGTTACTGTACTGGTCTTCTCTGTTACTGTACTCGTCTTCTCTGTTACTGTACTCGTCTTCTCTGTTACTGTACTGGTCTTCTCTGTTACTGTACTGGTCTTCTGTGTTACTGTACTGGTCTTCTCTGTTACTGTACTGGTCTTCTGTGTTACTGTACTGGTCTTCTCTGTTACTGTACTGGTCTTCTGTGTTACTGCACCACTCCTTCTGTGTTACTGTACTGCACCACTTCTTCTGTGTTACTGTACTGCACCACTCCTTCAGTGTTACTGTACTGCACCACTTCTGTGTTACTGTATTGCACCACTTCTTCTGTGTTACTGTACTGCACCACTTCTTCTGTGTTACTGTACTGATCTTCTGTGTTACTGTACTGAGTCTTCTCTGTCAACTATACTGGTCTTCTCTGTTTCGCTTATCCTGGCTTCATTCTGTTACTATATTGTACAGTTATGTGTTACAAATTCCTGGACACAAAATAGAGGGCGAAACACCAACGTCAAAGACTGGGACTGTGATTCATGTCGGAGGATCTCACCTCAAGGACCATAAACATTGTATCAATTCGCATCTGCTAGAAAAATTGACAGGATGGATAATGAGTACCTTCAAAACGAGGGAGGCAAGCCATAATGACACTCTTCGGTCACTTGTTCTATCTCAGGCTGGAATATTGCTGCACACTAACCGACACCTTTCAGGAAGGTGAAATGCTGACCTAGGAAATGTACAGAGAACCTTCACGGCGGCCATACGGAGATTAAACACCTCTTACTGGAGCGCTTGAGGTTTCACTAACACATGTATTTCCCTGGAAGCAGGGCGGGAGAGATACTATGATTATATACACCTGGAAAATATAGTGGGGACTAGTACCGAACTTGCACACGAAAATCCACTCACTACGAAAGCAAAAGACCTTGGAAGACGATGCACCATCCCCCCAATGAAAAGCAGGGGTGTCCTAGCACGTTAAGAGACCATACAATAAGTCTGTCAGGGGCCGAGACTGTTCAACTGCCTCCCGGCATACATAAGGGGGATTACTAACAGACCCCTGGAGGTCTTCAAAGCTGGCACTGGACACGAACATAATGTCGTTTACACTGGACAGCCGGGGCTGTGGCTCGTAGTTGGTTTGAGTGCGCCAGCAGGCAACAGCCTGGTTGTCATGGCTTGATCCACCAGGAGGCCTGGTCAAAGACCGGGCCGCGGGGGCGTTGAACCCCGGAACTTTCTCCAGGTAAACTCCAGGTAAACTGTACTGGTCTTCTCTGTTACTATACTGGCCTTCTCTGTTACTGTAATGGCAGTCTCTTGTTACTGTACTGCCCTTCTTCTGTTACTGTATGGCCTTCTCGGATACTGTACTGGCCTTCTCTGTTACTGTACTGGCCTTCTCTGTTACTGTACCCGTTCTTCTGTGTTGCTGTACTGGTCTTCTCTGTTACTGTACTGGCCTTCTAGTTACTGTATGGCCTTACTCTGTTACTGTACTGGCTTCTCTGTTACTGTACTGGCCCTTATCTGTTACTGTATGGTTTCTTCTCTGTTACTGTACTGGACTTCTCTGTTACTGTACTGGACTTCTGTTGTTACTGTATAGTGCCCGTCTTTCTGGTTACTGATACTGGCTATCGTGTTCTGTACTGGGCTTGTGTGTTAATGTACTGGTCTTCTGATGTTAATGTATTGGTTTTCTGTATTACTGTACTGGTCTTCTGGTGTTTTACTGTACTGTATTCTGTGTTACCTGTACTGGTCTCTCTGTGCTTACTGTACTGTCTTGTTGTGTTACTGTACTGGTTTTCTGTGTTAATGTATTGGTTTCTGTATTACTGTACATGGTTTTCTGTGTTACTGTACTGGTTTCTGTGATACTTTACTGTCTTCTGTGTTACTATGTGGTCTTCTGTGTTAATGTACTAGTCTTCTGTGTTATTGTACTGTTCTTCTGTGTTATTGTATGTTCTTCTGTGTTACTGTATTGGTATTCTGTGTTACTGTACTGGTCTTCTGTGTTACTGTACTGGTCTTCTGTGTTACTGTTTGGTCTTCTGTGTTACTGTACTGATATCTGTGCTTTATTGTACTGTTCTTCTCGTGTTACTGTTACTGGTCTTCTGTGTTACTGTATGGTAATTCTGTGTTACTGTACTGGTCTTCTGTGTTATTGTATGTTTTCTGTTGTTACTGTTCTGGTTCATTCTGTATTACTGTACTGTATTCTGTGTTACCTGTACTGGTCTTCTGTGTTACTGTACTCGGACTTCTGTGTTACATGCTGTTCTTCTGTGTTACTGTACTGGTACTTCGTGGTTTAACTATGCTGTTTTACTGTGTTACTGTACTGGTCCTTCGGTGTTATTGATAAGTTCTTCTGTGTTATTTGTACTGGTCTTCTGTGTTACTGTACTGGTCTTCTGTGTTACTAGTACTGGTCTTCTGTGTTACTGTACTGGTGTCTTCTGTGTTACTGTACTGGGTCTTCTGTGATTACTAGCTGTTTTTCTTGTTACTCGTACTTGGGTATTCTGTGTTATTGTATGTTCTTCTATGTATTGTACTGTTCTTCATGTTATTGTACTGTTCTTCTGTGTTACTGTACTGGTCTTCTGTGTTACTGTACTGGTCCTTCATGTTTACTGTACCGTTATTCTGTGTTACTGTACTGGTCTTCTGTTACTATACCGTACTTCTGTGTTACTGTACCCTTCTTCTGCGTCACTGTACGTTCTTCTGTATTTTACTGTACCGTTTTCTGTGTTACTGTTACTGGTCTTCTGTGTACTATTACCGTTCTTTCTGTGTTACTGTACCGTTCTTCTGTGTTTACGTTTCCGTTCTTCTGCGTTTACTGTTACTGGTCTTTCTGTGTTACATTGTCATGGACACGCCTTACTCCGAAGAAGAGAAATGGAAAACTAACTGATGAATAACTTATTGGATATTAATTATGATAATTTCTGAGGATTTTTAATTTAAAAAGATATCAAATAAAAATTGGCGGCTGTGGTCCCAGTAGGATGTTGGGACATGAGGATCTTTTTTTTATTCCAGGATGATGTTTTAGAATAAATGGTGTTGGTTATCACTGGGTGGCGGAAAGTTCGTCCTATGTTCTGAAAATCCTGCACTACTTGGGTGTAACAACACAATTTGATTTAGAAGTGAGGAGTAGATAATGTTCACTACGTCCGGTAGACTGACATCTTGCTCAGTTAACTAGCGTCTACCCTTGGTTTAACCAGAGCCAGCAGCAGAGTGATAATCAAGAAATAACACTGGTTATATAAGTGTTAAATAAGTTTAATATTGAAGCAAGACAAAATGTGGTTGTTTCCACTTCATCTGTCATTACTGGCAAACAGGTAAATCAGTAAGAATGACAGAATATCCTGCCGGTAGATCAACCTACCTGATAAGGAGGAAGAGTGGTGGTGAAGTGATTCACTAAAGTTCAACACACAAGGTCAGACGTTAATACTACCAGGAGTAGAAATTAAAGCAAATCAGAACCTGAGGAACTGAAGTTTTAGCCTCAGCCCGCTAGTTGGTAGTGATGGCCGCGTAACACGCTGATGGTTCCTGGGTGGTAGGGACACCCATAAGCCCCACTTTTATGGGCTTTTCCCTTACAGTATCCACTTTCCAAAACTTATGGTCGGAGGCAGTAAGTTACATTTACAGAGGGAAAATGTGCTATGTACACTCTCGGCTCAGCCATTCTGAGAAGTGGTTTTATTAGCCAGATATATATTTACTATATATATATATATATTATATATATATATAATATATATTATATATTATATATATATATAATATATATATATTTTATATATATATATACCAACTTTTAAACTTATAGGGACGGATAGCCAAAGCCATCTTAAGAGTCAGGCTATTTGATGCTTTGAAGTTTCCATGTACATCAGTGGCTTGTGATCTTTTCATAACACAAAGGGTTTCCGTATAAGTATTATTTGAAACCTACTTACACCCCATACCAATGATAACGTTCTTTCCACATGAGAGTAGGTTTATTCCCTCGCAAAAGCTTCTTACTGGTGGGAAGATATAGGGAAGTGAATCTCTTCAGAATACTGTAGTGGAACAGCCCGAGTCTGAATGGTTGGCATTGTTCTGAGACAAAAGACTTTATTATATCTGGTTGTTTTAGAACGTGGAGAGTTGGATGATATTCTTCTAATTTGTTCGAAGCTTTTATCAGCCTTTCTGAACAAACCTTTTTTTTGATTTCATTTTTTTTTAACCAATTTTTTTTTTTTTTTTTTCTTTTTTAAATGTCTGTGAGAATCGAAGTCAGACATTTTAATAGATGGAAAAAAATTGTATAGAAATTTACTGACCAGGAAAAATTCTTAGCAATTTATTTGTAGTTGGGATGGAGCTTTGTAGAACTGCTTTCGTCTTGTTATTGTCAGAAAATAATTAACCAAGGGATTGGTGCCTTCAAATATCCAAGAAAAAACTAACGTGTTTAATTGTAAGACAATGAGCTATTAGGTCCTTATTATATAACCAGCGGACAGTGTAGCCAGAAGATCCTCCCAGACATGAGTCATACGATGTAAATATTTCGAATTACGCGACATTCTTGAGGTCGGAAAGGACTATTCTCTAAAGACGGATATACGTGGCACACCGGGTGACCAAGGCCGTAAGGCATTGTGCGATCTATGGCATTAGTTCTCTAGGAGTGGGATGCGTGTTATGGTTTAGAGTCTGGTGTGTTAATGACATTTGATGGTACGCTTTTGAGAAGTCTAATTCAGAGAATTAGACAATTTATACAAGTCATGATCGATTACTGGCATGGGCCTCAAACGTCATTTCAGTCGTTAACATTTTAATAAACGAAAATTTGAGCCAGTCGGTAAGAATTGTTATGGTTTCTTAACCATGGACAACTGCTGAACAGAAGTTGATTTAGAAGGTCTATGATATTTAACTTTAAAGGGTTGTCAACTTCGTTTATTCAATGTTTTTCCATAAAGTGAACAGGACAGTTAGATTTTCAGTCTACTGGTTCATGAGCTGCAATTCAAATCTTGTGTAATCGGTAGTGGTAAGTCCTGGGATCGAAATAAATGGTATAAAATCGCACGACACTATGAAATATAAACACATAGGCAGTATATAATGTGATCCTTTATTGGATTAAACGGTTTCGCCCAACACTGCGGAACGTTTTTCAAAGTCACAAAAAAAACAGATCTACCTGGGGGAAGGTTACCCAAAGAGTATTTTATAAGTCAGGTTGAGAAAGTTGGGTCAGGTTGAGAATGATGCATTGATGATCCTACCTCTCCACCCAGGTAGATTTGCTTGTGACTTTGAAAAAGCCCCTGTGTGGGCGAATCAGTTGTCAACAAAGGATCACATTATATTTGCAATAATGTGTTTATATTTCCAAGTACTGGGATCCCTGTGTATAACGTCTGATAAGTTTTTACTCTGGCACTTTATTGAGAACTTTTATTTACTCGATAGTTCACTGTTGATGTTGATTGTTTTTGAGGATGATCCGTTAAGATATGAAGCTGCTGCTTCGATTCTGTGTGGAAGGACTCGTCACTATATACAAACTTACACTCACAAGAATCATTACTGTTAACTAAGCTGAAGACATAGCATCTTCATCAAAGAGTTTATACGAAGGTTAACTTTCTCCGGTGGTACGTTTACCCTGGACATACCATAGAGATATTCTTACTTATTACAGACCTTTACTTTTTTCATCTGGTCTGCCAACAGGAAATATGTTGGCTGAGTGTAAGATTCAAGGGATTTTAAGTGTTCCATCGTGGACTAGATATAATGGAAGGAAGGGGTGAGTTGCAGCGTTTTTTGTGGGCCCTTATCTCTCCTTCAGTGTTCCTTGTAGTTCCTTATATCTCCTGCAGTGCTCCTTGTGGGTCATTATCTCTCCTGCAGTGTTCCTTGTGGGTCTCCTTAATTTCTCCTGCAGTGCTCCTTGTGGGTACCTTATCTCTCCTGCTAGTGCTCCTGTGGGTCCTTTAGCTCTCCTGTAGTGTCTTTTTTTTTCACTTTTTCTACTACTACCTACTGCTACAACTACTTTTATTTCTGTCTATTACTGCTACTATACTACTTTCTCTTGTGGCACAAATTACTCGCACTTCTACTTCTACCTTCCACACCATTCATTACCAATTCCACTATACTACTTTCCACCCCTTTTTTCTCCCGTCAGTCTCTACAGAGATATACTGACTCACTCTCTTCATAGTTTTTCTCTCTGCTATGTGGAGTTATTTATGTAGTATGAGCTGGAAGATTTATAGCACAGCGTCTGCAGTCTATAATGAAGTGGTGAGAAGACTCAGTTTTAGAAAATACTTCGTTCGTGAAAGAGAATTCTTCCTCAAGGAATCGCTACTAAGATTTCAAGTTCTATGAAGGAATGGAAGTTTATGATAACGTCACGTTTAGTTTTGGTTGTTGTGGTGAGAGTAGATGTGGAGAAGTTCCTGCTGGTTGGTCGGTTTAACTAGTGATCTTTAAACGTAACTTTTACAACATAGACTGAACTCTTGCGGAACTTTTCCCAAAGCGTTGTCCTAAACAGCAACAACCTCTTCAGATCATTAATTTCTCCACGCATCAAACACCATCTCCCAACAAGTTATAATTCTCCAACAGCAAGGTTGCACTGAAACGTCTCAAAAGTACTTTCAAAGCTAACACAGAGTCGCCATCGCCTTCTAGCACTTCAATATAGATCTAAACCAGGACAAAATCCTCAAGGACCCACGAACCAGTCAATACAGGAGTTAACACTATACCCTGTGGAGGCTTGTGACAAGGATTACGTAAGGTTGGTAAACAGCAAGAAACGCTCGACACCGCCCCTCAATGAACACATTTAAGCATGAAAGTTTGACACATGTGCCTACATCTGGATATCTTTATTGTAGACGTTTCGCCACTGGGCTGGCGAAACGTCTACATAAAGATAGCCAGATGTTGCACATGTGTCTCAACTTTCATATTGTCGGTTATTTTATACCTTTCTTGCACAACTCATTTAGCATTGTAGGAAACGATAACTTGAAACAACGCTGTGTACAACACCGAAATTCCACAATCATCTAATGAAATTCGGAGGACGCCCAATTAGTGTCAAGAAAACTAATTTCCGCAGACGCAAGTTGCTCGAATCAGCAATGATCGCTGTTTCGAATACAATTAATCTAAACATCGGCTGCTTCACCATCTCCGAAGTCTTAGCATGAATCCTCCTGAAAACAGTAAACCCTGCATCACATATTCTCTCCTTGTTATACTACCAACAAAGCACATTACAGTTGATCCCTGAGAGTGAACACTGAAAACAAGCTGCCTCTTTCCAGTCTTCATTTGTCCAACTATTTTTATGTTACCCAAGTAATAGCTTTATATATCTTTTTACTCATGTACGAATTAATTGCTCTATCATATTGTATTACTTTTGTCACTACACCGCTACTACTACTTCTTCACTAGTGATCATCCGTAATGTTACCTCACTTGTAGTGACACCTCACTCTGAGCTTTATATACCCTCTGTGTCCATGTATTGTTTGTAATGGCTTGAATAAAGCTCCTGGAGAGCGAAACGTTGCCACAATAAATGTCAACATTAGTTGCACTTGTGTCTTTTATTTAAAGGTTCGTGGTAATGCTTACCCAACTTTATTACAACAAATTACTGGCCCATGCTGGTAGGTCTTTCTCAACTCCAACCTCTTCTGAGTAATCAACTTCAACATCTACCACTGACTCTTCACGTCATTATGCTGCATAAATATACTCACGTACCCTGCTTAGGTAGATCTGTATGTGACATGTGGGATGAAAAACGTTGTCTTTAAGATCGGGTTATAAGAACATAAGAACATAGAAGGAAACACTGCAGCAGGCTCCTTCTGGCCATGCGAGGCAGGTCCAGTCTCATACCGGCTCCTAAAGGCAATGTACCAACTAGTCAGGTTCAGGTCACATTCACCTTAAGGAAGGAACACGGAACTGACCTAGTTAGCACAAGCTAATCAGGTCCAAACTCACACCCACCCACACCCACTCATGTATATTTATCTAACCTTATTTTAAAACTACACAACGTTTTGCCCTCTATAAACTCTACTCGGGAGTTGTTCCACTCATCACAACTCTATATACCAAAACAGTACTATCTTATATTCTTCCTGAATCTGAATTTTTCCAACTTATAACCCATTGCTACGATCCTGTCTAGCTAGATATTTTCAGCTCGATTATACACCCCTTCAATTTAATTTCCTGTCTTCAATTTTATACACCTCAATCATATCCGCCTCATTCTATACGACTTTCTAGAAAAAATGCGATTCAGGGCCCTCAGTTATCCTCGTAGGGAAGGATTTCTGATACATGGATTCAACTTTGTCATCCTCTCTCTTAGTATGCTTTCCAGTGCATTTATATCCATTCTGTAATACGGTGCCAGAACTGTGCAGCATAATCTAAATGAGGCCTAACCTGAGGATATATAGATTTTAAAGAAAACTGTGGACTCCTATTTATTTTTGCTTCTTGATATGAAGCCAAGAATCTGTTAGCTTTATTGCGAACACTTAGCACTGTAAGTCTTGTTTGATTACTGCTAACAGAACTCCTAAATCTTTTTCACTATTGTAAAGATTCTACATTATTTATTTTATATATGGCATGGTTATTTTCCTGTCCAACATTTGGAAACTTTGAACATTTGTCTATATTAAATTGCATCTGCCACTGCTTCAGTCTATTCATAAATCTTCCTGGAGTGCTCTAATGTCCTCGGTCAGAATGAATCGACGGCCTATTTTGGTGTCATCGGCACACTTGCTCATGTCGCTCTTTATGCCCTCATCAATGTACGTTTATGTAGTTTGTGAACAATAGGCGGCCAACATGACCCTGTGGAACCGGGCTCGTGACGCTTTCCTACCTTTGATTTCTCCCATTTTTGCAAACTCTCTGCTGCCTATTTGAAACCATGTCTGCTATCGGGAAAAAAATTCTCCTATTCCATGTGCTATAATTTTCCTCAAAAGTCTCTGATGTGGGCCCCCTGTAAAAGCCTTTTGGGTTTAAAACCTTCTTGTTACCTGCTATCCCAATCCCTGGGGTTTTTAAAATTTGTGGAAAATCCCCCTTTTGAAAAACCGCTGGTTCCCCGTTGTTATTTTGCTTTTAAAATGCTAGGGGAACCCTGGCTTTGTTCCCAAATTTTCCCCTTGGGGGTTGGGTTATTGCTTGTTCAACTGGCCTGTCCCTGTTTTGGTGGGTTTCACTTTCCCTTTTCCCACCGGGGCCGTGGGGTCTGTGTGGGTTACCGGTTTGGGGTAATCCTTTTACTTCCTTTGCCCCTTTGCTTTTCACAGGGTTGGGAATTTGTTGGGATTTTTACTTTTCTGGACCTGCCTTGGGGACACAAAATCTTGTTGTTTTTTTTTAAGAGGTGTTATTTTTTTTCCTTATTTAATAATTTTTTAATATACAAGATTATAAAAATTTAAAAACCAAAGGAAAAAAAATTGGAGGTGGGAAGCGGGGTCCAAGTTGTATTTCCATCGGGAAAAGGAAAAATTTTTGGTACCAGGTCATTTTTCCTTAAATATTTCTAACAAATTTTTTACGTAATTTTTTTGTTTTCAATTTTTAGAATTAGGGGGAAAAGTGATTTTCATTGGGACGGGGAACAAAACATTTCCAGGAAAACAAAATAATTAAATATGTTATCCATCTTTTTTATAGGGGGTTTAAAAGTGACAATTTTACCAAAGGTGAAAGTGGAATTTAATTCATCAATTAGGAACTGTATAAAATTAAAGGAGGTGCGGGTTTACCAAAATGTAAAAGAGGATGGAACGAAGTAGCGTTCGAAGGGTTTTTCTATGTAGGGGGGCAGGTGGGGTCGGGCTAGGAGGTTGGGAGGCGGGGAAAAAGGGTTTTGTGAGGAGTTTTGGTTCTGATTTTACTGTAGTTGATTTTGTGAGAGGTTTTAGAAGGGATTCGGGGAAAGGGGCCCGGGGGTTTTGAGTCCTGGGAATGTAAGTACGACCCAAACTCTGAAGGAGGGGTTTTTGTTACAATTTTAAAAGTTTTGGTCGTCTGGCCCTGTAGTGTGTAAATTTTTCTTTGGGGGTCCCCCTCCTTGTGGGTCCCCCCTCCTTTTTTTGGGTCCCCCTGTTTTGGTGGGTCCCCCGTTTGGGGGGGAAACGAGTTGTAATTAAAAAAAAAAAAACCCTTTTTTTTAAAAATTTATTGCTTTAAAAAAATTACTTTTTTCGAACTGAGCTTGTGAAGGGACCCGCTTCGTGTAAAAAACTTTTTTGGTGAACGGTAACAACTCTTTCTAGGTGAAAAAGTGATAACAAAAACTATTAACACTGGGTGAACAAGGATAATAACTACTCACTACTGGTGAAAAAGTGTTTTAACAATAATTATTTGGTAAACAATGAAACAATAACTAACTATAGGTGAAAAGTGATAACAATAATACTTAACAGGTGAAAAGTGATAAAATAACTACTACTAGGTGAAAAGTGAAAACAATAATACTCACTATAGGTGAAAAAGTGAAAAATAACTATTTACTACTAGGTGAAAAAGGGTTAAAAAGGTGAACGGGCAACAAGTGTCGGGAAAAACCTCCGGGATTGCCCAGGGAAACACGAGATATTACCACTTCGCCCTGGTTACCGCCTTGCAAAGTGGAGGCAAGATTTCGTCTTAAGGCCCATTTTTACTGTGTTTTGATGGTTTCCCCCAGGTTCATGTGTCCCTCAGTTTTTCTCCCTTCATTCCCATCCACACTTCCTACCCAACATTCCATCCTACACTAGTTTTCCCCCGGGTTTCTTGTCCAGGAGTCTATCTGTGTCCCTAAGACATTCCCCCTTTCCCCTCACTTCCCATCCTACTCTTCCCCCTATCTTAAACTTTCCCTATCCAAAACCCCCCTTTCCCATCCTACATAAGCTTCCCCAGGTTCATGTGTCCAGGAGCCCATCTGTGCCCCCTAGAATTCTCCCTTCCTCATTCCCCATCCTCACTTCCTTCCAACACTTCCATCCTACATAAGTCTTCCCAGGTTATGTGCCCAGGAGTCTATCTTTTTCCCCCTCGACATTTCCCCTTCCTCACTTCCATCCTACCTTCCTTTTCTAAACTTCCTATCCACACTTCCCATTTACACTTCCTTTTCCTAAACTTCCTATCCTACATTTCCCATCCTACACTAAGTCTTCCCGGGTTTAGTGCCCAGGAGTTATCTGTGCCCCCTCAAAATTTCCCCCTTCCTCCCCTCCACTTTCCATTTTAAAATTTCCCTATCCAACACTTCCCATCCTACACTAAGTCTTCCAAAGTTCATGGCCAGGGCCCATCTGTGCCCCCTCAGACATTCTCCCTTCCTCATTTTCCACCTACATTCTATCCACACTTCCCATCCTAACTAAGTTTCCCCAGGTTAGTTCCAGGGTCATCTGTCCCCCCTCAGAAAATTCTTCCTTCCTAAATTCCCCATCCTACACTTCCTTTCCAAACATTCCCATCCTAACTTCCTACCCTACACTTACCTCTACCCCTTCCTATTCACTTCCCTCCTAACTTCCATTCATTCCATCCGAATTTTGATCTAAGCCTTTCCCCGGGAATTCACCGGGGCCCGGTTTCTTCCCTTAAAGGTTGGTGTGTCATATTCTCCCCTCCGGGTCGCAAGTCCCCCCCCAGGCCTGGTTCCGGGTTTTTCCCGTCCCCCCCCTGAGGTCGCAAGTCCCACCCGGGTCCGTGGTCCGGGTATCCCCCTTCACCATTCCTGAGGTCCCAAAAGCCCCCCCCGGTCGTGGGATCCGGGTTTTCCCCCCTCCCATTCCCTGAGGCAGAAAGCCCCACCCCAGGTCCTGGCCCAGGTATTCACCTACCACTCCCTGAGGTCAGCAAGTCCCCCCCCAGGTCCGTGGTTTCCCAGGTTTTACCGTCACCATTTCCCTGGGGGTCGCAGCCCCACCAGGCCCGTGGACCCAGGTATTCCCCCTTCCCCACCCCCTGAGGTCGCGGCCCCACCCTAGGTCCGTGGATCCAGGTATTCACCCTTCACCACTTCCCTGGGTCAGCAGTCCCCCCCCGGTCCGTGGTTCCAGGTATTCACCCTCCATTTCCCCTGGGGTTTAGAAAGCCCCACCCGGCCCTGGTCCAGGTTTTCCCCCTCACACTCCCTGGGGTCCAAAGTCCCCCCCAGGCCCGGGGTTCCCAGGAAATTCCCCCTTCCCATTCCTGGGTCAGCAGCCCCACCCAGGCCCGTGGTCCAGGTTTAAACCCCTTCCCCCACTTCCTGGGGTTTTGCAGTCCCACCCGGTCCGTGGCCCAGGTATTCCCCCTTCACCACTTCCCTGAGGTCGCAGTCCCCCCCCGGTCCGTGGTCCAGTTATTCACCTTCACCACTCCCTGAGGTCAGCGTCCCCCCCAGGTCCGGGGTTTCCCAGGTATACCCGTCACCACTTCCTGGGTTTTGCAGTCCCCCCCCAGGTCCGTGGATCCAGGTATTCCCCCTTTCAACTTCCCTGAGGTCAGAAAGTCCCACCCCGGCCCGTGGTTCCAGGTTTTCACCTCACCACTTCCCTGAGGTCAGAAAGTCCCCCCCCGGTCGTGGACCCAGGTATTCACCGTCCCATTTTCCTGGGGTCGCAAGCCCACCCAGGTCCGGGGTTTCCCAGGTATTCATGTACCATTCCCCGAGGTCAGCAGTCCCCCCCCGGTCCGGGGAAACCCAGGTATTCACCCCCCCTTCCCCACTTCCCTGAGGTCAGCAGTCCCCCCCCAGGTCGTGGATCGGTATTCCCCTTCCCCACTCCGAGGTCAGCAGTCCCCCCCCAGGCCCGTGGACCAGGTATTCACCCTTCCCACTTCCGAGGCAGCAGTCCCCCCCCAGGTCCGGGGATCCGGTATTCCCCCTTTCACCATTTCCCTGAGGTCAGCATTTTTCCACCCTTAAAGCACTGCCATATTGTTTACTACACAAGTGTTTTAAATTCAGTATACAGGAGTGTTATTACGAGGAGGACACGCAGTAACTGCCTCTGTAATAACACCCTCCTGGAAGACTCAAAGTCGATATGAGACATGGAGATCTCTATCAAGTTCGTACCAAAATGGCCCCTAGTAAAATTTGGAAATATATTTTATTTAATATTTTAATATGTTTAAATTTTTAGCTTGATTAATTTTTTAGTTGTTAAGTCTTTATGAATTTTAGGTTCGTGATTGTGTTGTTGTGTGAACGTTAGCGCGGTGACGCGTAAAGCTGAAATTTTACGAAAAATACGAAAAAATTGAAAAATGGGGTTTAAAGTTCCGAAAAAAAAGTGAAGAATCTGGTAAAATTTTTTTGGGGATGTTCGCCCTGTTAATTTTTGTTTACAAAAAATTAACCCCCTACCTTTAAAAAAGCCTCATTTAAGACCATCCCTTTATTTCCTTATAATCCCATTCATTACGGGGCCTTTAGGTTTATCCCCTATTTTTTCCCCTTACTTTGCCTACGAACTTTTGGTCTTACCTAGGTTACCTTTTTTTAATACTTTTCATAGTATTGACAACACCAAATTAACCCCGTACAATTATTTCCTCATGGTGCTACCCTTTTACTCCCTCACGACTTCCCCCCATCTGAACACAGTTCACCCCACCTGTTATCCTCCTGACCTAAAAACACACTTCCCTTCATCGACATAAGTTCCCAAACTTCCCTCGTCTGTACCAATTCACCCTTATACTCTCTTCCATTTTGGATCACAAGATCATTTCCCTAGTCTTACACAGGTTCACAGTAACTCTTCCTTTTAACAAATGTTAAACACTACTTCCATGTCTTTTACACAGGTTCACCAGCTCACTTCCTCTCTACATTCTCAAACCCTCTTCCTCGTCTTGGACAAAATTCTCAATGCACACTTTCCCTTATCCTACAAATTTCACAATCCTACTTTCCCTCTGACACATTCCCAACAAAATTTCCCCGGTACATTACACAAATTTTACTCCAACTCTGTGTCATTGCACAGTTCAAAAGCCATCTTCCTCTAATGTAAATATTACCATCACTCTTCTCTAAGTTAAACAATTTTCCATGCATCTTCCTGTATCCATTTAACATTCCATTATTTTAACTAAATGTAATGCCCCGGCACCTTTTCAATGTACATTGATTCACTAACATCTTTCTTCCAAATACAAATCACAAAAACTCTTTCGCTCATTTGTATTTCACTATCTCTTAACCCCTAACAATAACCCCGTAAAAAGTCACATCAAGTCCTCTTAACCCACGACACTCTTACCACACCCTCAAAAATTTCCCCCAAAAACCAGGTCCCCTACAAAATTTCTGGTAAATCATAACATTAAAAAACCCTTCCTTTGGCCTCCCTTTCCCAGGCATAAGGTTATACCATTTTCCCAACCACCTTTTTAAACCAAATTTTGAATTTACATTTCCCCCTTTTTCCACCTTGATATGACTTTTGCCCCCTTCTTCCTCCGTCCCCAAATTTTCCATTATTCCCCCAAAAATTCCCTCCCCCCTTTTTTTGGCAAACCGGCCCCTTTTTTCCTCAACTACATCGATCCTTTTACTCCCACTTTTAAGCTAGATAGTTTTTTTTCCTTTTTTTAAAATGAAAAAAAGGGTGACCCAAACCCATTTTCGTCATACACCCCGGGCTTACGGAGGAAATTTTTTAACCATGTGGACGGAAAATAAAAAAAAGGCCCAATTAAACCCAAAAAAGA
>NC_069423.1:47360756-47525711 GCF_026875155.1 Cherax quadricarinatus | reverse complement strand
TTTGTTGATAGCATTTGTTATGCAGGGTTCTGCATGACATCGTAATGTACATATAGTGGTGAAGTGTGCCATAATAATATGAACATTATAGTTGTAAGGAATAATTTTATAATTGATAATGTGCATTTGGGGGTGCTGTAAAGTACTCTAACTGTAATTATAAAGAAATTGTGTTAATGATTTATTTTCCAAGGATGTTTGGGTACGCAGAGTAAGCGTGGGGAGGGAGTCACGTGACGTGAGCATGGGGTGTAGAGGCTGGCGTAGGAGATGCTGTGTATTTAAGTTAAGTTTGTAGTTGTACACTCATTTTGTTTATCCAACTCAAGCCATAGGCTCTCATATGGCTTACCTGTATGTTCACCCAGGCTCTGACATGGTCAGGGTGCTGTGGGATGAGTGATGAAGTAAGAAATGAGGATTGTAGTGTAATGACGGCCTGACGCTGACGAAGCCTAGTGTTATGGTGGCTGAACCTCCAGCCAGCTGTGTGTACCCTCATTTGGGCTTTTAGAATTAAGGTTTTTCTGTTATGTTATGGTGATTAAATACATATATTTTCCTAATTGGGATTTTTGCCTAACCCTCTGTTAACCAACCCCTTGAAGTAACACATACTGGTTTAGCGCTTTCTGTTTTGACTGGGATAGCCCTGGGTGGCCGGTTTGGGCTTGAGATGTGTGTAACTTTTACCTTTGCCCTTAGACCAGGCTCAAGCCCCCAGCTATCCCACATTTCTGCATAACATGGGGGCCTGTATATGGGAGAATTATCAAATTTTTGTGGTAATTCAAGTTTGCAACCTGGAAAGTCAATAATCATTCTTAACTGGGTTGGTCAGAGGAAGCATTCACTATAACACTCACACTAAAATAATAATTTACCTTTGTTTGCAATATTGCTGGTTTTTAGGGTGTTATTATTAACTAATACCCTGTGAATAATTTATTTTTATGTGCAACATTGCTAGTTTTAGGGTGTTATTATTAATTAATACCCTGTGAATAATTTATTTTTGTGTGCAACATTGCTAGTTTTTAGGGTGTTATTATTAATTAATACCCTGTGAATAATTTACTTTTGAGTGCAACATTGCTAGTTTTTAGGGTGTTATTATTAATTAATACTCTGTGAATAATTTATTTTTGTGTGCAACATTGCTAGTTTTTAGGGTGTTATTATTAATTAATACCCTGTGAATAATTTACTTTTGTGTGTAATATTGCTGGTTTTAGGGTGTTATTATTAATTAATACCCTGTGAATAATTTACTTTTGAGTGCAACATTGCTAGTTTTTAGGGTGTTATTATTAATTAATACCCTGTGAATAATTTACCTTTCTGTATAATATTGCTAGTTTTTAGGGTGTTATTATTAATTAATACCCTGTGAATAATTTACCTTTCTGTATAATATTGCTAGTTTTTAGGGTGTTATTATTAATTAATACCCTGTGAATAATTTACCTTTCGAAATTTTCTCCAGGAGAGGGGTATCAGCCCCCTTCAGCCCCTTTCAGCCCTGAGGGGCCAAGCCCTCTCAGAAGGGGCGAGCGTCTTGTTTACTGCTACAGTGAGTAATTGATCACAGATGCTATGCCACGTAGTCAAGTGACCTCTGCTCCTTGCAGCGGTGTTGCAAAGTGTATTTTTATAAGAGACAGTACATCTCTTACTTAGCAGGACAATTAAGGAAAATCCTGCTCCCACTTTATTACCATGGTAAAAATAGTGGACATTGTTGTCTATGCTTAAGACAGCAAGAATCAAAATGCTGCTTTGCTTCATCGAGGAAGTGGCAAGGGAAGCAAGGAGTACTAGGTCAGCTTTTTTTGTGCTAGAGCAGTGACGGCTTGGGGCGGTGTGGCGTCGCCAGATTAACTTTGACTCTACTACGAGTGACACTGACGCCAGGATAACCAACAAAGAACACTGATCTGTGCGTTAGTGTGGACAAAGTGTCTCACAAAACACGATAAAACACTTACAGAGAAGTGTGATCAACTTCTTAGTGATATTGTGTGAACAATTATTGAGGGACAGTGTAACAACGAGTGTTGCGATCCAACAGAGTGTAGTGCGACATTCTTCAAAGAACACTATTCTTCAATCAACTCAACGGATATCCGGGCGTAATTACGGGTCAGATACATATACCCAGGTAAGTGTTCTAACTCGTGATGTACTACTATTGACTGCGCAGTTGAGTATAAAATCGTGAGTTAGTCACTTATCATAAACCCCGGTGATATGCGGACCACTGAGTCCAAACAAGTATGTACATCGTCAGCCACCAGTGTATGAAATATGCTGACATAACACCCACTAAGGGTAATTTATAATCATACAAATTATATTTCTTGACAGCCCATGATGAGATGGTTTCGACAGCTTCTAGACCTCGTCTGCAGGGGCGGCTGTGCAGGCGATGAGTTGTCCTTTTAAGTTAAGTATGTCTTTAAATTTAACTGGTAATGCCATTTCTCAAGAAATACCCTGTGAATAATTTACCTTTCTGTATAATATTGCTGGTTTTAGGGTGTTATTATTAATTAATACCCTGTGAATAATTTACCTTTCTGTATAATATTGCTGGTTTTAGGGTGTTATTATTAATTAATACTCTGTAAATCATTTACCTTTCTGTACCATATTGTTGACTTTTAGGGTGTTATTAATACTTGATATTTTGTGCATAATTTACCCTTGCAGGTACAATCTTGCTGATTTTTAGGGGGTTATGCTCACCTAAATTTCTGGAAATAATTTACCTTTGCAAGTGCAGTAGTTCTTATTTTTTTCTGCCAGGGTTTTCTTTTTGTGTGCAATCCTGTTTAATTTGAGGGAGTCACATGACAACTCCTTGTGAATATACTACTTCAGTATATGTACCTTGCTGTGTGCTTTATTATTTTATATCAGTAAGTTCTGTGGCTGGTAGTAAGATTTGGTGCTATTATTTCCCAAAATGGCTGACACTGGTGAAAATTCTGGGGATGACATGCATTTGGAAGGTGACATTGAATCACATCCCCATGATAGGGACCTGGATAAGGAGGTAGTAATTTTGCAAATGAAATTAACCCTAGTTGCAGAAGAAAAGGAACGGTTAAGGATTGAGCGTACGAAGATCCAGGAACAGAGAGCCTTAGAGGAGCTTAGAGCTCAAGAAAGAGCTAAAGAGAGGCAGCTTGCTTCTCACCCAGACACAGACACAAGGGTAGATGTTTTTCATTTGGATAAAGCCATAAAATTTGTGCCCAAATTCCTAGAGAAAGACCCAGACCAGTTTTTTCTGTTATTTGAAAGTACGGCCAAATCCCAAGTTTGGCCGGAAAAGGAATGGGCGACATTAGCAAGAACCCAATTAGTTGGTAAAGGGTTACAGGCTATTAGTTCTTTAGAAGGATCTGCCTTTTCTGATTATCATAAGCTAAAAGAGGTAGTTTTACTGACTTATCAAATGTTGCCGGAAAGGTACAGGCAGAAATTCAGAGGACTTAAGTTTCAGTCAGGGCAGTCTTTGGTGGAATATGGTAAGGAGAAGATGTCACTTCTAAATAGGTGGTGTCGCTCAAAGGGGGGGTGGTAGGCAATTATGAAGGTGTAAATTACCTTAATTTTGTTAGAGGATCTTTTGGGAAATGTTCCTTCTGACCTTAAGGCATATCTTGAGGAGAAGGATCTTGATGATTTTAATAATGCTTTAGAGCTGGGCGACAGATTTTTACTTAACCAAAAATTTGGTAGTAGTTACCACCCCCCACATATTTAATAATGGAAAGTTTTCTCCACCCACCAATAGGAATAAGAAATTTCAGAAGTTTAAGCCACCCATTTATCAGCCTAATAACCACAAGAGTTTTAATAACCCTAATTTTCCAGTACCCACTCGAGGAGGTTTTAAGTCAGCTGTCACAGGTCCAGGACTACAAGGAACAGGTGGGACAAGCCCAGTTCCCCAGAACCAAGGGATCCAACCTAGGTCACTGTACATATTGCAATAAACAGGGCCACCTGCAGCCATATTGTCGAAAGATGCTTAGGGACCAGGCTGCGGCAGATGCTTCTCCGTAAATACACCGTTTTCACATGATGTGGCTTGCATTGCAGTCTTGCCCCAAGGTATCCAAAGAAGACCAGCTTGTCTTTGACCCTCGGATGAAGGTCTATTCAAGTAAGTCTACTGTGGCCTTACACCAAAATGAAGGTAGGGTCACGGGTGTTATGTCTTTGAGGGACACTTGTAGCACATACACCTTGCTTCGCAGGGGTGTATTGCCAGTGTCGGATGACACCTACACCGGATTGGACATTTTTCTTAAAGGGATAACTGGAGTCCCTGTCAGGACTCCAGTGCACAGGTTATGGGTAGAGTCTGAGTACCAGTCTGGGTACCTACCTGTAGGTGTTGCAGAAGATGTACCTTTTGCAGGAGTTGACCTTCTACTAGGCAACAACGTTGTGGGACTCCTCAAAAGTGAGGAATGTTTGGTTTTGCAGAACCCTGCATAACATGGACACTCTCTGCTTCCTGTCTGTGAGCCATGATTCGATCCACGAGAGCGCCCTTCCCCCAATTCCATGAGCTGCTACTTTCTTCAACAGTCTTTGGTGCGGAACTCTATCAAATGCCTTACTAAAATCTAAGTAAATAATATCAAATTCTTTATCGTGGTCAACAGCCTCAAAAGTTTTACTGAAGAAAGTTAATAAATTAGTTAGACAAGACCGGCCTCTTGTGAATCCATGCTGAGTATCATTAATCATGCTATGCTTATCGAGATGGCTTCTTATAATCTGAGTTATAATTGACTCTAGTAATTTGCCTACAATTTAGGTCAGGCTTATTGGGCGGTAATTTGACGGTAACGACTTGGCCCTGTTTTAAAAATAGGAATTACATTAGCCATCTTTCCACTATCAGACATACACCTGTTTGAAGGATAAATTAAAAAAAATTAGTTAATGGTTCACAGACTTCCATTTTGCATTCCTTAAGAACCCTTGAAAAAAACCCCATCAGGACCCGGTGACTTATTTTGCTTCAGTCGGTCTATCTGCTTCACAACCATTTCACTAGTGACTGTGATGTTACATAATTTATCTTCTGGCCCACTATAAAAATTAATTACCGGAATATTATTTGTGTCTTCCTGTGTTTAAAAAAACCCAGAGAAAAATCATTATTTAGAATCGAGCACATTTCATTCTCTTTGTCAGTAAAATGCCCATAGTTATTTTTAAAGGGAAACCCATCTTATCTCTGACTTTTGTTTTATATACCTGGAAAAAATTTTTTGGGGTTTGTTTTAGAACCCCTAGCAACTTTTAAATTTTATGTCCCTTTTAGCTTTTCCTTTTCCCCTTTTTTTAATGCCCTCTTAAGTCAATATATGATTTTAGTGACCCTCAAACCCCTTTTGAAGCCCCCATAAATTCCCTTTTTTTCCCCATTTCTGATGACCAATTAATCCCATTATGGAAGTTTATCAGAGACCTTAACAAAAGACGTGCTTTGTCCAAGTTCAGAATTGTCTGTAAAATTCTTTTTTGGCCAAGATCAGATCTCTGAACTTAGAGACTATTTTTTTTCTTCAAAGGCTTTTGTTAAGTGTTTGTGATGGTCATTGTTGTTTATGTTAGCAAAGAAATGGTGAACGAAAAAGTGTGGTAGAATTACTAAGCGAGAAAGTCTTATTAATTATTTAATAATTATTTAGGTAAATCATTATTTTTCTAACGAGTATTCACAAGAGTTTGTTTTAGTTTTATGCCCAACTTTTAATCTTAATTCTAAGGTTCTTCTTGATTTACTGTAAACAGGTATATTTACATAGGGAACATCATTATGTTACGAATCAGTTGATTAATGTCACATAGTGACTCCAACCCTGCTGGAAAGTTATCCTTAATATTGGAAGAATACTTTTGAAACTTCTAAACCCACTGAACCCACAGTGACGTCACTACTGTTGGAAGACTAAAACTACCGTCACTACTAAATTGATAGTGACATCAGCTTTATTTGGGAAAACAATGAAACTATCGTAACTACTGATACATTACACAGAAATTTCGTCTGTATAATTATATCTTGCTTTCATTACATCTTTTCTCTTGTAAACAGACAAGAATAACTAAAACAATTAAATGATTTGTTGTGAAGGACATACCTTATTGTGAGTAGTACAAAGTCGTCGAAATCGAGACACTGGCGGATTCCAGGATAATGAGTTTGGAAAGAATGTGATAATGGGGGGACAGCATAACCTCAGGGCTGTCAGGGTACAAGTTTAATGTATTTAATCATCCCCCAAGGGGATAGACTTATTCCTGTGTATTACTAAGTAGAAAAAGGGAGATATGATCACTTCTGACTCCCCCAAACTCTGCCCCCCCCCCCCGGATAAATGCTTGGAAATGACTGTGATAGATGGGAGGGCAGTACATGGATTCAGATGTCTGGGCACGACTTAATATCTCCGAGGGAGTGAACCCCCCCTCCCCCGGTCTTCTGCTCACTCACCAACGCTACTACTTCCATCACTGCAGGGTTCAAAGAATGCGGTCTATGGAAGACAGCTTAGACTCTCGAGGTTGGTAAGACGTGTAATAATTGGGTGGGGTATCCGAGGGCAGTTGATCGTCGCCCGTGCCTCGGCAAAAAGGTTCTTCCGGTACGGCGGTATAATCTGCCTCCCGCTCGCATCGTTTATTCTCGCGGCTGCTAGATCTTTCCAGGTGGGGGAGGCTTAAAGCAGTGAGACGGTCGTCTAGGGAAGTCCTTTGATGTGACAGAGCGAGAGTGAATGATAGAGCTTTTATGGGTACAATTGTATTATTTTCCTCTTCGCCCTCTCAGGTGGGGAGAGGCTTAAGTGGTGTGATATTGTTTATATATATATATAGGATGTAAATAACTTTTGAAGTTAATGAGAACAAGATGAGTTAGGTGAGAGCAGTGTTAGTGTAGATAGCAGCAGAGGGACATACACAGCAGGGGGAGGGGATGATGTGAAAGGTGAAAGAGATGACAGAAGGGTGAGAGCGATGGCAGCAGGGCTGGCAGAGATGCACACAAGCGTGAGAGAGATGACAGCAGGTTGCAGAGATGACACAACGGTGCGAGAGATGACAGCAGGGAGGCGAGATGACACAAAGCGTGAGAGAGATGACAGCAGCAGGGTTGCGAGCTGGACACAAACGGTGGAGGATGACAGCAGGGTGGAAGAGAGAGATGACACAAAAGTGAGAGAGATGAAGAAGGGACAAGTATCGCTTTCACATGTTGCACTATCTTTATATAACACTGCTAGTTATCAGATATCTCATGCTGCTATTTTTCAAACACTATACAACAAGAATCCCTGGAAGAGACTTGTCACTTAGTGAGAGTGATAAACCTGGGTCCTCACGTTTCCCAGATCAAACTTCAATAGTCTAGGAAGCCTCTTCCTTTTAAACTCATTCGTCACCAAAGACAACAGCGACAGTTTAAATTCATATTTTCTTTCTGGAATCAGTAACTTTTTATCTTTTCTGTACACTTATTCAGTCACATAAAACCGAGAAAATATGACATTATATGTATTATAATAGTGAATATTTTTTTGGACTGTGTGTGTGTGTGTGTGTGTGTGTGCGGTCGTTTGTGGTTGGTATTTTGGTGTATGTGTTTGTATGTGTGATTGTTTGTGTGTGTATGTTAGTATTTAGGTGTGTGTGTGTGTGTGTTGTGTGTGTGTGTGTGTCCGTTTTGTGTGTGTTTTATGTGTATGTATTTGTATGTGTGATTGTCTGTGTGTGTTTGTTAGTATTTAGGTGTGTGTATGTGTGTGTGTGTGTGTGTGTGTGTGTGTGTGTACGTTTGTGTGTGTATTTATGTGTATGTGTTTGTGTGATTGTATGTGTGTGTAGGTTAGTATTTAGGTTGTGTGTGTGTGTGTGTGTGTACGGTTTGTGTGTGTCTTTATGAGTATGTGTTTGGTAGTGATTGTATGTGTGTGTATGTTATTTTTTATGTGTGTGGTGTGTGTGTGTGTAGTTTGTGTATTTATGTGTATGTGCTTGTAAGTTGTGATTGTATCGTGTGTGTATGTTAGATATTTAGTGTGTGTGTGTGTGCTTATGTGTGTATTTGTGTATGTGTGAATATGTGTGATTGCGTTTTGTTGCGTACTCACCTAGTTGTGGTTGGCAGGGGTCGAGTCACAGTGATTGTCCCGCCTCTTCATGGTCGCTTACTAGGGCACTCCCCTGATCCATGAGTTCTATCATCCCTATTCGTTTAAAGCTATGATGGCCTGACCAAACAGTGTACAGGGCTCTGAACGATTCCTTATATAGATGTCGGATAATGCCTATTCTAGTTTGTTAGGCGCCCCATATGCTGCAGCAGTTACATGCTGAAGGTGCACTTCAGAGAGATGTGCTCGGTGTTATACTCACACCAAAGATCCTTTACTTGAGTGATGTTTGTGTCTCTGGCCCCCTAGACTGTGTGTGTGTCGTGTGTGTGTGTGTGTGGTGTGTGTGTGTGTGTGTGTGTTTACTCACCTAATTGTGGTTCCGGGTTTTGTCTAGCTGCTGGCCCCACTCTCACTGGTCGCTACTAGGTCGCTCTTCTCCATTGACCTTTCTCATATCTTTTTCTTAAGCTAGTATTTCTCCGTCTCCACTACATCTCACCAGAAAGAAAAATTCACTTCTGACACTCTATGCTGAAGAAGTATTTCTAACATCCCTGTGACTCGTCTGAGTTTTCAGTTTCAGTGGTGACCCCTTGTTGCTCTGAACATTCTGTCCCTATCCCCTTGTATTGCCTTTCAGCTAGTGTGTGGGTTAAAGAGCTGAGAAAGGGCGTGAGATGAGCATCTAGGTTGGAAGATGGACTTGTCAAGTGGGGTGACAAATAGCAGAGTGGGTGAGATAGCAGTAGTCTTCTAACCTGGACAGATATGACAGCAGGGATGACAGATGAATGAGGGATGATGACAGGCAGGTGAGATGACAGCATGTAGTATGATGAACAGCAGGGAAGAGAAGATTAACGACAGAGTGAGAGATATGACACGCAGGGATCTGAATAACCGTGACAGTAAATAATTTGAGGTAATCCAAACACCCAATTATTATTTTCTTAATCTTTGAGGCACACTTTTGTTAATCATGAAAGATGTAAATATGTGTTGAACAACTGTCTTGATGGTCGATTGTTAGTTAAGTTTCTTATGAGGATGTCGCCGTTAGTATGTTCTTTTGTCCGCCTACCAAATCTACTGTCAACGCTGTTTACCCTTCTTATAGACCCATCCACTATCAGTAACCTTACTGTCAACCACAATCAATCACCTTTACTGTCAACCACCATCAAATCACTTTACTGTCAACAACATCAGTACCTTACTGTCACACCATCAATCACCTTACTGTCAACCCCTATTAATCACTTACTGTTCAACCTCCATCAATCACCTTACAGTAACCACCATCCCTCCACCTTACTGTAAACCACCATCAAATCACCTTACTGTCAACCACATCAATCACCTTACTGTCAACCACCCTCAATCACCTTACTGTTCAACCACCATCAATCACATTACTGTCAACCACCATAAATCACCTTACGGTCAACCACCATCAATCTCCATAACTGTCAACCACCATAATCACCTTTACTGTCAACCACCATCAATTCACATACTGTCAACCACCCTCAAATCACCTTACTGTCACCCACATCAATCACCTTACTGCTCAACCACCATCAATCCCTTACTGTCAAACTTCAGTTTTCTTCTTTACTGTTCTTTAAACGATGAATTACATGCTATTATCAACAATATCCCATATGACAATTTATTTAAAAATGTAATCGTAATACCGAGAATATACATAATAATATACTAAATAATAATAATATTCTTACTGAAGAATAAAAATGCCAGAATGCTGTGACTGCGAGAATCCACAAACATCCCTGACATAGAAACTTATGCGGATGTTTGGGTGCGACTCCGACCAATTAACTAGTAACACTAACACACCAAGGCACTTGTATTGAGATGACAGAACTTGTATTGATGAAAGACACACTGTATTGGATGAAAGACACTTTATTGGATGGAGGAGACACTTGTGTATTGAATGAAAGACACTTGTATTGACGAGAGCACTTGTATTGGTTGAGAGACATAGTACTTGGATGAGAGGGACACTTGTATTGGATGAGAGAACCTTGTAATGATTGAGAGACATAGTATTGGTGAGAAGGACACTTGTATTGGATGAAAGACACTTGATTGGATGAAGACACTTGTATTGGTGAGAACCTTGTATTCGGATGAGAGACACTTGTATTTGGATGAAAGACACTTGTATTGAATGAGAGGGACACTTGTATTGGATGAGAGACCTTGTAGTGAATGAAGACACTTGTATTGAATGAAGAGGGACACTTGTATTGAATGAGAGTCACTAGTATTGAAAGAGAGACACTTGTATTGAATGAGGTGACCACTTGTATTGATGGAGAGACACTTGTATTGGATGAAAGACACTGTGTATTGGATGAAAGACACTTGTATTGGATGAAAGGACAAACTTGTATTGGAGAGAGACACTTGTATTGAATGAAAAGTAAAGAGTTACAAGAAAAAATATTTAACCATCTTAGTCATTCTCGCATTTTTGTACTTTTCTTCGTCTTCATTTCTCCGTTCTGCTTTATTATGGAAAATATTAACACACACACACACACACACACACACTCCCCACACACACACACCACACACACACACCACACACACACACACACACACACACACAATAAAACTCCAATAATTAAAAAAACAAATATTCAAACTCAGATTCGAACTCTTGACAAAGAGAAATACAGCGGCGGCCTCTCTTATAACTTAACCGTCAGACCTTCTTATTAATGTCTCTGTCACTGTATTATTATTGTATTTGAGTGTAATTGTATTTGAATTGGTATAGTATTTGAGTGTTATTGTTAGTGTTATGTGTGTAAAAACACATGTTGTGTTTGTGTAACAACATGTTAGTGTTCTGGTGTAACAAACATGTTAGGTTCTGATGTAACAACATGTTGTGTTTCTGGTGTAACAACATGTGAGTGTTTGGGTACCAAAACCTGTTAGTGTTGTGGTGTAACAACATGTTAGTGTTCTGGTGTAACAACATGTTAGTGTTCTGGTGTAACAACATGTTAGTGTTCTGGTGTAACAACATGTTAGTGTTTCTGGTGTAAACTAAACATGTTAGTGTTCTGGTGTAACAACCATGTTAGTGTCTCTGGTGTTAACAACATGGTTAGTGTTCTGGTGTAACAACATGTTAGTGTTCTGGTGTAACAACATGTTAGTGTTCTGGTGTAACAACATGTTAGTGTTCAGGTGTAACAACATGTTAGTGTTCTGGTGTAACAACATGTTAGTGTTGTGGTGTAACAACATGTTAGTGTTCTGGTGTAACAACATGTTAGTGTTCTGTTGTAACAACATGTTAGTGTTCTGGTTGTAACAACATGTTAGTGTTCTGGTGTAACAACATGTTAGTGTTCTGGTGTAACAACATGTTAGTGTTCTGGTGTAACAACATGTTAGTGTTCTGGTGTAACAACATGTTAGTGTTCTGGTGTAACAACATGTTAGTGTTCTGGTGGTGTAACAACATGTTAGTGTTCTGGTGTAACAACATGTTAGTGTTCTGGTGTAACAACATGTTAGTGTTCTGGTGTAACAACATGTTAGTGTTCTGGTGTAACAACATGTTAGTGTTCTGGTGTAACAACATGTTAGTGTTGTGGTGTAACAACATGTTAGTGTTCTGGTGTAACAACATGTTAGTGTTCTGGTGTAACATGTTAGTGTTCTGGTGTAACAACATGTTAGTGTTCTGGTGTAACAACATGTTAGTGTTCTGGTGTAACAACATGTTAGTGTTCTGGCGTAACAACATGTTGTGTTCTGTGTAAACAAATTTTAGTGCTCTGGTGTAACAACATGTTAGTGCTCTGGTTGTAACAACATGTAGTGTTCTGGTGTAACAACGTTAGTGTTGTGGTGTAACAAATGTAGTGTGTGGTGTAACAAAGTTCGTGTTCTGTTGTAAAACCATGTTAGTGTTCTGGTGTAACCACATGTTAGTGTTCTGGTGTAACAACATGTTAGTGTTGTGGTGTAACAACATGTTGTGTAATGGTGTACCAACATGTGAGTGTTCTGAGTGTAACAACAGGTTTAGTGTTCTGGTGTAACAACATGTTCGTGTTGGTGTAAAAAACAGTTAGTGTTGTTTTGAAACAAATTGTTAGTGGTTCTGGTGTAACAACATGTTAGTGTTCTGGTGTACAACGTGTTAGCGTTCTGGTGTGCAAACAACGTGTTAGTGTTCTGGTGTAACAACATGGTTAGTGTTCTGGTGTAACAACATGTTAGTGTGTGGTGTAACACATGTTAGTGTTCTGGTGTAACAACATGTTAGTGTTCTGGTGTAACAACATGTTAGTGTTCTGGTGTAACAACATGTTAGTGTTCTGGTGCAACAACATGTTAGTGTTCTGGTGTAACAACATGTTAGTGTTCTGGTGTAACAACATGTTAGTGTTCTGGTGTAACAACATGTTAGTGTTCTGGTGTAACAACATGTTAGTGTTCTGGTGTAACAACATGTTAGTTGTTCTGGTGTAACAAACATGTTAGTGTTGTGGGTGTAACATCATGTTAGTGTTCTGATGGTAACAACATGTTAGTGCTCTTGGGTAACAACATGTTAGTGTTCTTATGATGTAACAACATGTTAGTGTTCTGGTGTAACAACATGTTAGTGTTCTGGTGTAACAACATGTTAGTGTTCTGGTGTAACAACATGTTAGTGTTCTGGTGGTGTAACAACATGTTAGTGTTCTGGTGGTGTAACAACATGTTAGTGTTCTGGTGTAACAACATGTTAGTGTTGTGGTGTAACAACATGTTAGTGTTGTGGTGTAACAACATGTTAGTGTTCTGGTGTAACAACATGTTAGTGTTCTGGTGTAACAACATGTTAGTGTTGTGGTGTAACAACATGTTAGTGTTAGGGTGTGTAACACATGTTTAGTGTTCTGGTGTAACACTCATGTTCGAGTTGTGGTTGTAACACATGTTAGTGTTCTGATGTAACAACATGTTAGTGTTCTGGTGTAACAACATGTTAGTGTTCTGATGTAACAACATGTTAGTGTTCTGGTGTAACAACATGTTAGTGTTCTGGTGTAACAACATGTTAGTGTTCTGGTGTAACAACATGTTAGTGTTCTGGTGTAACAACATGTTAGTGTTCTGGTGTAACAACATGTTAGTGTTGTGGTGTAACAACATGTTAGGTTGGGGTTGTACCAATTATGTTAGTGTTCTGGTGTACAACTGTTAGTGTTCTGGTGTACACAATGTTAGGTTGTGGGGTAACAACATGATAGTGTTCTGGTTGTAAACTAACATGTTAGTGTTGTGGTGTAACAAATGTTAGGTTATGATGTAACAACATGTTAGTGCTCTGGGTTTTTTTGGTAACAACAAGTTAGTGTTCAGGTGTAACAACATGTTAGTGCTCTGGTTGTAACAAATGTTAGTGTTCTGTGTAACAACATGTAGTAGTTGTGCGTGTAATACAACATGTTAGGTTGTGGTATGCAACAAACATGTTAGTGTTGTGGTGTAACAACATGTAGTGTCTGTGTAACATGTTAGTGGTTCTGGTGTAACAACATGTTAGTGTTTGGTGTAACAACATGTTAGTGTTTCTGGTGTAACACAATGTTAGTGTTCGGGGTAACAAAATGTTAGTGTTCTGGTGTAAAAAAAAGTTAGTCTTGTGGTGTAACATGTTAGTGTTTGGGGTACATGTTAGTTTATGGTGTAACAACATGTTAGTGATTCTGGTGTAAACAACATGTTAGTGTTGTGGTGTAACAACATGTTAGTTGTTCTGATGTAACAAAAACCCCCCCCCCCCCAATTTGTTAGTGTTCTGGTGTAACAACATGTTAGTGTTCTGGGTAACAACATGTTAGTGTTATGCGTGTAACAACATGTTAGTGTTGGTGTAACAACCATGTTATGTGTTTGGTGTAAACAACATGTTAGTGTTGTGGTGTAACAACATGTTAGTGTTCTGGTGTAACAACATGTTAGTGTTCTGGTGTAACAACATGTTAGTGTTGTGGTGTAACAACATGTTAGTGTTGTGGTGTAACAACATGTTAGGTGTTCTGGTGTAACAACATATTTAGGTGGTAGTGGTGTAAACATGTTAGTGTTCTGGTGTAAAGAAACATGTTAGTGTTCTGGTGTAACAACATGTTAGTGTTCTGGTGTAACAACATGTTAGTGTTCTGGTGTAACAACATGCTAGTGTTCTGGTGTAACATGTTAGTGTTCTGGAGTAACAACATGTTAGTGTTCTGGTGTAACAACATGTTAGTGTTCTGGTGATAAACACATGTTAGTGTTCTGGTGTAACACATGTTAGTGTTCTGTGTAACAAAATTGTTAGTGTTTGGTTGTTAACAACAGTTAGTGTTCTGGTGTAACAAACATGTTTAGGTGTTCTGGTGTCAACATGTTAGTGTTCTGGTGTAACATATTAGTGTGGAGTAACAACATGTTGTGTTTCTGGTGTAAACATGCTGTGTTCTGCGAGTAACAACATGTTAGTGTTCTGGTGTAACAACATGTTAGTGTTCTGGTGTAATATGTTAGTGTTCTGGAGTAACAACATGTTAGTGTTCTGGAGTACAACAGTTGTGTTCTGGTGTAAACAACATGTTAGTGTTGTGGTTGTACAACATGTTAGTGTTCTGGTGTAACAACATGATAGTGTTCTGGTGTAACAACATGTTAGTGTTCTGGTGTAACAACATGTTAGTGTTCTGGTGTAACATGTTAGTGTTCTGGTGTAACATGTTAGTGTTCTGGTGTAACAACATGTTAGTGTTCTGGTGTAACATGTTAGTGTTCTGGTGTAACAACATGTTAGTGTTCTGGTGTAACATGTTAGTGTTCTAGTGTAACTTGTTAGTGTTCTGGAGTAACACAACATGTTTAGTATGTGGTGTAAAAATGTTAGTGTTCTGGTGTAACAACATGTTAGTGTTCTGGTGTAACAACATGTTAGTGTTCTGGTGTAACAACATGTTAGTGTTCTGGTGTAACAACATGTTAGTGTTGTGTGGTGTAACTACTGATAGTGTTGTGGTGTAGCAACATGTAGTGTTCTGGTGTAACAACATGTTAGCCTGGTTGTTTTTTTTTTTTTTTTATTTTTTCTGGTTGTAACAAAACATGTTAGTTTCTGGTGTAACAACATGTTAGTGGTTGTGGTGTTACAACATGTTAGTGTTCTGGGTAAAACATGTTAGTGATATGGTGTAAACAACATGTTGTGTTGTGGTGTAACAACATGTTAGTGTTTGGTATAAACAACATGTTTGTGTTGTGGTGTAACAACATGTTAGTGTTCTGGAGTAACAACATGTTAGTTGTTGTGATTGTAACACATGTTAGTGTTTGTGGTGCTAACAAACATGTTCGTGTTCTGGCGTAACAACATGTTAGTGTTGTGATGTAACAAACATGTTAGTGTTGTGGTGTTAACAACATGTTAGGTGTTCTGGTGGGTAACAACAGTTAGTGTTGTGTTGAAACAAAATGTCAGTGTTCTGGGGGTACAACATGTTAGTGTTTCTGGTGTAACAACAATGTAGTGTGCCTTTGGTGTAACAACATGTTAGTGTTCTGTGCTAACAACATGTTAGAGTTGTGGTGTATCATGTGAGTGTTCTGGTGTAACTGTTTGTGTTCTGGTGTAACAACATGTTAGTGTTTGGTGTAACAACATGTTAGTGTTGTGGGTAACACATTTAGTGTTCTGATGTGTAGTCTAGTACGCGCACATGGTTAGTGTTCTGGTGTAACAACAGTTTAGTGTTCTGGTGTAACAACTGTTAGTTTTGGTGTAACAAAACATGTTAGTGTTCTGGTGTAACAACATGTTAGTGTTCTGGTGAAAACTACCATGTTAGTGTTGTGGTGTAACCCATGTTAGTGTTCTGGTGTAACACAATTTTGTGTTCTGGTTGTAACAACATGTTAGTGTTGTGGTGTAACAACATGTTAGTGTTTGTGGCTTGTAACAACATGTTAGGTTTTGGTGTAACAACATATTAGTGTTGAGGTGTAACATGTTGTGTTCTGGTGTAAGACATGTTGTGTATGGTGTAACAACAGTTAGTGTAGTGGTGTAACAACATGTTAGTGTTCTGGTGTAACAACATGTTATGTGAATCTGGTGTAACATGTTAGTGTTCTGGAGGAAAACAACATGTTAGTGTTCTGGTTGCTATACAACATGTTATTGTTCTGGTGTAACAACATGTTAGTGTTCTGGAGTAACAACATGTTTAGTGTTCTGGTGTAACAACATGTTAGTGGTTGTGGTTGTAACACATGTTAGTGTTCTGGTTTAACAAACATGTTAGTGTTCTGGTGTAACATTTGTGTTTGGTTACATATTAGTGTTATGGAGTAAACAACAGGTTAGTGTCTGGTGTTAACATGTTTAGTGTTCGGAGTAACAACATGTTAGTGTTCTGGTGTAACAAACATATTAGAGTTCTGGTGTAACATGTAGTGTTCTGGGTGTTCAACATGTTAGTGTTGGTGTAACAAACATGTTAGTGTTCTGGTGTAAACAACATGTTAGTGTTGTGGTGTAACAACATGTTAGTGTTCTGGTGTAACAACATGATAGTGTTCTGGTGTAACAACATGTTAGTGTTCTGGTTGTAAACAACATGTTAGTGTTCGGGTGTAACATGTTAGTGTTTGGTGTAACATGTTAGTGTTCTGGAAGTAACAACCATGTAGTGTTCGGTGTAACATGTTAGTGTTCTGGTGACAACTGTTAGTGTTCTGGTGTAACATGTTAGTGTTCTAGTGTAACTTGTTAGTGTTCTGGTAACAACATGTTAGTGTTGTGGTGTAACATGTTAGTGTTCTGGTGTAACAACATGTTAGTGTTCTGGAGTAACAACATGTTAGTGTTCTGGTGTAAACATGTTAGTGTTCTAGTGTAACTGTTGTGTTCGGAGTAAAACAGTTAGTGTTGTGGTGATAACAACATGTTAGTGTTGTGGTGTCGCAACATGTTAGTGTTGTGTGTAGCAACATGTTAGTGTTCGGGTGTAACACCATGTTAGTGTGTGGTGTAACAACATGTTAGTTTTTCTGGTTGTATCAAACATGTTAGTGTTCTGTGTAAACAACATGTTAGTGTTCGGGTGTAACAACATGTTAGGTTGTGGTGTAAACAACATGTTAGTGTTCTGGTATAAAACATGTTAGTGTTTTGGAGTAACAACATGTTAGTGTTCTGGTGTAACAACAAGTTAGTGTTGTGATTAAAAACATGTTAGTGGTGTGGAGTACAAACCATGTCAGTGTTTCTGGTGTAACAACATGTTAGATGTTCTGGTGTAACAACATGTTAGTGTTCTGGTGTTAACAACCTGTTAGGTTTGGTGTAACAACATGTGTGTTGTGGTGTTGTAACTACATTGTCAGTTTTCTGGAGTAACAACTTGTAGTGTAGTGGTTGTACAACATGTTAGTGAGGTGGTTGTTACAAATGTTAGTGTTTGGTTGTAACAACATGTTAGTAGTTCTGGTGTAAACAACATGTTGTGTTGTGGTGTAACAAAATGTTAGTGTTCTGGTTGTAACAAACATGTAGTGTTCTGTGTAACAACATGATAGTGTTCTGGTGTAACAACATGTTAGTGTTCTGGTGTAAACAAACATGTTAGTGTTCTGGTGTAACATGTTAGTGTTCTGGTTTAGTAACATGTTAGTGTTCTGGAGTAACACATGTTAGAGTCTGGTGTAAACATGATAGTGTTCTGTGTCAACAACATGTAGGTTCTGGTGTAACATGTTAGTGTTCTGTGTAACATGTTAGTGTTCTGGGAGTAACACATGTTAGTGTTTTTTTGTGGTTGTAACAACATGTTAGTGGTTGTGGTGTAGCAAAAACATGCTTAGTGTTCTCGGTGTACAACATGTTAGTGTTCTGGGTAACAAACAGGTTTAGTGCTCTGGTGTAACAACATGTTAGTGTTGTGGTGTAACAACATGTTAGTGTTGTGGTGTAGCAACATGTTAGTGTTCTGGTGTAACAACATGTTAGTGTTGTGGTGTAACAACATGTTAGTTTTCTGGTGTAACAAATGTTAAGTTGTTCTGGTGTAACAACATGTGAGTGGTTCTGTGTAACAACATGTTAGTGTTGTGGTATAACAACATGTTAGTGTTCTGGGTATAACCAACATGTTAGTGTTGTGGTGGTAACAAACATGTTAGTGTTCTGTGTAACAACATGTTAGTGTTGTGATGTAACAACATGTTAGTAGTTGTGGTGTAAAACTGTTAGTGTTCTGGTGTAAACAACATGTTAGTGTTTGTGATGTAACACATGTTAGTGTTGTGGTGTAACAAACATTGTTGTGTTCAGGTGTAACAACATGTTAGTGTTGTGGTGTCTAACAACATGTCGTGTTCTGGTGTAACTACATTGTTAGTGTTTCTGTGTGTAAACATGTTGGGGGGGGTAGTGTTATGGTGTAACAAAACTTGTTAGTGTTTGGTGTAACAACATGTTAGTGTTGTGGTGTAACAACATGTTAGTGTTCTGGTGTAACAACATGTTAGTGTTCTGGTGTAACAACATGTTAGTGTTGTGGTGTAACAACATGTTAGTGTTCTGGTGTAACAACATGTTAGTGTTCTGGTGTAACAACATGTTAGTGTTGTGGTGTAACAACATGTTAGTGTTCTGGTGTAACACATTTTTAGTGTGTGTTGTAACAACATGTTAGTGTTTGGTGTAAACAAACATGTTAGTGTTTCTGGTGTAAAACACATGTTAGTGTTTTGGATAACAACATGTTAGTGTTCAGGTGTAACAACATGTTAGTGTTGTGGTGTAACAACATGTTAGTGTTCTGGTGTAACAACATGTTAGTGTTGTGGTGTAACACCATGTTAGTGTTGTGGGTGTAACAAAACATGTTAGTGTTTCTGTGTAACAACATGTTAGTGTGTGGGTGTAACAACATGTGAGTGTTGTGGGGTAAAACATGTTAGTGTTTCTGGTTGTAACAACATGTTAGTGTTCTGGTGTAACAAACATGTTGGTGTTCTGGTGTTACAATGTTTAGTGTTGTGGTGTTGTAACAAACATGTTGTGTTGAGGTTGTAACAACAATGTTAGTGTTGTGGTGTAACAACATGTTAGTGTTCTGGTGTAACAACATGTTAGTGTTCTGGTGTAACAACATGTTAGTGTTCTGGTGTAACACACACTGTTATGTTCTGGTTGTAACAACATTGTTGGTGTTCTGGTGGAAACAACATGTAGTGTTGTGGTTAACACATGTTTGTGTTGTGTGTAACAACATGTTAGTGTTCTGGGTGTAACATCATGTTGGTGTTCTGGTGTAACAAATGTTAGTGATGTGGTTGTAACAACATGTTGTGTTCTGGTGTAACACATGTTAGTGTTCTGAGTGTAACAACTTGTTAGTTGCACTGTCATAAACATTTAACTGTATTGGTTTAGTATATTAGTGTACTGTCTGAGTATATTACTATAATGTTTTTGTATGACTCTGTAGTGTTGTTGCGTGTTGGATTACCATTGGTTTAAGTTAATGTGTTGTTGTTCTGGGTTTCTGCGTAGTTTTTTTTGTGGTTTATTGTATCTTTTTATTAGGTACTGTATTGTTCTGGCTTTTTACTTTACTCTTCTTGCATGTTACTATTCTTGTATGTTGTTATAGTGTTGTTCTATATTGCTGCACTTTTCTGTCACATCTTCCGTAACTAAGTCTCCCAAACTGACATTTATATCTCCGAAAACAATTATGTTGACTCAGAATTCACAAAATATTCACTGAATACTTCTCAGTATCATAATCTTCTCTCATCATCACTTAATCTTCCACTATTTTTGATTATACAAATATTTGCTATAATAATACCCGCAAAAAATAACCAAACCTTGGGGATAAAGTTGCCATCCTGGTAGTCGCCATCTATTGGCAAAAAAAATCCAAACAGCGATTAAGCATTTGGGACAAAATTCTCCTCTTGTTTATGTCTGGTATAATGCTGTTTTATTCACTTATTATGTTGGTGTTACTGTTCATATGGAACTTAGGCAACAACAACATCTTTTACAAACAAATTTATTACTTTTTATGTTAAATTTTTGCTAAGCTCTTTTTCCTTAGCTTATAGTATTTATTGTTTTTAATTAGCATTTCGTAATTATCTATATTATATTAATTACATTTATGGCCTGCGCCCATTATCTGCTATCCGAATTAATGTTAAAGTTGACAGTAGTTGTTGTACTTACAAAAACTTCCTCCTGAAACCACATCATGATACTCCACAAGATTCTCTTTGTAAAGAAATATTTCATGGATTCATTTTTTCAACCATTTCCTCTAGAACTTAATGCTTTAGAGTTCGTACATTAATAAGAAGCTAAGAATGGAGGAAAAACTGCACGCCGAGTTTACGCTTACTGGCAATAAAAAGACCACTGACACGGCAGGACCTGACACCGTCTCTCGCCAACATTATATGTCAACCAACACAGTATCAAAGACTCCCATACACACACACCCATATGCTCCGCTCATTTGCTCGCCCCCCCCACAACCCTCTCGTTCTCACTCACTCCCGCCCTACACAAGCCTTCTCTTCACCCTCTTCCTACGTTATTAATTTATTTGAAATTTCTCGACGGTTTTAGCATCTATGATCTTTCTTGGTAGTTATTACACTCATCTACTCTGGAAACACTTTTAACTCCTACAGTACTGTCTAAATTTCAATTTATTTTAATTTTATAAATCGTTATTTTGCGTTCTTTCCTGATTCAGTTTCCATGGTACTATTTATTTTGCTTTGTTTATGTCTGTTTTAGTATATACCTAAATGTTAATATCCTCTTATTTTGCATCTATGGAGTGTAGGTTAAGCTCTCAGTTTGTCCTCGTATGAAAGATGCCTTATATTATGGATTTGATTATGAATTCATTCTCTGAATGTTGTCCCAAAGCATTCATATTATTCTTCTAGTATGGTGACCAATATTGAGCTGGAGAGTGTGGATAACAGTGAGTGTTGGTTCAACAGGACGACAAGCATCTGATAATTAGACACATGTGAAACTTGTTGTATCTTTACTGTGGAACGTTTCCGCCACTCAGTGGCTTATCAGTCCAATACAAAAGAAGAATATGAAGGATCAGAGAGAGTTTAAGGTAATCAGTTCTTCAGTCTGGACTTCAATGTAGTAAAGTCCATCATTCGTGAAAAGGAATATAGGAATATGCACGAAGAAGAGACTTGCAGACATATAGTAGCATGTAAGATGTTTCTTCGCTTTATTTGGTATTCTTTTCAAACTGATGGACTGATTACTTCAAGTCCAGGTGCAGGGACTGATTACCTAAAACTCCTACTAATTTTCAATTCTTCTTTGTAATGGAATGATGACGCCATGCTGTGGCGAATATTTTCACAGTATGGTACCGAAAGTGTTTGCACATGTGTCTAATTTATCATACTCTATGTGAGATCTTACTGGTGATGTATGGAGCTGTAAACTAACTTTTGAACTCCTGTTACTTAAACTTTTTGCCTATTAAAAACCAATGTAATCTGATAAATTTATTGCACACATTAGGGGGACTGTTATCTTGGGCTTCAGATTTCTGATGACCAATTAATCCCATTATGGAAGTTTATCAGAGACCTTAACAAAAGACGTGCTTTGTCCAAGTTCAGAATTGTCTGTAAAATTCTTTTTTGGCCAAGATCAGATCTCTGAACTTAGAGACTATTTTTTTTCTTCAAAGGCTTTTGTTAAGTGTTTGTGATGGTCATTGTTGTTTATGTTAGCAAAGAAATGGTGAACGAAAAAGTGTGGTAGAATTACTAAGCGAGAAAGTCTTATTAATTATTTAATAATTATTTAGGTAAATCATTATTTTTCTAACGAGTATTCACAAGAGTTTGTTTTAGTTTTATGCCCAACTTTTAATCTTAATTCTAAGGTTCTTCTTGATTTACTGTAAACAGGTATATTTACATAGGGAACATCATTATGTTACGAATCAGTTGATTAATGTCACATAGTGACTCCAACCCTGCTGGAAAGTTAATCTTTCTATTGGAAAGAATACTTTTTGAAATTCTAAACCCACTGAACCCACAGTGACGTCACTACTGTTGGAAGACTAAAACTACCGTCACTACTAAATTGATAGTGACATCAGCTTTATTTGGGAAAACATTAAAACTATCGTAACTACTGATACATTACACAGAAATTTCGTCTGTATAATTATATCTTGCTTTCATTACATCTTTTCTCTTGTAAACAGACAAGAATAACTAAAACAATTAAATGATTTGTTGTGAAGGACATACCTTATTGTGAGTAGTACAAAGTCGTCGAAATCGAGACACTGGCGGATTCCAGGATAATGAGTTTGGAAAGAATGTGATAATGGGGGGACAGCATAACCTCAGGGCTGTCAGGGTACAAGTTTAATGTATTTAATCATCCCCCAAGGGGATAGACTTATTCCTGTGTATTACTAAGTAGAAAAAGGGAGATATGATCACTTCTGACTCCCCCAAACTCTGCATCCCCCTCCCGGATAAATGCTTGGAAATGACTGTGATAGATGGGAGGGCAGTACATGGATTCAGATGTCTGGGCACGGACATAATATCTCCGAGGGGGAGTGAAACCCCCCTTCACCCCCGGTCTTTGCTCACTCACCAACGCTACTACTTCCATCACTGCAGGGTTCAAAGAATGCGGTCTATGGAAGACAGCTTAGACTCTCGAGGTTGGTAAGACGTGTAATAATTGGGTGGGGTATCCGAGGGCAGTTGATCGTCGCCCGTGCCTCGGCAAAAAGTTCTTCCGGTATACGCGGTATAATCTGCTTCCGCTCGCATCGTTTATTCTCGCGGCTGCTAGATCTTTCCAGGTGGGGGAGGCATTTCTTTAAAGCAGTGAGACGGTCGTCTAGGGAAGTCCTTTGATGTGACAGAGCGAGAGTGAATGATAGAGCTTTTATGGGTACAATTGTATTATTTTCCTCTTCGCCCTCTCAGGTGGGGAGTAGGCTTAAGTGGTGTGATATTGTTTTATATATATATAGGATGTAAAACTTTTGAAGTTAATGAGAACAAGATGAGATAAGTGAGAGCAGTGTTAGCGTAGATGGCAGCAGAGGGACATAACAGCAGGGTGAGGGTGATGACTGAAAGGTGAAAGAGATTACAGAAGGGTGAGAGAGATGGCAGCAGGGTGGCAGAGATGACACAAGCGTGAGAGAGATGACAGCAGGGTTGCAGAGATGACACAATGGTGCGAGAGATGACAGCAGGGTGGCAGAGATGACACAACGGTGCGAGAGATGGCAGCAGGGTGGCAGAGATGACACAAGCGTGAGAGAGATGACAGCAGGGTTGCAGAGATGATACAACGGTGCGAGAGTTGACAGCAGGGTGGCAGAGATGACACAAGGGTGAGAGAGATGACAGAAGGACAAGTATCAGCTATCACATGTTGCACTATCTTTAATATAACACTGCTAGTATCAGCTATCACATGCTGCTCATTTATCAACACTATACAACAAGAATTCCCTAGGAAGAGACTTGTCCACATAGTGAGAGTGATCAACTGGGTCCTCACGTTTCCCAGATCAAACTCAATGTGTCCAGGAAGCCTCTTCCTTTTATCTCATCTTCACAAAGACAACAGCGCCAGTCTTAAATTCATATTTTTCTTCTTGAGAATCAGTAAACTTTTTACATTTTCTGCTACACTTATTCAGTCACAATAAAACCGAGATAATATGACATTAATGTAGCATATAGTGAATATTTTTTTTAGACTGTGTGTGTGTGTGTGCGTGTGTGTGTGTGTGCATATGTGTGTATTTGTGTATGTGTGCATATGTGTGATTGCGTTTCTGTGCGTACTCACCTAGTTGTGGTTGCAGGGGTCGAATCACAGCTGATCGTCCCGCCTCTTCACTGGTCGCTACTAGGGCACTCTCCCTGCTCCATGAGTTCTATCATACCTATTCTTAAAGCTATGTATGGCCTGACCTAAACAGTGTACAGGGCTCTGAACGATTCCTTATTGAGATGTCAGAATGCTATTCCTAGGTTTGTAAAGTAAAAGGACACAAGTGCAACTAATGTGACATTTTATTGTGGCAACGTTTCGCTCTCCAGGAGCTTTATCAAACCATTACAAACAATACATGGACACAGAGGGTATATAAAGGCTCAGAGTGAGGTGCAACACTAGTGAGGTACCATTTCGATGTTCACTAGTGGTGGTAGTAGTAGTAGTAGTAGTAGTACGAATTAATTGCTCTACCATATTGTATTACTTTTGTCACTACTACTACTACTACTACTACTCCATGTATTGTTTGTAATGGCTTGATAAAGCTCCTGGAGAGCGAAACGTTGCCACAATAAAATGTCACATTAGTTGCACTTGTGTCCTTTTACTTTACATATTGTCGGTAATTCTACCAACTTTATTACATTCCTAGGTTTGTTAGGCGCCCATATGCTGCAGCAGTTACATGGTTGAAGTGCACTTCAGGAGATGTGCTCGGTGTTATACTCACCCCAAGATCCTTTACCTTGAGTGAAGTTTGTAGTCTCTGGCCCCCCTAGACTGTGTGTGTGTGTGTGTGTGTGTGTGTGTGTGTGTGTGTGTGTGTGTGTGTGTGTGTGTGTGTGTGTGTGTGTGTGTGTGTGTGTTTACTCACCTAATTGTGGTTCCAGGGGTTGTCATAGCTCCTGGCCCCACCTCTTCACTGGTCGCTACTAGGTCCGCTCTCTCCATGACCTTTATCATACCTTTTTCTTAAGATATGTATTTCTCCTGTCTCCACTACATCACTCACCAGAAAATTCCACTTCCTGACAACTCTATGCTTGAAGAAGTATTTCCTAACATCCCTGTGACTCGTCTGAGTTTTCAATTTCCAGTTGTGACCCCTTGTTGCTGTGTCACTTCTCTGAAACATTCTGTCCCTATCCACCTTGTCATTTCCTTTCAGCAGTGTGTGGGTGAAAGCAGCAGAGAAAGGGAGATGAGATCTAGGTGAAGATGACAGCATGTGGGTGACAAACAGCAGAGTGGGTGAGATATCAGTAGGTTCTACATGACAGCATATGACAGCAGGGATGACAGATGAATGAGGAAGATGACAGCAGGGTGTAGATGACAGCATGTAGTAATGAGACAGCAGGATGAGGAAGATTACGACAGAGTGAGAGATATGACAGGAAGGATCTGATTAACAGTGACAGTCAAATAATTTGTGGTGATCAAGCACCAAATTATTGTTATCTTCATCTTTGACGGCTCATTTTCACACTTTCTGTTAATCATGAAAGATGTAATTATGTGTTGAACAACTGTCTCTGATGTGTCAATGTTAGTTAAGTTTCTTTCGAGGATGTCGACGTTAGTAATGTTCTTACTGTCAATCTCTACCAATCTACTGTCAACCGTTGTTACCCTTCTTACTGTCAACCACCATCAATCACCTTACTGTCAACCACCATCAATCACCTTACTGTCAACTTCAGTCTTTACTGTCTTTACCTGATGAATTACACTACTATTATCAACAATATACCATATGACAATTTATTTAAAAATTGTAATCGTAACTACAGAGAAAATAATAATAATAATAATAATAATAATAATAATAATAATAATAATAATAATAATAATAATAATAATAATAATAATAATAAACATTCTTAATATTATTCTTAATGAAGAATAGAAATGCAGAATACCGTGACTGGAAGAATCCACAAACATCCCTGACATAGAAACTTATGAGGATGTTTGGGTGCGACTCCGACCATTAACTAGTAACACTAACACACCAAGGTAAGAGAACCAGTATTTATAGGAGAGGAAGGTAGGGAAGGGAGAGAGAGGGAGAAAAATAACATTTGTGAAGATTGTAATAGGAGAGAGAGTGAAGGTAGAAGTAGTATTATTATTAGTAGTAGTAATAATAATAATAGTAGTAGTGTTAGTGTATAGAGGGAGAATAATACCGAAACAGTGATAATAGTATCATTATATATATATATATATATATATATATATATATAATATATATAATATATATATATATATATATATAATATATATATATATATATATATATATATATATATATATATATATATATATATATATATATATATATATTATAATATATATATATATATATATATATACTATTGTCTTTATTACAAATAAAAATATTACTTGAGAAACCAAAACATTACAAAAGGAAGACATATCTTATTTACTTGAGTTTGATCCAAGTAGTGTGAACACCACGACGGTGACTCTCACAGTGTAGTGTGAACACCACGACGGTGACTCTCACAGTGTAGTGTGAACACCACGACGGTGACTCACAGTGTAGTGTGAACACCACGACGGTGACTCTCACAGTGTAGTGTGAACACCACGACGGTGACTCTCACAGTGTAGTGTGAACACCACGACGGTGACTCTCACAGTGTAGTGTGAACACCACGACGGTGACTCTCACAGTGTAGTGTGAACACCACGACGGTGACTCTCACAGTGTAGTGTGAACACCACGACGGTGACTCTCACAGTGTAGTGTGAACACCACGACGGTGACTCTCACAGTGTAGTGTGAACACCACGACGGTGACTCTCACAGTGTAGTGTGAACACCACGACGGTGACTCTCACAGTGTAGTGTGAACACCACGACGGTGACTCTCACAGTGTAGTGTGAACACCACGACGGTGACTCTCACAGTGTAGTGTGAACACCACGACGGTGACTCTCACAGTGTAGTGTGAACACCACGACGGTGACTCTCACAGTGTAGTGTGAACACCACGACGGTGACTCTCACAGTGTAGTGTGAGCACCACGACGGTGACTCTCACAGTGTAGTGTGAACATCACGACGGTGACTCTCACAGTGTAGTGTGAACACCACGACGGTGACTCTCACAGTGTAGTGTGAACACCACGACGGTGACTCTCACAGTGTAGTGTGAACACCACGACGGTGACTCTCACAGTGTAGTGTGAACACCACGACGGTGACTCTCACAGTGTAGTGTGAACACCACGACGGTGACTCTCAGTGTAGTGTGAGCACCACGACGGTGACTCTCAGTGTAGTGTGAGCACCACGACGGTGACTCTCAGTGTAGTGTGAGCACCACGGCGGTGACTCTCACAGTGTAGTGTGAGCACCACGACGGTGACTCTCATAGTGTAGTGTGAGCACCACGACGGTGACTCTCATAGTGTAGTGTGAGCACCACGACGGTGACTTTCACAGTGTAGTGTGAGCACCACGACGGTGACTCTCACAGTGTAGTGTGAGCACCACGACGGTGATCTTCACAGTGTAGTGTGACACCACGACGGTGACTCTCACAGTGTAGTGTGAACACCACGACGGTGACTCTCACAGTGTAGTGTGAACACCACGACGGTGACTCTCACAGTGTAGTGTGAACACCACGACGGTGACTCACAGGGTAGTGTGAACACCACGACGGTGACTCTCACAGTGTAGTGTGAGCACCACGACGGTGACTCTCACAGTGTAGTGTGAACACCACGACGGTGACTCTCACAGTGTAGTGTAAACACCACGACGGTGACTCTCAGTGCAGTGTGAACACCACGACGGTGAACCTCACAATGTAGTGTGAGCACCACGACGGTGAACCTCACAGTGTAGTGTGAACACCACGACGGTGAACCTCACAGTGTAGTGTGAACACCACGACGGTGAACCTCACAGTGTAGTGTGAACACCACGACGGTGAATCTGTGTAGTGTGAGCACCACAACGGTGAATCTCAGTGTAGTGTGAACACCACGACGGTGAATATCACAGTTTAGTCATGTGTCTTCCTGTGGTGTTACGATTTTATTGATTAAATAAATTATCATATTGAATATTGTTGATAAGTGACCATCATTGTGATATTGATAGTTACAGTGTAATTCATCAGGTAACGACAGTGAAGAGGATGATTGGCAATGAGGTGTTTGATGGAGATTGACAGTGAGGAGATTGATGGTGGGTGACACTAAGGTGATTGGTGGTGCTTGACACTAACGTGATTGATGATGGTTGTCAGTAAGGTGTTTGTTGGTGGTTGACGGCATGGAGATTGTAGCTGACAGCAAAAAAACTGATAGTGGTTGAGAGTTATGAGATTGATGGTGGCTGATTGTAAGGAGAGTGATACTGGTTGATAGTAAGATAACTGATAAAGGATGACAGTAAGTAGATTGACGGTGCATGAAAGTGAGAAGATTGGTGACTGAAAGAAGATAGACAGTAATTGACAGTAAGAAGATTGTTGGTGCTTGACAGAAGGAAATTGACGGTGGTTAAGAGTAAGGAGAGTGATATGGGTTGAGAGAAAAGGGATTGACTATGTTTGACAGCAAGAAAAATGTTAATGGTTGACAATTGACAGGAAGGAGAGTGATGATGGTTGACAGTAAAGTGAGGCAGTTGACAGTAAGCAGAGTAATGGAGGCTGACAGTAAGGAGCATTATCTTCCACATACTGATAAAGGTTTATGTTCCTTAAGAAATGTGAAGATGCTGTTCATTGTATTGTGAACGTGTATAATGATAGGTGAAGGTGTAGATGACAGCAGGGTGGCGTAGATGACAGTATGGTGGCGTAGATGACAGTATGGTGGCGTAGATGACAGCATGGTGTCGTAGATGACAGCATGGTGGCGTAGATGACAGCATGGTGGTGTAGATGACAGCATGGTGTCGTAGATGACAGCATGGTGTCGTAGATGACAGCATGGTGTCGTAGATGACAGCATGGTGGCGTAGATGACCATGGTGGCGTAGATGACAGCATGGTGTCGTAGATGACAGCATGGTGTCGTAGATGACAGCATGGTGGCGTAGATGACAGCATGGTGGTGTAGATGACAGCATGGTGTCGTAGATGACAGCATGGTGTCGTAGATGACAGCAGGGTGTCGTAGATGACAGCATGGTGTCGTAGATGACAGCATGGTGTCGTAGATGACAGCATGGTGGCGTAGATGACAGCATGGTGGCGTAGATGACAGCATAGTGGCGTAGATGACAGTATGGTGGCGTAGATGACAGCATGGTGGCGTAGATGACAGCATGGTGGCGTAGATGACAGAATGGTGTCGTAGATGACAGCATGGTGTCGTAGATGACAGCATGGTGGCGTAGATGACAGCATGGTGGCGTAGATGACAGCATAGTGGCGTAGATGACAGTATGGTGGCGTAGATGACAGCATGGTGGCGTAGATGACAGCATGGTGTCGTAGATGACAGCATGGTGTCGTAGATGACAGCATGGTGGCGTAGATGACAGTATGGTGGCGTAGATGACAGCATGGTGGTGTAGATGACAGCATGGTGTCGTAGACGACAGCATGGTAGCGTAGATGACAGCAGGGTGTCGTAGATGACAGCATGGTGGCATAGATGACAGCAGGGTGGCATACATGACAGTATAGTGGCAAATGACAGCAGAGTCGTGTAAATGACAGAAGGTTGCAGCATTACAGCATCCTCTTAATGCTTCTCCTGCAGTAGTACACTTGTATTTCAGATTACATCTTCATCTGTAATTCACCTAACATATTAATTATCTTATCTTATCCCCCATTTGCTGTCTTCTCCACCCATCTCTCATCTCCAATACCTTGTTGTCTTCTCCCTCATCTTGCTCTCATCTCCCTTACCCTTAGTAAAAGAGTAGTACAAGTAGTACTAGTAGTACTATTTCCAGTAGTAGTAGTAGTAGTGGGTAGCGGGAGAATATCAAAACACTAATAATAATAATATTGACAGTATAATTATCATATGATATATCGGATCATTATTTAGTTGTAGCTACAGTTAGAGTAAGAGGTAGATGGGAAAAGAGGAAAATAGCAACAACAAGCAAGAGGGAGGTGAAAGTGTATAAACTAAGGGAGGAGGAAGTTCGGGTGAGATATAAGCAACTATTGGCAGAAAGGTGGGCTGGTGCAAGTATGAGTAGCGGGGGAAGGGGGGGGGTGAAGAGGGTTGGAATAGTTTTAAAAATGCAGTATTAGTATGTGGGGCAGAAGTTTGTATGAAAGTATAGTAGTACCAACACTCTTATATGGGTGTGAAGCTTGGGTTGTGAATGTTGCACCGAGGAGGCGGTTGGAGGCAGTGGAGATGTCCTGTCTAAGAGCAGAAAATTCGGAGTGTGGAAATTAGGTGAAGGTGTGGAGTTAATAAAAGTATTAGTCAGAGGGCTGAAGAGGGTTTGTTGAGGTGGTTTAGTCATTTAGAGAGAATGGGTCAACGTAGAATGACATGGAGAGCGTATAAATCTGTAGGAGAAGGAAGGCGGGGTAGGGGTCGTCCTCGAAAAGGTTGGAAGGGGTAAGTGAGGTTTTATGGGCGAGGGGCTTGGACTTTCAACAGGCGTGCATGAGCGTGTTCGATAGGAGTGAATGGAGACGAATGGTATTTGGGACCTGACGATCTGTTGGAGTGTGAGCAGGGTAATATTTAGTGAAGGGATTCAGGAAAACCGGTTATTTTATATAACCGGACTTGAGTCCTGGAAATGAGAAGTGTAATGCCTGCACTCTAAAGGAGGGGTTCGGGATATTGGCAGTTTGGAGGGATATGTTGTGTATCTTTATAGGTATATGCTTCTAAACTTTTGTGTTCTGAGTACCTCTGCAAAAACAGTGATTATGTGTGAGTGAGGTGAAAGTGTTGAATGATGAAAGTATTTTCTTTTTGGGGATTTTCTTTTTGGGTCACCCTGCCTCGGTGGGAGACGGCAGACTTGTTAAAAAAATTATCATATATAAATATATATATATATATAATATACATTATATATATATATATATATATATATATATATATATATAATATTTTATATAATATATATATATATATATATATATTAATATATATATATATAAATTATACTGTCTTTACGAAAAAACAAAAATATTACTCAAGAAAGGAAAATATTACAAAAGGAAAAAATTTTAATTTTGTGAATTTGATCCAAGTAGTGTGAACACCACGACGGTGACTCTCACAGTGTAGTGTGAACACCACGACGGTGACTCTCACAGTGTAGTGTGAACACCCCCGACGGTTTACTCTCACAGTGTAGTGTGAACACCACGACGGTGACTCTCACAGTGTAGTGTGAACACCACGATGGTGACTCTCACAGTGTAGTGTGAACACCACGACGGTGACTCTCACAGTGTAGTTGTGAACACCACGACGGTGACTCTCACAGTGTAGTGTGAACACCACGACGGTGACTCTCACAGTGTAGTGTGAACACCACGACGGTGACTCTCACAGTGTAGTGTGAACACCACGACGGTGACTCTCACAGTGTAGTGTGAACACCACGACGGTGACACTCACAGTGTAGTGTGAAGACCACGACGGTGACTCTCACAGTGTAGTGTGAACACCACGACGGTGACTCACAGTGTAGTGTGAGCACCACGACGGTGACTCTCACAGTGTAGTCATGTGTCTTCCTGTGCTGTTACTATGTTAATGATTAAATAAATTGTCATGTTGAATGTTGTTTAGTGACCATCATTGTGATAGTTGATAGTTACAGTGTATCTTATTCCACAGTGTATTTTATACCATAGTGTAAATACACTGTATGTTTCTCTCAATGTAAATACACTGTACGTTTCTCTCAGTGTAAATACACTGTTTCCTTCAGTTTAAATAAACTGTCTATATCCCTCTATCAATGTAAATGCATTACATATTTTTCTCAGTGTATATAAAGAGAACGTTTCTCTCACTGTAAATACAGTGCACCTTCCTTTCAGTGTAAATGCATGCACGTTTCTCTGTGTAAATACACTTCATGTTTCTCTCAGCGTAAATACAGTGCAAATGAACTACATGTTTCTCTAAGTGTTAATACACTACATGCTTCTCTCAGCGAAAATACACTGTGTTTCTATCAGTGTATGTACACAGTGAAGCAGACTTCACTTTGCGAGTCCCTCTGGTGATCGCCTTACAAACTACCTGTGTTTCACTGGGCATATAAACTACTTGTGTTTCACTGGTAGTCATACAAACTGCCTGTGTTTCACTGGTAGTCATACAAACTACCTGTGTTTCACTGGTAGTCATACAAACTACCTGTGTTTCACTGGTAGTTATACAAACTACCTGCGTTTCACTGGTAGTCTAATCTTTGAACATTGTTCACCAACATCCTCCTCATAAAATTCTGTGTGTGTGTACTCACCTAGTTGTACTCACCTAGTTGAGGTTGCGGGGGTCGAGTCCGAGCTCCTGGCCCCGCCTCTTCACTGATCGCTACTAGGTCACTCTCTCTGAACCGTGAGCTTTATCATACCTCTGCTTAAAGCTATGTATGGATCCTGCCTCCACTACATCGCTTCCCAAACTATTCCACTTACTGACTACTCTGTGGCTGAAGAAATACTTCGTAACATCCCTGTGATTCATCTGTGTCTTCAACTTCCAACTGTGTCCCCTTGTTACTGTGTCCAATCTCTGGAACATCCTGTCTTTGTCCACCTTGTCAATTCCTCTCAGTATTTTGTATGTCGTTATCATGTCCCCCCTATCTCTCCTGTCCTCCAGTGTCGTCAGGTTGATTTCCCTTAACCTCTCATCGTAGCTCTGGGACTAGTCTTGTTGCAAACCTTTGCACTTTCTCTAGTTTCTTTACGTGCTTGGCTAGGTGTGGGTTCCAAACTGGTGCCGCATACTCCAATATGGACCTAACGTACAGGGTGTACAGGGTCCTGAACGATTCCTTATTAAGATGTCGGAATGCTGTTCTGAGAGTGTGTGTGTGTGTGTGTGTGTGTATACCTGTGTGTTTGTATGTGTATACCTGTGTGTGTGTGTGTGTGTATACCTATGTGTATGTATGTGTGTGTGTGTGTGTGTGTGGTGTGTGTATTCGTGTGTGTATGTGTATGTATGCGTGTGTGTGTGTGTGTGTGTGTATGTGTGTGTGTGTGTGTGTGTATGTGTGTGTGTGAGTGTGTGAGTGTGTGTGTGTGTGTGTGTGTGTGTGTGTGTGTGTGTGTGTGTGTGTGTGTGTGTGTGTGTGTGTGTGTGTGTGTGTACTCGCCTAGTACTCACCTAGTTGTGGTAGGAGGGGTCGAGTCATAGCTCCTGGCCCCGCCTCTTCACTTTTCGCTACTGGGTCACTCTCCTTGAACCATGAGCTTTATCATACCTTTGCTTAAAACTATGTATGGATCCTGCCTCCACTACATCTCTTCCCAAACTATTCCACTTCCTGACTACTCTGTGGCTGAAGAAATACTTCCTAACATCCCTTTGATTCATCTGTGTCTTCAACTTCCAACTGTGTCCCCTTGTTGCTGTGTCCCATCTCTGGAACATCCTGTCTTTGTCCACCTTGTCAATTCCTCTCAGCATTTTATATGTCGTTATCATGTCCCCCCTATCTCTCCTGTCCTTCAGTGTCGTCAGGTCAATTTCCCTTAACCTCTCCTCGTAGAACATGCCCCTTAGCTCTGGCACTTGTCTTGCTGAAAACTTTTGTACTTTATCTAGTTTCTTTACGTGCTTGGCTAGGTGTGGGTGCCAAACTGGTGCCGCATACTCCAATATGGGCCTAACGTACAGTGTACAGGGTCCTGAACGATTCCGTATTAAGATGTCGGAATGCTGTTCTAAGGTTTGCCAGGCGCCCATATGCTGCAGCAGTTATTTGGTTGATGTGCACCTCAGGAGATGTGCCTGGTGTTATACTCACCCCAAGATCTTTTTCCTTGAGTGAAGTTTGTAGTCTCTGGCCCCCCTAGACTGTACTATGTCTGCGGTCTTCTTTGCCCTTCCCCAATCTTCATGACTTTGCACTTCATGGGGTTGAAATCCAGGAGCCAATTGCTGGACCAGGTCTGCATCCTGTCCAGAACCCTTTGTAGTTCTGCCTGGTCTTCGTCCGAATGAATTATTCTCATCAACTTCACATCATCTGCAAACAGGGACACTTCTGAGTCTATTCCTTCAGTCATGTCGTTCACAAATACAAGAAACAGCACTGGTCCTAGGACTGACCCCTGTGGGACCCCACTTGTCACAGGTGCCCACTCTGACACCTCGCCACGTTCCATGACTCGCTGCTGTCTTCCTGACAAGTATTCCCTGATCCATTGAAGTGCCTTCCTTGTTATCCCTGCCTAGTCCTCCAGTTTTTGCACTAATCTCTTGTGTGGAACTGTGTCAAATGCCTTCTTACAGTCCAAGAAAATGCAATCTACCCACCCCTCTCTCTCTTGTCTTACTGCTGTCACACTGTCATAGAACTCCAGTAGGTTTTTGACACAGGATTTCCCGACCCTGAAACCATGTTGGCTGCTGTTGGTGAGATCATTCCTTTCTAGGTGTTCAATCACTCTTCTCCTGACAATCTTCTCCATGACTTTGCATACTATACATGTCAGTGACACTGGTCTGTAGTTTAGTGCTTCATGTCTGTCTCCTTTTTTAAAAACTGGGACTACATTTGCTGTCTTCCATGCCTCAGGCAATCTCCCTGTTTCGATAGATATATTGAATATTGCTGTTCGGGGTACACATAGCGCCTCTGCTCCCTCTCTCAGTAGCAGAGGCCCCATTACCTTTGAGGTATCTAGCTCACTCAGAAGCCTCTTCACTTCTTCCTCGGTTGTGTGTACTGTGTCCAGCACCTGGTGGTGTACCCCACCTTTCCGTCTTTCTGGAGCCCCTTCTGTCTCCTCTGTGAACACTTCTTTGAATCTCATGTTGAGTTCCTCACATACTTCACGGTCGTTTCTTGTTGTCTCTCCTCCTTCCTTCCTTAGCCTGATTACCTGGCCCTTGACTGTTTTGTGTGTGTGTGTGTGTGTGTGTGTGTGTGTGTGTGTGTGTGTGTGTGTGTGTGTGTGTATGTGTGTGTGTGTGTGTGTGTGTGTGTGTGTGTGTGTGTGTGCGTGCGTGTGTGTGTGAGGGGGGCATTTGTATACACGGTGTTTGTTTTATGTTGGTATGTATTAAAACGTTTTTCCCGTTTTTGAGTTTACTGATGCAATACACACAATATTCACAGTATTCACCTATTTGTGGTTGCAGGGTTCGACTCCGAGCTCCTGGCTCCGTCTCTTCGATGATCACCATTAAGGCTACATTGTCCCTACTCCAAGAGCCTCATCGTACGTCTTCTTAAAGCTATGTATGAATCTTGCTTCCACTACTTTACTCTGCAGATTGTTCCACTTTCTGACATCGCTAAGCCTGAATAAATACTTCCTAACATCCCTTTCCTTGTTCCTGTGTCTCACCTCTGAATTGTTCTGGCACTGTTGATCTTGTCAATTCCTCTCAGTATTTTATACATCGTTATACATCGTTATCATATCCCTCCTGTCCTCCAGTATCTTCAGGTTATATTCCCTTAACCTCTCCTCGTATACTTGTGCTTATGTATTCCTGTGAATATATATGCATTTGTGTATGAATGTGCGTGCATACATTCATACGTACATGTGTACACGTATGTTAATATGCGTATGTATGCATTGAGTAGGTGTGTGCTTTTATACGTATGTTTCTATGTACATGTGTGTACCTCTACGTATATATGTGCATGCTTTTATACACGTGTATATGTGCCATTTTAAATGTATTAAGTATTAATTAAAGTCAATGATGTGTATTTACGTAATTTTCAGACTGATTTCTCACAGATTTGTAAATAATTCTTTCCTTCTGCTTATTAGGCAAAAATCGCGCTAGCTGTTAATACTGTTGTTACTACTGCTCTTACTACTACTACTGCTACTACTGCTACTGCTACTACTATTGCTACTACTAATATTTCTAGTATTACTACTACTGCTGCTGCTGCTACTACTATTACTACAACTACTACTACTAACTACTACTACTACTACTACTACTACCACTGCTGCTATGATTACTACTAGTATTACTACAGCTACTTAGGATTGTTCTTACAGAATCACCGCATTACTGCTGCTACTTCTATAACTACTACTATAGCTACTATTACTACTACTACTGCCGCTACTACTTTGTTACTAAAACTCATAGTACAGCAATTACAACAACTGCTGCTACTACTACTACTAGTTGCACTACAACTATTATCACTACTTATCACTGCTACTACAACTATCACTACTACTACTATCATTGCTATTACTATTACTACTACTACAGCCGCTACTACTTTATTACTACAAGTACTACTACTACTACTACTACTACTTTGTTCCCTCCTCTCTCCCTGTCTTCCTGTCTCCTAACATTGTCATCTTGTTCTTATTTATGTCTCGACAATGGTCCAGGAAGAACCGAAACACGTGAAAGTTACTTGTAAATCTCTCCAGCTAAGGTGTTGCAACTTTATTATTCTTTAAGTATATTAGTAGTGTGTCATATCTGCATAGTATCGTAGTTACAGTACACATGTGTTAGAAAAAATGGATCAGGTCGGTGAAGGTCATATGCTTTAAAAGGAATAAATCTGGCGTCCACTTAGAGGTTTTCCTGCGATTCTTTATAATTTTAATAAATGGTTATAAAAAACGATAAGTTGATAAATACGATACTTGTGTAACATTTGGGTATCTTTATTCTGGAAATGTTTCGCCAGCCAGTGGCTTCTTCAGTCCAATACAGGGAACGGTGGAAGATGAACAGTTTGAGGTAATCAGTCCGAGGGACTGATTACCTCAAACTATTACTCAATCTTCTGTTGTTTTCTGTATTGGACTGAAGAAGCCACTGGCTGGTGAAACGTTTCCAGAATAAAGATACCCAATTGTTGCATAAGTGTCTCATTTATCGATACCAACTAATATTGTGAAGCACAACATAGTCATCGTAATGTCTCCACTTTAAGGTACTCCTACGATACCTACTAATATTGTGAAGTATAACATAGTTCTTATTATTGATTCGCCGATACTCTCCCGGTCCGCGACTTTTCCAGTTGGAGACCCGACCTTGGCTCCCTGTCTTGGGAGTGTCTGAGACCTATGCCATGGGAGGAGGTACAAGTACCTCCTCATCTTCCGGGACCAACTATCCCCAGGCCTAGCCCCATTCCCAGCCCTCGCGGGATTCGTAGGGAGAAGCTAGGCCTATGGTCTCCAATCTTCCCCGCCCTAGGAGGCCTCGTGGGAGTGTTGTGTACACACAACATAGGTTAGATTAGGTAAGGTTCGTCAGAAAACAGGACAAGCGTCTCCTGACGCGGGTCTTAGTCAGATGATGACCTACCGTTGGAGTTTTTGGTCACCTAACCGAGGCCTTCCGCTGCCTTACCAGTCCACCCCTTTAAAAATTATGGTCATTTATAACCATTATTTTTTTCACGACAGTCATCGTAATGTGTCTATGAGCAAAATTATTTTTTGGGAAATTAAATGTAATTTCATCTTTATGTAATTAAAATCAGAATATTGGAAACCACTTATCTTCAATTACCTGTAGTCAAATTAACTACTGTAGTCAAAGTAACTACTGTAGTCAAAGTAACTACTGTAGCATAAAAACTAGTTGATGGATTTTTTGTTTCATTGTCTATTGGCAACACAAGGATTATTTAAAGTGATATTTCACGTGTATTTCATGTTAGAAGTGTTTTATTCCGTAAAAGAGGAAGTCAAATATGCTTGCAGTGTATATCCCTCGCCAGGAATATACCTTTCACGATGTTTACATCGAGAGATATAATCTGCTCAAGAGATAAATGTATATACCTTTCAGGGTATTAAGGTACATTCATCGAGAGATATAAATCTCTCAGAGTGTATATCAGTGGTATGCAATACCTACAACATGAGAAATTAGACACACGTGTCGCATTTGGGTATCTCTTCCTCGTAGACGTTTCGCCATCCATTGGTTTCTTTAATACAATGAACGTAATCTGAAGACCGAAGAAATATATACAGATGATAGTGAGAGACGAGGTAATCAGTCCCTCAACCTAGGAACAGGTGACAAGGACCGTAGTCTTCAAGACTTCGGTACTCATCACCAGCTTCTAGGGACTGATTGCCTCCTCTTCAACTCTCTTTTGCATATATTTCTTCAGTCTTCAGATCAAGTCCTTGTAATATATTAATAAAACCACTGGACGGCGTAATGTCTAAGAATTAAACCTACTCAAATGTTCATCTAATTAATTTTCTCTCAAGGTGGAGAATATTCCCTTATACCTGGAAGGGGTTTCGGGGGTCAACGCCCCCTCGGCCCGATCCATGACCAGGCCTCGTGGTGGATGAGGGACTAATCAACCAGGCTGTTGCTACTGGCTGCACGTAAAACGACGTAAGAACCACTGCCCGGTTGGTCAGGTACTGACTTTAGGTACCTGTCCAGCTCCTTCCTGAAGACAGCCAGGGGTCTATTGGTAATCTCCCTTATATATGCTGGGAATGAATAGAACAGTCTTGGGCCCCTGACGCTTATTGTGTTCTCTCTTCTTTTCACTGAGGGGATGTTGCATCTCCTGTTTTCGTCCGGAGTGATTTCTGTATGCACATTTGGCGCTTGTCCCTGTAGGATTTTCCAGGTCTACATTATGATGTATCTTTCTCGCCTACGTTCCAGGAACATAAATCAAGGGACTTCAACCGTTCCCAGTAATTTAGGTGCTTTGTCGTACTTAAACGTGCACTGAAAGTTCTCTATATATGCTCAAGGTCTACAGTTTCGGTTGCCTTGAAAGGGGCTGTTAGTGTACAATAACATTCCAGGCTAGAGAGAACAAGCGATTAGAAGAGATTCATAATTGGTTTGACATCTGTAGTTTTCAAGGCACATTTCTCTTACTAAATATAATGTTATACTAAGGATTACCTAATATTACCGTAATATTGTTTCACATAAATTGTTTACTATCAATAATTCTCCCCATTAAACTCTTACACTGTAAGAATGTTCGTAAAGTTTTTAGTGTAATATTTACCTGGAGTTTACCTGGAGAGAGTTCCGGGGGTCAACGCCCCCGCGGCCCGGTCTGTGACCAGGCCTCCTAGTTAACTTCAACACAATATCCGATGGAATGATTTTTATCATATTGTTTTATGAGCATAACTTAAATGATTGTGTTTTATGTAGATTATACTTGTAATTTGTGTTTTTTTATGTATGGTAATACAAAATTATGTTGCAGTTAATTTACGGATGTATTTCACGGTTTTTGTTGTTGGGTTTGTTTTAAAAAAATTTATAGGTTTGTGGGTAGGTAATGTTCGTCTGGAAATAAGACTGGTATTTCCTGACGCGGGTCTTAGTCGGTTGACCCGCCGTTGGCGCTTTTTGTCATCTGACCGAAGCCTTCCTCTGGCTTACCCGTCCACCTCTAAAAATCCTGGTCATAGTTATAACCGTTTTCTACTTATTTTTCTTATGGTTTCCTCGCTAGCATGTTAAAGTGCTTCACGTTTTTAGTGTCTGGCGTAAATTAGTTCGTGTCGCATTAATGTTTCTCATTTGCTACTGACCGCCTACACTGATGAGGGAAGTGATGTTAGTCTTCTATACAGAAGTTGAGGATCATTGTTGTAACGGGAGTCCTGTGTTGCTAAACCCAGGGCGGCTCACTTAGTAAAAGTTTTCCGGTACCAACTGTGTAAAATGTAGTTTCGATACCTAGTGGTAATTGTGTGTGTGTGTACTCACCTAGTTGTGGTCGATTCGAGTCACAGCTCCTGGAACCGCCTCTTCACTGACCGCTACTAGGTTACTCTTCCCGCTCCATGAGTGTGGTGTGTGTGTGTGTGTATACGTGTGTGTGTACTCACCTACTTGTGGTTGCAAGGGTAGAGTCACAGCTACTGGCCCGCCCCTTCACTGGCCGCTACTAGGTTTCTCTTCCCGCTCCATGAGTGTGTGTACTCACCTAGTTGTGGTCGAATCGAGTCACAGCTCCTGGCCCCACCTCTTCACTGGCCGCTACTAGGTTACTCTTCCCGCTCCATGAGTGTGTGTGCGTGTGTACTCACCTGATTGTGGTTGCAGGGGTCGAGACTCAGCTCCTGGCCCCGCCTCTTCACTGATCGCTACTAGGTCCTCTCTCTCTCTCTCTCTGCTTCATCAGTTTTGTCATACCTCGTCTTCAAGCTATGTATGGTTCCTGCCTCCACTACATCACTTGCTGGGCTATTCCACTTCCTGACGACTCTGTGACTAAGAAGTACTTCCTAACATCCCTGTGACTCGTGTGTGTGTGTGTGTGTGTGTGTGTGTGTGTGTGTGTGTGTGTGTGTGTGTGTGTGTGTGTGTGTGAAAAAAGAAAGATTGATTTATATTACAATGTTGACAATGTCAGCATCACTGCTGCGTCATTAATATACATCAAAACTCTCTTGGGGAGAAAAATTAAATTAGTGAATTACATGTTTTGATGGAAACTTTATAAAGCAATATTGTACAGTATAACCATATAACTGGATATACAGATGTGTCCGGCTCAGACACCATTAGTCCTTAATCAGTTTCAAACCTGTATGTCCTATATATGTTCGACCCTCTATTGTATTTTTGTCAGTGTATTTTGTCTTTAAATTAAGTCTACATGGAATATATTCGAACAGCTACGGGGAGAACCTTGAGTTTTCCATGAAGTAAGTTTATTCTTTTCTCTGAGAATGAGGGTCCCCTATATATATATATATATATATATATATAATATATATATATATATATATATATATATATATATATATATATATATATATATATATATAATATATATATATATTATATATATATATATATAATATATATATATATATATATTATATATATATATATATATATATATATAATATATATATATATATATATATATATATATATATATATATATATATATATATATGCAGAACAACCACTGTGAAAGAATAGAGATAATTCCCAGCGCTTTCGTGACTACTCACATTTATCAGTAGTCATGAAAGCGATTGGAATTTCTCTATTCTTTCACAGCGGTTGTTTTTACATATTCTGAAATCACCTGTTTTACTGTGATCTTATTGCATAAATATATATATAATATTATATATATATATATATATAATATGTCGTGCCGAATAGTAAAACTGGTCAATTAGCAAGAACTCATTTAAAATTAAGTTCTTTCTAATATTTTCTCTTATTACGTTAAGATATATTTTTCATTAATGTTAATGTAAAAAATTATAATTTTGCACCAAAAGAATCTTAGAAAACTTACCTAACCTTATTATAACAAGAACAATTTATTTTAGCCTAACCCAACTAAATATATTTTAGATTTGTTTACAATAATTTAAATACTAACAAACACAGTGAAATATCTTTTTTTCCTAGTCAAGAATGTTTTTTGGCAAAATTATTCATACAAAAATTTTCGCTTGTCCTATATGCAAGATTGAGCGTTGCTATTTTAACCAAGATCGCAAGTTCTGCTATATCGCACGTATATATAAAATATATTAATATATATATATATATATATATATATATATATATATATATTATATATATATATATATATATATATATATATATATATATATTATGTCATATATATATATATATATATATATAATATATATATATATAATATATATATATATATATATATATATATATATATATTATATATATATATATATACATACATATATATGCAATAAGATCACAGTAAACAGGTGATTTCAAAATATGCAAAACAACCACTCTGAAAGAATAGAGAAATTCCAAGCGCTTTCGTGACTACTCACATTATCAAGGAACTATATAGTTCCTTGATAATGTGAGTAGTCACGAAAGCGCTTGGAATTTCTCTATTCTTTCAGAGTGGTTGTTTTGCATATATATATATATATATATATTATATATATATATATATATATATATATATATATATATATATATATATATATATATATATATATATATATATATATATATATATATAATATATATATATATATATATATATATATATATATATATAATATGCAGTATAGCCACAACGAAAAATATAAATATTCCAAGCGCATTCGTTATTTTTCACATTGTCAAGGAACAATAAAAATAACAAGATATTTATATAGCCAAAATGTGACGTTATATTGAGCCTTACATAAAACCTTACTGAATGCGGAAATTCCCCTCCATTGTTGTGAAGTTTTTAGTCGGGTCAACTGTCAGGTAAAATTTAAGAATGACGTGGCAGGCGAAGAGGAATTTTGTCAGTACTGTTTATTATCTCACAAATTCCATTCATTTTAAATGAATTTAACTTATAGTCTTTGATTTATAGTCATATCGCAGTTACTATTTTCCGTAAAGCTTGAATCTGTTATAATTCTGTCAACCAGGGATTTGCTGATTCAACTTTCTTGGCATTTTGAAAATCAATAGAATATTTAAAATTTTTAAAATGAAGAATAAACAGAGCAATAGACTCTTGTCCAGTTCTAATAATAATAATAATAATAATGATAATAATAATAATAATAACAATAATAATAATAATAATAATAATAATAATAATAATAATAATAATAATAATAATAATAATAATAATAATAATAATAATAATAATAATAATATCTTTATTTACTGCAAGTACATGTACAAGGTAAACAGACGTAGCTGACATCAGTGAAATACTACAATATAGGAAGCCGCTTGTTATGCAGAGCATTTCCCGAAAATTAGGTCAGTTTTGTCCCAGGATGCGACCCACACCGGTCTACTAACACCCAGGAACCCATTTTACTGATGGGTGAACATAGACAACAGGTGTAAAGAAACACGCCCAATGTTTCTACCCTGGCTGGGAATCGAACCCAGGCCCTTTAGCCACCAGGCCACCATACTCTAGTTATGTTATTGTAATCATAGTTCAAGAATTTTTCCCTCTTTCCAAAATAAAATTTATTGAATTTTGTGTAATCATATAAACCCAGACATTTTTTTTTTCAATTTTCCCAAAATAAAATTTATTGCAATGGGGCACAAACATACTTTGAACACATACTTTGAACACATACTTTGAACACATACTTTGAACACATACTTTGAACACTTGTAAAACACATGTAAAAGTTCTAGTTGCTTATATAAAACTCGTGTGTCATAAAACATGTTCATCACAAATAAAACAGTTGAAAAAGAATTATAAAACAAAGGAACTGTGTGCCAGGAGCTGCGACTCGAGGCAAGAGAGTTAGAACCTCAAGGAACTAGAAGCAACAATTTGAAGTGCAAAAGTTATAGCTTCAAGGACCCAGGGTTTTAAAAAAAGGTTTGATGAATTAGACACACACAGGGAAGCTTTGTCGAAGTTTTCCAACCAGTGGTTTTATCAGTACAAGACGGGAACAATCGAAAGACTGTAGAAGCAGATGTAATGGGACCCTCAGCCTCGCTGAAGTGTGATGAGCACTTGTCAGTGCTCATTACACATCTATTGAAGAGGATCCAAGACGGGGATCGAAATATACAGACCAATTAATCCTCTGAATTTTTGTCTCTATGTGGGTAATTACTAAGCATGCAGAAAAGAGTTACAGTTGAGATAATTAGTCCCTTAATACTTGAGTCCTGGCAGTCAGATGGAGGCTTATATATTATATACTGGAGTCAGATGAGCTGCTGATAAGATGAAATTTATCTGCTCTGCTTTTCATTGGATCAGATTGATTATCTCTTATTTCCAAAGCGATGTATAGGGTGCATAGATGCATGTGCAACACCTGAGCATTTTTGAGTCGTTTCTCTAACATAGCAGACTTTATCAAACTAATACAGAGGCGTGAGGAAGGAGACTTTTATACTTAAGTCAGTGAAAGAAGCTGAGAAATGCAGCAGTTGAAGACGTAGTCACATATAGGCGGGACTCACATGTGGAAGATGATATTCACTGTTGGAAGAGTTCATGGTGATGTTGTATTAGACAAGTATCATTAGATGAATTAGACACATCTATAACACCTGGGTATATTTACTGAGAGACTTTGACGGTGGAATGATTGTTGGTGCCAGACGGGGCATTTTCACATAAAGTCTCTAGAGAAAAACACAAACCATCCACGGAGCGACAGTTCTGTGCACGAAAACTCCTTGTTATTAAGAGAGGCCAGAGAATGGCGAGACTAGTTCAGGCTGACAGAAAGACGATAGTAACTAAAAAAAAAAAGTGTTACACCAGTGGTGGTCAGAAGAGCATCTTTGAATACAAAACACATTGAACTTGAAATGGATGGGTGACAGCAGAAGAAGACCACGCCGCGTTCCACTTCTGTCAGTGAAGAACCGAAAACTGAGGCTACAGTGGGAACAAACTCATCATAACTGAACAGGTGAAGATTTGAAAATCTCTTCCTGGTCTGACGAATCGCGATTTCTGCTGCCACTTGCAGATGACCGGGTGAAAATTTGGGTTTAAGCTATTTTTTAAATTTTAACCCCTTTTTTTTTTTTATTACTAAGAAAATTTTTTTTTAAAATTTTAAATTTACGTAAGGGAGGTATTTTTTTTACACCAAACCTTGTTTTTACCCCCTTTTTCCCTTTTGTTTTTTTTTTTTAAGGGTTTTTCCGGGTTTTTTTTTAAAACAAAATGGGAATGAAAATTTAAAAAGGGGTTGGGATAAAAACCCGGGACCCGAGGTAAAATTTTTACCAAATGGGGAAATTTTTTTATTTTTAAACCCCCTTTTTGTTTTTTAAAAAAAATTTGGGTTACCTTATTTTTTTTATTACTTTCCGGGAATGTTGTTTTCAACCGAAATTTTATGTTTAACTACCTTTTGGGATAATTTAAAAAAAACCCCTTGTTTTGAAAAAAGGAAAAACCTGTTTTTTTAAAGAAACCCGTGAAAAAAACACCTTTCCCTTTTTTTGAAAACAAAAAAACAAAAAGGGGGGGAAAAAAAAACCCCCCCTTTTAAACCTTTGGTAGGGGTTTTATCCCTCTTTTAATAAGTTTTTAAAAACCGGGAAAAGGTTAAAACTTGAAAAAGGGGAAAAAATTGGGTTTTTTTTTGGGAAAATTTCCCCCCCCTTTTCCCCCAATCGGGGAAATTTTAAAAAAGCCCCAAGGGAGTTTGATTTAACATTTTAAAAGGGGCCCCAAAAAACCCAATTTTAAAAACCAACGGCAAAAATTTAAAAAAAATTTAAAATTCCCAAAGGGCCAAAATTGAACCAGGGGGGGAATAAAATAAGACGATTTCCATCCCCGGAGGGTTAGGGGGGACATTTATGTTCCTCGGGCACCTAATTATGTGGCCCTTCGCGTAGTGGTGGAGAGAAAAGACAGGGAAGAACAATTTCCCCAAACGAGGCCGAGGACTAAAAACTAAAAATTTCTGGGGAACCAAACCCCTAAATCCCCACTACTTCCACGTCTCCAGTTAATAATCTCTCAGCTTCGACAAGAAATTTGCTGCGTCATTCAACAAAAAATTACCTATGTGTTGAAAATTAATTTATTCTTCCAGGTTGAGACAGTGTTGGGTGGTGTTGCTTGGGAAAAACACAGATGAGGCGTGTTGCAGGAATTAAGGGTTGGAGACAGCAGATATAATTATTGCCACGGCAAAATATAATTTAAAATTGAAAAACTAAAACACGGTGGAACACTAGACCCCCCCCCGCATACTGATCCAGCTCGCACACTGATCCAGCCCGTCCCAGTCCAACCCGTCCACTGACCAGCCCGTCCGTGATCCGCCCGCACAAGACCACCCCGTCACACAAACCACTTGAAAAACCCATTTCTAAAGCTCCAAAGATGGTTTTGAAAAAGTTTTAAGGACAACCCTGAGATTACTACTGAATGGGGTTGACCCAGGACGATTTTCACTTTCAGTTTATGTTATGCCCCCGCACCTGCATAACATTTATGTTACGTCCCCCGCATAACATTTTTATGTTACGTCCACCCCTCATAACAGTTTATTTTTACGCCCAGCACCTGCTAATATTTTATGTTACGTCCAGCCCCTAAACAGTTTATGTTATGTCCCACCTGAAAAAAAATTTTTTATGTTTCCAACCCCTGAAAAACGTTTTTTTTTCGCCAGCCCGAAAATACTTTATGTCGTCCGCACCGAATAACATTATGTTATGTCCAGCACCGAAAAACATTAGTTAGTCCAGCCCCTGAAAACATTTTGTTACGTCCAGCCCCTGAAAAACAGTTTATTTACGTCCACACCTGCAAAAATTTTTATGTTACGCCACCCTGCAAAAAATTTATGTTATGCCCCACCCTACATAACAGTTTATGTTACTCAGCACCTGCAAAACGTTTATTTACGTCCAGCACCTGCAAAATACTTTTTGTTACGTCCAGCACCTGAATAACATTTATGTTATCCACCCTGCATAACAGTTTTGTTACGTCCAGCCCTGCATAACAGTTTATGTTACGCCCCAGCACCGATAAATTTTTAGTTCGCCAGCCCTGCATAACATTTATGTTACGTCCAGCACCTGCAAACAGTTTATGTTACGTCCAGCACCTCTAACATTTATGTTTTTTTCAGCCCCTGCATAACTTTTTATTTTAACCCACACCTTTCAAAACAGTTATGTTACCCCCAGCACCTGCATAATATTTTATGTTACGCCCCGCACCTGCAAACATTTATGTTACGTCCCACCTGCAAATCTTTATTTAGTCCAGCCCCTGCATAACTTTTTATGTTATTTCAGCCCCTGCATAACAGTTTTTTTTACGTCCGCCCCTGCATAACAGTTTTGTTACGTCCAGCCCCTGCATAAACTTTATGTTACGCCCGCCCCCTGCAAAATTTATTTTTATGTCCGCCCCTGCATAACAGTTTATGTTACGTCCACCCTGCAAACAGTTATTTGTTACGCCCCACACCTGTAAATTTTTATGTTAGTCCAGCACCTCAAAATTTATTTACGTCCAGCACCTCATAATACTTTTGTTACGTCCAGCCCTGTAACAGTTTATGTTAGTCCAGCCCTGCAAACAGTTTATTTATCCAGAAACCTGCATAACATTAAAATGTTATGCCAGCACCCATAAATTCCTTGTTAGATAAAAAAGAACATGTTAAAACAACGTGGAATTTTATTGTGCAACGTTTCGCCCAGATTTTCTTTAAGTTTTTTACAAACTTTAGTGATACGAGTCAACTAAAAATGAACCATATTAAAAATTATTAAACTGAAGAAAACAACTGACCCGTGCTGAAGTTTGTAAATAGAATTGTTAGTAGTGGTGTGTTGTGTTTACTCCTATTGGTCTCACCTTTTTGTGGTTGCAGGGGTGTGAGTTACAGTCCTGGTCCCGCTTATTGTAGGCATTACTGGGTCCATTCCTCCAGCTTCATTAGCTTATCGTATCTCTCCATAAAGATCTGTATGGATCTCCTCCACTAGTTACTCTCCAGGTTGTTTCAATTCCTGACACTCTGAGGCTGAAAAAAAAATCTTTAGCTGGAACATCCTGTCTCTGTCCATCTTGTCGATTCCTCTCGTATTTAAATGTGTTATAATGTCTCACCCCTCCCTGTCCCTTTAGTCCTCACATTGTGTCAGGTCGATTCCTTAACCTTTCCTGCAGGAGAAATGCCGCTTAACTCCTAAACGTGCTTGGTCGGGTGTGGGTCCAAATCTGATGTGTTATACTCCAATTTGGGGCCTGATGTATACACGGTGTACAGGATGTCTGATACTCTTACTGAATCGGAAGCTATAATTTAGGTTTGCTAGTCGCCCGTTTTCCGTAGAAGTTATTGTTGATGCGCACCTTAGGATGTGTCTGTGTTATACTCCTGTTGTTGAGTGTGTGTGTAAGTGTGTGTAGCGTGTTGTGCGCGTGACGTATGTGTGTGTGTCAGAAGAACTCACCTAACTTAAGTGGTCAGCACAAGAAGGTTATTAGCATAAAAAAAAAATAATAAAAAAAAAGAACAGGGAAGATTTAATGTTTTATCCATATCTCAGAATCCAACTTGTTGAAAAACTGGTAGTGGTTGGTAATAAGGATGTATCATGACCACCATTTGGTGTTTCAACCATACCAAACTGTCAACCACCTGACTAACCAGTTTGGTTTTGCAAGAACACACTGTCACTGACTAAACTCACCATGTTTGGTGTTGCCAGCACAACCACTGTCTACACCTGACTCCAGATGGTCTTGCAACAACCACTGCCGTACCCCTGAGTGAGCATTCGGTGTTCACACACCAATATACCACCATGGACTTCAGCTGGTCGGTTTGCAACAACCACTGCACCGGGGACTAAACAACATCCATTTGGTGTTGCAACAACCACTGTCTAAACCACCTTGACTCAGCAATTCGGTGTTTGCAACAACCACTGTTTAATACACCCCTGATCAGCAGTTTTGGTGTTGCACAAGCTATCTACACACTGACTCAGCAGTTAGGTGTTGCAACAACCACTTACCACATGCTCAGCATATGGTTATGAAAACATGTCAAACCGCCTGAATCACTTGGTTTGCAACACCCATACTATCCAGCTGACTCAGCATGTAGGTGTTGCACACATCAACCAATGACAGCCACCTGATCAGCCAGTCTGTAGTTGCAACAACCACAGTTAACCACCTGCTCCAGATGTTGGAGTTAAACAACCCTGTTACACTGAATCAGAGTTTAGGTGTTTCAACAACACTGTTACCACCTGACTACAGTTTGTTGCAACCCCCAAAACGTGTTACGCCTGACTCAGCAGTTGGTGTTGCAACACATCACTATTACCATCTGACATAAGCAGTTAGGTTTGCCACACCCCAAACTATCTCCCACCTGACATAACAGTCTGGTGTTGCACACAACCACTGTTATCGTCACCAGACTCAGCAGTTATTTGTCGAAACAAACCACTGTCTACACCTGACTCAGCAGCCTGGTTTTGCCACACCGCATACTCTACCACCGACCTCAGCAGTTTGATGTTGCACAAAACCGTTTGTCTATCACCTGACATACGTTTAGGTTTGCACACACTGTCTAACTCTATTTCGCACTGACTCAGCAGTTTGGTGTTGCCACAATCGTTTATTTACCACCTGACTCATCAGTTATGTTACGTCCACTCTAACCTGCCCCAAGTTATGTTGCCAGCACCTCATAACACTGTTACTACCACCTGCATAACAGTTTGATGTTTGCACACACAAACCACTGTTAGTTATCCACCTGCTAACAGTTTGTTTGCCAGAAACTCACTATTTTACCGCCTGACTCACAGTTAGGTGTTGCGAATCCACTGTCTACCGCCTGACTCAGCAGTTTGGTGTTGTTTACAATCGCTATCTACCACCGACTCAAGCATTTAGAGTGTGCAATAACACTTTTATACCACCTGACTCGCAGTTTAGGTGTTGCAGCACAACTGTTATTACCACCTGACTCAGCAGTCTGGGGGTTGCAACACCCTGTCTACCCCCCTTTTTGACTCAGCATTCTGGTGTTGCAACACCATGTCTATCAAGTGACGCACCATTTGGGTATGCAAAACACTGTCTAAAACTAACAAGCAGTGATGGAACACTACTGTTATCCACCTACTCAGCAAGTTGGTGTTGCAAAATCACTATTTAAACGCCTGAACTCCAGAGTTTGGTGTTGCAAACCCATTTGGTCTACCACCTGGTCAGCAGTTTAGTGTTCAAAACCACTGTCTACCACCTGACTCAGCAGTCTGGTGTTGCAACAGCCCTGTCTACCACCTGACTCAGCAGTTCGGTGTTGCAACAACCACTGTCTACCACCTGACTCAGCAGTTCTGGTGTTGCAACAACCACTGTCTACCACCTGACTCAGCAGTTTGGTGTTGCAACAACCACTGTCTATCACCTGACTCACCAGTTTGGTGTTGCAACAACCACTGTCTACCACCTGACTCAGCAGTTTGGTGTTGCAACAACCACTGTCTACCACCTGACTCAGCAGTTTGGTATTGCAACAACCACTATCTACCACCTGACTCAGCAGTTAGATGTTGCAACAACCACTGTCTACCACCTGACTCAGCAGTTTGGTGTTGCAACAACCACTGTCTACCACCTGACTCAGCAGTTTGGTGTTGCAACAATCACTGTCTACCACCTGACTCAGCAGTTTGGTGTTGCAACAACCACTGTCTACCACCTGACTCAGCAGTTATGGTTTGCAAACAACCACTGTCTACCACCTGACTCAGCAGTCTGGTGTTGCAACAGCCCTGTCTACCACCTGACTCAGCAGTTCGGTGTTCCAACAACCACTGTCTACCACCTGACTCAGCAGTTTGGTGTTGCAAAAACCATCGTCGTAAGGTGACACACTCTGTTTAGGTGTTGCCAACACTGACCATGACTAGATGGGGCCCAGTGCTACCCTGACTCACGCATTTTGAGGGTTGCCCCCGAGCTGAGACGTGATCAGAGTGATTGGATGCACACCATGTCTCATCCCCATTGGGTGTGCAACAACAGCCAACCTACCAAGGGTGTTGGCAAAACATGTTACATGATCACCTTTGGTGTGCTAAAAACTGTTACAGGTGATCCCCAGGTGTGCACAACCATGTCTACAGCTGGTCACTTGGTGTTGTCGCCCGTCTCCCACTACTATCTTTTGGGTTGAACAACCAGCTGTTACTGTCAGCTTTGGTTTCAACAATCACAATTCCACCTATCACATTAGAACAAACATGATGTACAACATGATTTTGCAGTAAGGGGTGTTAACAACCATTCATACTATGACTCAAATTTTTTTAAACATGTCTAATTGACTCGAACAGTAATTCAAAAACTACTACGGACTGAGGAGCATAATTATACAATAGAGTGTTTAACAGAACGCGATTCGGTGCACCAACTGATCTAGTCTGTGTTAATGTCTCAGAATACAGGGTTTTGAAAAAGTAAAATCCTTCTACAACTGATCAGCTTAGGTGTTCAACACACAGTTATTAACATTCACTCGGAATTAGTGTTGCAGACAAATGTCCCATTAAAGGGGAACCCAATCTACCCCTGAGCAGTTTGGTTTCAAAAATGCAGAAATAGGTTATCATTCTGTGAATCGAATTCTCTGCCAAGGGGGTTTTAAAAACATGCCTCCCATGACTAGAGTCTGGGTGTTCTACAAAAGATCAACCTACTCACAGTTACGTGGAAAATCACTAATTTCCCCTCTGCAGGGTGTTCAACTCGCATTCAAATACGTAAGTTTTGGTTCAATACAAAGTCACTATGGACTCGGTGGTTCACAGTAAGAACTGATTTTCCCTGAAGCAGGGATCGAACCCACAACCAAACACAAGGGAATCGGTTTCTACATGACTCAATTTTTTGAAAAAATTCCTCGCCCAGCATGGAGGACTCACTAACTCCCACTAACGTGGTTTCGCGAAAAGCATCTGCGACCCCCTTTGACTTGCAGGTAGATGTTCAAAAGTTACGATGAACGCTTGGTTTAACAATCCACTGGCTAACCTTCCAGAGGCTTTTTTGTGTTCAGGATATATCTAACACCTACTCCATTATGGTGGAAAGAACTATTAAACTTCGGTGGAGTGTTGACACACCACCGTATGACAGCATTCGCTAAAACACGCAATAATGACTCAAGGGGTAGAACAACACTGTCTCAAACTGAAACACATTGGGTGAAAAAAATGAACACGTGACAATCTGGTATCAAACTGAGTGTCCCCACAGTGACCCCCGAGGTATAGCTGTTACAGAAACCACTTACACCTAACTGTGAAAGTTTTGGGTTAACTTTTTACAACACTGATTACTGCAACTAGTTTGGGATCACCACTGTCTACGCACCGAACTACACCTAGTTAGCTAGCTGCAGAACGACTTTCCAGACAGCAGTTGGAGTTCAAAAAAGAGGATCGCCATTTAGTTGCAACAATCGTTTTCTACCACTGACTCCCCTTGGTGGAAAACCTACTACTACAACTGAGTCATGCAGGGTAGGTTTTGCAACAACTGTCTAACCTGACCCGCACTTGAGGCAACAACCACTGTCTTCACCTGACTAAGTATGGTGGAAAAACAACTGTATGACACGAATCACTATGCCTGACCGACACCCTACTTAATAAGTACTTCACGGGATTTAGGAACAACCAACTTCACACTTTCGCAGTACTTTTTAACAAATCTCTAATGACTAAGCTTTGGAGTAAAAAACCCACATTGCTCAAGGCTAGATGTCTTTCAAGTCAAAGCACTGTTAGTAACTGACTGAGCTGGTTTCAATAAGACTTTGCCCTGCATTGGGTTGACATAAGTTAATATTCAATTAGTGACTGGACAACTTCTCCATGAACATACTGAAGTGGCAATAAGTCTAAGACACAGTGAGAGTTGACACAATAAGCTTAAGTGGTTTTAAGAAACTGTTTAAACCCTATTCTGCATAAGTTTAAAAAATGACACCTGACACAGTAGGGGGCAAAGACCTCACCCCCAAAGCAGTTTGCATTTCACAAACCTCCCCTGAAAATCAACAACACTTGTACTTGTGCTCAAAATCAAATCTGCCCAATTTTTACTTTAAATATGAATAAATGACATGAGTTGGTTTTTACTAAAAAATGCTACACCTGAATAGCAGCTAAAAATGTTAACTGGACTCAATTAAATTGATGCAAAAATAAACCACACTCACAAATGTCATGAAAACTAACCATCTACTGACAGTTTTTAAAATCTATGCCCCAGATCAGCATTAAGGAAAACACACTGTATCAACCTACGTGTTTGCAAAAACCCACTGCCATGAAATTTTTTTGCAAGAAACACTTTAATGACCACAATATTTGCACAAGAATTACCCTGAATCAAAAGTTATGTGCAATAACCACTTATCACCACACTGAACTAAAAAGTAGTTTCAACAACCACTTTTTTACCACTCTGCCCAAAGCAAGGGCAAAACAAACAATTTACCCCTGAAAAGGTTGGTATTAACAAAATCAACTACAGAGTTAATTTGTTCAATAAACAATGTATAAAGACTAATTAGGTTTGCAACAAACCACACTACCAACATGAATAAAGCAGTTTAGTGTTGCAGCAACACAACACACATCAACATGAAAACACACTAACTAGCAGTTGTGTTGAAAAATGTAAACTGATGCAGGGGTGGAAAACTACTGTATAAGTCGAGTTCTTCGGGTTTCAAAAAATCACTATTGTCTGGTGTGAAAAAACCAAATTACCACGCTGAATCAGAAAGTTATGTTGCAACACACAATGTCTACCACACTAGGGGGAAACAAAACGAAACTCCCAAAGCTTAGGTTGAAACAAAAATCTACAACCTGACTGAGTTGGTGATGCACAATATGAGGTGAAAAAACTGATTACACGGGACAGTTAGTTTGAACACAACTTCTATCATGCTCACATTGTTGCACACAAACCAAAGACCCCCTAATACACAGTCAGGTGTATAACAAACGTTACACCTGACACAGCAGATTTGATATGACGAAAATTTCCCACTGAGATTAGGAACAATTAAACAGAAAGTTTGTGCAAACCCCAGTTACATCATAAACACTGAGTCGTGTTCAAACCACTGTAATGTCACTTATGTGAAAAAACTTCACCCGGGAACACAATAGGGGGAAATGTCTCCAACACTCGCAACTGTTCTAAAAAAAAAAATTTACGCTGTATCACAGTTGAAAAAATACAACTGATGGAGTTTGTTTAAACCCTTGCTCTACCCCTGCTCAGAGTCGTAGGTTCCCAAAACCCGTCGTAGAAAACCTGGACTTTTACAAGTTGGGTTGCAAAAACTCACTCTACCCCCCTTTGGGCCCTAAATATGGTGCAACAACCCTAAGTGCACCACCTGATGAGGTAGGTGTTGATGTAATGACCCGACTGTAGTTGGTGTTTGTGAAGGGCTAGCGACCTGACCGGCAGTGGTGGCGAAAACACGTCCCGAACGTGAGTGGCAAGGTCTTATGGGTTGAACAGCCCGTAACCTCACTGAGAACACCCACACTGCCGCGAAGATATTTCTACACCTGACTGGCATTAGGTGTCAACACCACAAATACTACAACACCACAGTGGTTTTGACAATGGCACACTCAGCATTTGGGTTGCATACAAGCGATGACCTACCACTGGATCTCGAGTTTGGGGTTGCAAAAACCTAGGGTTTAATTGGGCTAGCTTTGGTTATCAAACCCTGTCACACCGAAGTATTTGTTAACTCCACACGATGACACAGCATGGTGGAAAGCTGGCTTGGCAGCCCAAAATACATTGGTGTAAAAGAAGCTAAGCACTGACTCGGTTGTTTGACAACCCGCCACCAGACTGAGCTGGCTTTTTTGCAAACATCGCTAACCCCTGAGACTCAGCAAAATGCTGACAACCACTATACCCCGAACTCCAGTAATAGGTGTTGCAAGCAACATTTTACCAGGCTTGACTCAGCTGGCTGGGTTGAATCTCGTGACTGTCTAGGCCTACCCCAGCAGTTGGTCTTGCGTCAAATTTTATCTCCATGATCAGCTGTAATCGTTAAATACACCCTCCACTGGCCAGCAAGTTTGTCGTAAGGGATCAAATGGAAATCGTAGGATGGTAGAACACTTGTCAGATGGTAGGTGTTGTCAACTGAGATCTGAGATGGAGCCCAGGCAGTAGGCTTTTCAACGCCACGGGTCTACCCCGAGTAGGAGGGTCAACATCACTGCCCACCTGATCCATTGGCGTTCAAAAAACCAACTGCCTCCCAAGGGTTCGTGTCTAAACAATGATATGCTACCATGTATCAGCATTAGGGAAACCACTGTCAATACAGGGTATCAGCAAACTATCCCCCTGACAGTTAGGTGTTGCAACAACCACTATCTACCACCTGACTCAGCAGTTAGGTGTTGCAACAACCACTGTCTACCACCTGACTCAGCAGCCTGGAGTTGCAACAACCACTGTCTACCACCTGACTCAGCAGTTTGGTGTTGCAACAATCACTATCTACCACCTGACTCAGCAGTTTGGTGTTGCAACAACCACTGTCTACCACCTGACTCAGCAGTTAGGTGTTGCAACAACCACTGTCTACCACCTGAATCAGAAGTCTGGTGTTGCAACAACCACTGTCTACCACCTGACTCAGCAGTTTGGTGTTGCAACAACCACTGTCTACCACCTGGGTCAGCAGTTAGGTGTTGCAACAACCACTGTCTACCACCTGACTCAGCAGTTTGGTGTTGCAACAACCCTGTCTACCACCTGACTCAGCAGTTCGGTTTTGCAACAACCACTATCTACCACCTGACTCAGCAGTTAGGTGTTGCAACAACCACTGTCTACCACCTGACTCAGCAGTTGGTGTTGCAACAACCACTGTCTACCACCTGACTCAGCAGTTTGGTGTTGCAACAACCACTGTCTACCACCTGACTCACCAGTTTGGTGTTGCAACAACCACTGTCTGCCACCTGACTCAGCAGTTTGGTGTTGCAACAACCACTGTCTACCACCTGACTCAGCAGTTTGGTGTTGCAACAACCACTTTCTACCACCTGACTCAGCAGTTTGGTGTTGCAACAACCACTATCTACCACCTGACTCAGCAGTTTGGTGTTGCAACAACCACTGTCTACCACCTGACTCAGCAGTTATTTGTTGCAACAACCACTGTCTACCACCTGACTCAGCAGCCTGGTGTTGCAACAACCACTGTCTATCACCTGACTCAGCAGTTAGGTGTTGCAACAACCACTGTCTAACCTTCACAGGGCCTTAACTACTCAGCAGGTTGGTGTTGCAACAATCGCTATCTACCACCTGACTCAGCAGTTAGGTGTTGCAACAACCACTATCTACCACCTGACTCAGCAGTTAGGTGTTGCAACAACCACTGTCTACCACCTGACTCAGCAGTCTGGTGTTGCAACAACCACTGTCTACCGCCTGACTCAGCAGTTTGGTGTTGCAACAACCACTATCTACCACCTGACTCAGCAGTTAGGTGTTGCAACAACCACTGTCTACCACCTGACTCAGCAGTTTGGTGTTGCAACAACCACTGTCTACCACCTGACTCAGCAGTTTGGTGTTGCAACAACCACTGTCTACCACCTGACTCAGCAGTTAGGTGTTGCAACAACCACTGTCTACCTCCTGACTCAGCAGTTTGGTGTTGCAACAACCACTGTCTACCACCTGACTCAGCAGTTTGGTGTTGCAACAACCACTATCTACCACCTGACTCAGCAGTTAGGTGTTGCAACAACCACTCTCTAGCACCTGACTCACCAGTCTGGTGTTGCAACAACCACTGTCTACCACCTGAATCAGCAGTCTGGTGTTGCAACAATCACTGTCTACCACCTGACTCAGCAGTTTGGTGTTGCGACAACCACTGTCTACCACCTGGGTCAGCAGTTATGTGTTGCAACAACCACTGTCTACCACCTGACTCAGCAGTTTGGTGTTGCAACAGCCCTGTCTACCACCTGACTCAGCAGTTCGGTGTTGCAACAACCACTGTCTACCACCTGACTCAGCAGTTAGGTGTTGCAACAACCACTATCTACCACCTGACTCAGCAGTTAGGTGTTGCAACAACCACTGTCTACCACCTGACTCAGCAGTCTGGTGTTGCAACAACCACTGTCTACCACCTGACTCAGCAGTTTGGTGTTGCAACAACACTATCTTACCACTGACTCAGCAGTTTTGGTGTTGCAACAACCGACTGTCTACCACCTGACTCAGCAGTTGGTGTTGCAACAACCACTGTCTACCTCCTGATCAGCAGTTGTGTTGCAACAACCACTGTCTACCACCTGACTCAGCAGTTAGGTGTTGCAATCAACCACTGTCAACCACCTGGGTCAGCAGTTAGGTGTTGCAACAACCACTGTCTACCACCTGACTCAGCAGTCTGGTGTTGCAACAACCCTGTCTACCACCTGACTCAGCAGTTCGGTGTTGCAACAACCACTGTCTACCACCTGACTCAGCAGTTTGGTGTTGCAACAATCACTATCTACCACCTGACTCAGCAGTTTGGTGTTGCAACAACCACTATCTACCACCTGACTCAGCAGTTAGTGTTGCAACAACCACTCTCTAGCACTTGACTCACCAGTCTGGTGTTGCAACAACCACTGTCTACCACCTGACTCAGCAGTCTGGTGTTGCAACAATCACTGTCTACCACCTGACTCAGCAGTTTGGTGTTGCGACAACCACTGTCTACCACCTGGGTCAGCAGTTATGTGTTGCAACAACCACTGTCTACCACCTGACTCAGCAGTTTGGTGTTGCAAAACCCTGTCTACCTACCACCTGGGAAACTCAGCAGTTCGGTGTTGCAACAACCACTGTCTACCACCTGACTCAGCAGTTAGGTGTTGCAACAACCACTATCTACCACCTGACTCAGCAGTTAGGTGTTGCAACAACCACTGTCTACCACCTGACTCAGCAGCCTGGAGTTGCAACAACCACTGTCTACCACCTGACTCAGCAGTTTGGTGTTGCAACAATCACTATCTACCACCTGACTCAGCAGTTAGGTGTTGCAACAACCACTGTCTACCTCCTGAATCAGCAGTCTGGTGTTGCAACAACCACTGTCTACCACCTGACACAGCAGTTTGGTGTTGCAACAACCACTGTCTACCACCTGGGTCAGCAGTTAGGTGTTGCAACAACCACTGTCTACCACCTGACTCAGCAGTCTGGTGTTGCAACAACCCTGTCTACCACCTGACTCAGCAGTTCGGTGTTGCAACAACCACTGTCTACCACCTGACTCAGCAGTTAGGTGTTGCAACAGCCCTGATCTACACCTGGTCAGCAGTTAGGTGTTGCAACAACCACTGTCTACCACCTGACTCAGCAGTTAGGTGTTGCAACAGCCACTATCTACCACCTGACTCAGCAGTTAGGTGTTGCAACAACCACTGTCTACCACCTGACTCACCAGTTAGGTGTTGCAACAACCACTATCTACCACCTGACTCACCAGTCTGGGTGTTGAACAACCATTCTTCCACCTGACTCAGCAGTTTGGTGTTGTAACAATCACTATCTACCACCTGACTCAGCAGTTTGGTGTTGCAACAACCACTGTCTACCACCTGACTCAGCAGTAAATAACTTTTGACAACAACCACTGTCTACCACCTGAATCAGCATGTCAGTGTTGCAAACAACAACTGTTACCACCTGACTCAGCAAGTTGGTGTTGCAACAACATGTCTACACCTGACTGCGATCGTTTTTGATGATGTTGATGCACACCTGTCTAACTGACTCAGTGAGTTTGTGTAAGTTGCATACATGATGACCATTGACTCAGCAAGTGATTAAGAAGTGGATTGATAACATGGACCACTGTCTACCACCTGGACTTCAGCAGTTTGGATGTTGAACAACTGTCACCACCTGACTCAAGGATTTGGTGTTGCAAAAATGTTACATTGACTCGAGTGTTTGATGTTGCATAATCCACTGACTACCACTGACTCAGCAGTTTGGTTGAAAAATGTCTAACTGACTGCAGCAGTGGTTGTTGCAACAACACTGTCTACAACGTACAGGAAGAAAACTGGAAATTATATTGAAGTTATGCGAAGTGTGAAGATGAACTAGATGAAAACAGAAACATGCAAAGCGGAAAAATGAAGCTTGGATTGATTGAATGATTGATGAAGTGGATTGATGAAGTGGATTGATGAAGTGGATTGATGAAGTGGATTGATGAAGTGGATTGATGAAGTGGATTGATGAAGTGGATTGATGAAGTGGATTGATGAAGTGGATTGATGAAGTGGATTGTTGAAGTGGATTAATGAAGTGGATTGATGAAGTGGATTGATGAAGTGGATTGATGAAGTGGATTGGTCAGCATCGGTGTGATGATAGGCCGCTTAACAGAATAAATAAGTTTATTTAATAATTACACGTGACGCCTTAGACCACTGTGGCGTAAGGCGTCATGTGGTTGTGGCTCGCCGTGACGCAGACCAGTACAACATGGGTTCCAGTCCATGGCTAGTGCAGTGTTCTTATTGGTCAATACCACTCGTTCGTGGTCACAATAATTATATATATATATATATATTTATATAATATATATATTATATATATATATATATATATATATATATATATATATATATAATTATATATATATTATATATATATACATATATATATATATATATATATATATATATATATATATATATATATATAATATATATATATATATATATATATATATATAACATATGTGTAAATTACCCACGATGATAACCCATAAACGTCATACAAAGTGACTTATTTGTATGAAATAAGCAAAAATCTATTATAACGAACTGAATATTGAAGGTAACTATGAATATTCAGCAGATGATTACAAAAATTTAAGAAAAGGCACAGCATTAAATATTTTAATATTACTGCTGTTAAAGCGTCTGTTGGTCATGAAGCATAAAAACAGATAAACTCGCGAAATCTAAGTGAAACAGAGTTAAAAAAAACGTGCAAGTATAGAGGCGATTATTGTCGATCTGTTAATCTGAATCTGAGCTTAAAAGGGATCTCGCATCCAGAACTGTCAGTATAATGTTCTTTGCACAGGTAATTTAAATGGTCAACTATTCGTAATGAACAATGTTCAGCAATGAACACAGATATACATACTTCTCTCTGTTCTTCTTATATCATCGCATAGTTTGTCAAACTGAATCATTGTCTGTTTTATGTACTGAATGATATTCTTTTTTGTGCTTGGCATTATTTTTGTGTCTTTCAATGTCCTTCAGTTTAGCTGCAATTGAACATTTACAGGACACAATCACTAATGTAAGTCACATTTAGTACATGAACTGGACCTGACTGGTCGTGTTTTCTTTGTAGTGTCCGGATGCGTGCAAGTGGCTGTGGCTTCGGTAAGGACTTCATAGTGACTCACGAAACCGTAATGACACGATTGCAAACAAAGCATACCACGGGTGGGGATAGAACCCGCGATCAGAGAGTCCAGTGGCTAACGCGACGGTCTGGAGTTTTGAGACTCTGATCGCGGGTTCTATCCCCGCCCGTGGTATGGTTTGACTTCGTAGTGTTATTACTACCGTATACTCGTATGTATTGTTATTACTACCGTATACCCGTATGTATTGTTATTACTACCGTATACCCGTATGTATTGTTATTACTACCGTATACCCGTATGTATTGCTATTACTACCGTATACCCGTATGTATTGTTATTACTACCGTATACCCGTATGTATTGTTATTACTGCCGTATACCCGTATGTATTGTTATTACTACCGTATACCCGTATGTATTGTTATTACTACCGTTTTGTAGATGAATGGTTCAGAGAACCGACATGTTGATAAATTAGACACATGTGCAACTCTTGGGTATCTTTATTGAGGAAACGTTTCGCCACACAGTGGCTTCATCAGTCCATACAAAGGAGAATCTTGAAGAACAGGAGGAGAATGAGGTAATCAGTCCCTCAACCTTGAGTCGATGTGGTCAGTCCATCAATCTTGAATAGAATACGGCATACGTGCGGAGAAGGAGCTTATAAACCGTTGGCAGGAGAGGTGCAGCAGTCATAGGTGGTGTCACATTTGTTCAATGTGGAAGTAGGTCGTGCCCAAGAATTAGGCAAGCGAAGAATTCCCAAGTATTAAGATCCCAAGAAGTTGCAGTGTCTGACAGGTATGTAGATGAATGGTTCAGAGAACCGACATGTTGATAAATTTACACTTATATAAATTTACACTTGATAAATTTACACTTATCGACATTGAACTTCATCTGCCATTTTTCAGACCAGGACATTAATTTGTCCAAATCCTCCTGGAGTTCATTGCTATCGTCCTCAGAGTGAATTATACGACCTAACTTTGTATCATCAGCAAACTTACTCATGTCACTCGTAATCCCTTCATCAAGGTCATTAATGTAAATTATGAACAAGAGTGGCACGCCACTAGTGACTAATCCCCATTCAGATTTCACTCCATTAAGGAATGAAAGATGGAGCTTAGTCAGCCATTAACGAGTGTGTTTAATGCGTCCATCCTTACCGGTGTTGTGCCAGAGTTGTGGAAGATGGTTAATGTGGTTCCTATATTCAAATTAGGGGATAAGTCCGTTCCTTCAAATTACCGTCCAATAAGCCTGACATCCATAGTGGGCAAGTTATTAGAATCAATTATAGCTGACATTATTAGAAGTCACCTTGAGGAGCATAACTTGATAAATGAATCTCAGCATGGATTCACGAGAGGTCGTTCCTGCCTGACAAACTTGCTGACGTTCTTTAATAGAACATTTGAGGCAGTTGACAGTGATAAGGAATATGATATTGTTTATTTGGATTTTAGTAAAGCCTTCGATAGAGTACCTCACAGGAGACTCTTGAAAAAAGTGGCAGCTCATGGTATAGGAGGTAAAGTTCTAGCATGGATAGAGGCATGGCTTACCAATAGAAAGCAGAGAGTTACCATTAAGTACCCTGGAAAACAACTCATCGGGTCCCGGGGACTTAAACATAAGAACATAAGAAAGGAGGAACACTGCAGCAGGCCTGTTGGCCCATACTAGGCAGGTCCTTTACAATTCATTCCACTAACTAAACATTTGCCCAACCCAATTTTCAATGCTACCCAAGAAATAAGCTCTGATGTGCAAGTCCAACTCAAATCCAACCCCTCCCACTCATGTACTTATCCAACCTAAATTTGAAACTACCCAAAGTCCTAGCCTCAATAACCCAACTAGGTAGACTGTTCCACTCATCAACTACCCTATTTCCAAACCAATACATTCCTATGTCCTTCCTAAATCTAAACTTATCTAATTTAAATCCATTACTGCGGGTTCTCTCTTGGAGAGATACCCTCAAGACCTTGTTAATATCCCCTTTATTAATACCTATCTTCCACTTATACACTTCAATCAGGTCTCCCCTCATTCTTCGTCTAACAAGTGAATGTAACTAAAGAGTCTTCAATCTTTCTTCATAAGGAAGATTTCTAATGCTATGTATTAATTTAGTCATCCTACGCTGAATGTTTTCTAACGAATTTATGTCCATTCTGTAATATGGAGACCAGAACTGAGCTGCATAATCTAGGTGAGGCCTTACTAATGATGTATAAAGCTGCAGTATGACCTCTGGACTTCTGTTGCTTTCACTTCTTGATATAAATCCCAATAATCCATTTGCCTTATTACGTACGTTTAAGCATTGTTGTCTTGGTTTAAGGTTGCTGCTTACCATAACCCCCAAGTCCTTTTCGCAATCTGTATGGCTAAGTTCTGCATTATTTAACTTGTAAGTGTTATGGACACTCCCGAGCTTCAGAACCTTGCATTTATCTACATTGAACTGCATCTGCCACTTTTCTGACCAAGAATAGAGTTTGTCTAAATCTTTCTGAAGTTCCCTAACATCTACGTTTGAATCAATTATCCTACCTATCTTTGTGTCATCGGCGAATTTGCTCATATCACTACTAATTTCTTCATCAAGATCATTGATATATATTATAAACAACAACGGGCCCAAGAATGACCCCTGTGGAACGCCGCTTGTTACCGATCCCCACTCGGATTTAACCCCATTTATGGACACTCTCTGCTTCCGGTCTGTGAGCCATGATTCGATCCACGAGAGCACCCTTCCCCCAATGCCATGAGCTGCCACTTTCTTTAACAGTCTTTTGTGAGGAACTCTATCAAAAGCCTTACTAAAATCTAAGTAAATAATGTCAAATTCTTTATCGTGGTCAACAGCCTAAAAAGCTTTACTGAAGAAAGTTAATAAATTAGTTAGACAAGACCGGCCTCTTGTGAATCCATGCTGAGTATCATTAATCAAGCTATGCTTATCGAGATGGCTTCTTATAATCTGAGCTATAATTGACTCTAGTAATTTGCCTACAATTGAGGTCAGGCTTATTGGGCGGTAATTTGACTGTAACGACTTGTCCCCTGTTTTAAAAATAGGAATTACATTAGCCATCTTCCACATATCAGACACTACACCTGTTTGAAGAGATAAATTAAAAATGTTAGTTAATGGTTCACAGAGTTCCATTTTGCATTCCTTAAGAACCCTTGAAAAAACCTCATCAGGACCCGGTGACTTATTTTGCTTCAATCGGTCTATCTGCTTCACAACCATTTCACTAGTGACTGTGATGTTACATAATTTATCTTCTTCTGTCCCACTATAAAAATTAATTACTGGAATATTATTAGTGTCTTCCTGTGTAAAAAACCGAGAGAAAATAATTATTTAAAATCGAGCACATTTCATTCTCTTTGTCAGTAAGATGCCCATAGCTATTTTTAAGAGGACCTGTCTTATCTCTGACTTTTGTTCTATATACCTGGAAAAAACTTTTTGGATTAGTTTTAGAATCCCTAGCAACTTTAACTTCATAGTCCCTTTTAGCTTTTCTTATCCCCATTTTAATGTCCCTCTTAATGTCAATATACTGATTCATAAGATGACCCTCACCTCTTTTGATACGCCTATAAATTCCTTTCTTATGCCCTAGTAGATATTTCAGCCTATTATTCATCCATTTTGGGTCATTTCTATTTGATCTAATTTCTTTATACGGGATAAACGTTCTTTGAGCCTCATGTATAGTGTTCAAAAAACTGTCATATTGATAGCTCTCTTCGTTACCCCAGTCAACAGATGACAAATGTTCTCTAAGCCCATCGTAATCTGCCAAGCGAAAATCTGGGACTCTTACTGAGTTATCCCTACTATCATACTTCCATTCAATGCTAAATGTAATTGATTTGTGGTCGCTAGCACCCAGTTCCTCGGAAACTTCTAAATTATTAACAAGGGATTCATTGTTTGCCAGAACTAAGTCAAGCAGGTTATTACCCCTTGCAGGTTCTGTCACAAACTGCTTCAAAAAACAATCCTGAACTACTTCTAAGAAGTCGTATGATTCTAAATTCCCAGTCAAGAAATTCCAATCAATATGACTAAAGTTAAAGTCTCCTAGAATTACTACATTATCGTGCCTTGTGGCCCTAACAATTTCCTCCCATAGTAGTCTCCCTTGGTCCCTACCTAAGTTTGGGGGACGGTATATCACACCTAAAATTAATTTTTCATACCCCTCTGAAAATTTTATCCAAACAGACTCTGTATGTGTTACTTCAGACTTAATACCCGTTTTTATGCAACAGTTCAAGCGATCTCGGACATACAATGCCACCCGACACTTCTATCTACTTGGAACAATTTAAAACCTTGAATGTGACATTCCGCAGGCAAGTCCCGACTTTTTTAATTAAACCACTTCTTAGTTAAGGCAAATACATCAATGTTACCTGCACTAGCAACTAGTCTCAACTCGTCCATCTTATTCCTAGCACTGCGACTATTTGTGTAATATATATTTAAAGACCCTCCTCTCTCTTTACCCTTCCTGCTCCTTTCTGTTATTCCACTAAACCTATTACTGTCCTTCTCAATTAGTGCCACTGGCTTTCCAATATCCACCTCGTTTTGCCTATTACTAGTTCTCCTACCCTGCGACTTCACTGTTTTCCCGCCAAAACCCATACCACTAACTATTCCTAGTTTAAAGACCTAACAGCTCCCTCCACTGCGTTGGCCAGTGCTCCCACCCCACACCTAGATAAGTGAACCCCATCCCTGGCATACATGTCATTTCTGCCATAGAAGAGGTCCCAGTTGTCAATGAATGTTACCGCATTTTCCTTACAGTATTTGTCCAGCCAGCAATTGACACCAATTGCTCTGGACAACCATTCATTTCCAACTCCTCTCCTTGGCAAAATGCCACATATGACAGGTTTCCCACCCTTCCTCCTAATTATCTCTATTGCTGACCTATACCTGCTAATCAGGTCCTCACTCCTACGTCTGCCAACATCGTTGCCTCCAGCACTGAGAGAGATAATAGGATTGCTCCCATTACCTCTCATGATGTCATCCAGACGGCTAACAATATCCTTCATCCCAGCCCCAGGAAAACACACTCTCTGCCTCCTAATCCTATCCTTCAAGCAGAATGCCCTATCCATGTACCTAATCTGGTTATCCCCAACAACAACAATGTTTTTACCTTCCTTGGCGTCGTCCGTCGTGATGGTCCGAGTAGTCGACTCACATTCGTCAGGTAGCATTACACAACTTGTAGAATTCTTCAAGACGTTCTCGATGGTCTTCGTTGGGGTTTCTAGGGATGTCTCACTCACTTATTTTGCTTCAGTTTGTCTATCTGTTTAATAACCATGTCCCTCGTGACAGTAATATTAGTTAATTTAGATTCATCAGGAACTAAATAATTGTTAATTACTGGAATCTCATTTACATCTTCCTGTGTAAAAACTGACAAAAAATAGTCATTAAATAAGGAACAGATTTCCAGTTCGTTATCCGTCAGCTGTCCATTCCAAATTTTCAGAGGTCCTACTTTTTCCTTCACCTTCGTCCTATACACTTGAAAGAACCCCTTTGGATTATTCTTTGATTCATTAGCAACTCTAATTTCATAGTCACGTTAAGCCTTTCTAATCCCCTTTTTTATTTCTCTTTTAAGATGAACATATTGGTCAGTAAGGTTAACCTCTCCTCTTCTGATGCGCCTATAAATTCCCCTATAATAGATGCTTTAACCTACTGTTAACCCATTTGGGATCGTTATTATTAGACCTAATATCTCTCTGGGGAATGTATATACTCTGGGCACGGTGTACATTATTAAGAAAACAATCATAAAAGCAGATCCCTTCATATTCATGAGTATGATTATCGTCAATAAAATCATTAGCTAGATAACCCCAATCAAGATTAGACAGATATTCCCTAAGTCCATTATAATCGGCAGAACGGAAAACAGGGATTTTTACTGTATTATCATTATTCTTGCATTCCCAGTTAATGCTAAAAGTGATGGATTTGTGATCACTTGCGCCAAGCTCTTCAGTGATTTCCAGATTATTTACGAGTGTTTCCTTATTTGACAAGACTAGGTCAAGCAAATTATTACCCCTGGTAGGCTCTGTTACACACTGCTTCAGAAAACAGTCCTGAACTATTTCCATAAAGTCACTGGACTCCAGATTACCGGTCAAAGAATTCCAGTCTATTTGACTTAAGTTAAAATCCCCTACTATGACTATGTTATTGTGTCTAGAAGCCCTAACAATTTCGTCCCAAAGAAGTCTCCCTCTATCGTGATCCAAGCCTGGAGGTCGGTATATTACACCTAGAATTAGCTTTTCTTGACCTTCTACAAACTCTACCCAAACAGATTCTGTTGCTGTTCGATCTATTTTTATACCTGTTTTTATGCAACAGTTAATATTTTCTTGAACATATAATGCAACTCCTTCCACCTTCCCATTACATCTATCCACATGGAACAACTTAAACCCTTGAATATTACACTCAGCAATCATATCCCGACTCTTTAAATCATACCACGTTTCAGTTAATGCAATGACATCAAAGTTCCCAGCACATGCTATCAAACGTAGTTCATTAATCTTATTTCTTGCACTTCGATTGTTAGCATAAAATACCATTATATGTTTTTTCTTCTGCACATTTTTCCTATTCATCTTTGTTTTTACACAATTTCTGAAATAATCATTACCCAGAGTTACTTCATGACAGTTACTATGAAGATTCTTAATATCAGAGCATAAGTCAATATATCCATACTCCTTTTTTATCATTTCTAAACCCATACCTCTAACTAATCCTAGTTTAAAGTCCTAACAACCACCTCAACTGAGCTAGCAAGTATACTATCGTATACTACCGTATACCCGTATGTATTGTTAATACTACCGTATACCCGTATGTATGTTATTACTACCGTATACCCATATGTAGATTACCCCGAACCCGTATGTATTGTTATTACTACCGTATACCCGTATGTATTGTTATTACTACCGTATACCTGTATGTATTGTTATTACTACCATATACCCGTATGTATTGTTATTACTACCGTATACCAGTAGTATTGTTTTACTACCGATACCCGTATGTTTGTTATTACTACCAAAAACCCGTAGTATTGTTCTTACTACCATATACCCGTATGTATTTTTTATTCACCGTATACCCTATTATTGTTTTTACTACCGTATACCCTTATGTATTGTTCTTACTACCGTAACCGTATGTATTGTTATTACTACCATATACCCCGTATGTTTTGTTAACTACCGTAACCATATGATTGTTATTACTACCGTATACCCTATGTATTTTATTACACCTATACCCTATTATTGTCTTATCCCATATACCCTAGTATTGTTCTTACTAACCAATACCCTATGTATTGTTCTTACTCCCGAATACCCGTTGTATTGTTCTTACAAACGAACCCCGTATGTTTTTGTTATTACTACCGTAACCCTATGTTTTTTTATTACTACCGTATCCCCGATGTATTGTTATTACTACCTAACCCCCTATGTATTGTTTTACTACCGATACCCTTATGTTTGTTCTTACTACCGAACCCCTATGCTTTGTTCTTACTACCCGTATCCCCGTATGTATTGTCTTACTACCATATACCCGTATGTATTGTTTACTACCGTATACCCTATGGATTGTTCTTACTACATATACCCGTATGTATTTTTTTAAAAACTACCGTTACCCGTATGTATTTTTTTTACACAGTAACCTGTATTTTTATTACTACAGTATACCTTATGTATTGTTTTTACACAGAACCCGTTTTAAATTATTACTACAGTATACACGTATGATTGTTATTGCTACAGTATCCCTGTATGTATTGTTTTTGCTACAGTATACCTGTATTATTGTTATTCTACAGTATACCTGTATGTATTGTTATTTAACTCACTTTGACATACATAATTTTTTTTTTTTTTTTTATACAGAAAATGTTTCCATAAATTCGTTTGGGGGTGAGTCAAAATAAAATTCCCTGATGGTTGATGAAAAACCTTTAATTAAACCCGTCAAGGATCCCCCCTATTAATAAGTCAAAAACCCAATGGGGAAAATTTGTCATTTTTTACTTTTTTTTTTTTTTTTGGGGGGGTAGTTATCCTGGTGGTAAATTTCACAATTATTTAAAATGTATGATAATTTTTGAACTTATTTATGTGTACCTGTACCTAAAAAAAAATTACGGTAATCCCCCGAGTCTAATTGACTCCACGTCTGGTTATCTTAGTCTACCTACACCCCCGTCTGGTTATCTTTTCTACATGACACCATCGTCTGGTTTTTCTTAGTCTAAACCCGACACCCTCGTCTGGTTTATCTTAATCTAACTGACACCATCGTCTGGTTATCTATCACCTGACACCATCGTCCCGGTTTATCTTGTCGCCTGACACCATCTCATTTTATCTTAGTTTACCTGACCCATCTCCCGGTTTTTTTCTTATCTACCCCGACACCCTCGTCTGGTTTTTCTTTAAACTACCTGACACCACGCGGTTTTTCTTAGTCTACCTGACTCCATCGTCTGGTTATCTTAGTCTCCCCGACCCTTCGTCTGGTTTTTCTTAGTCTACCCGACTCCACGTCTGGTTTATCTTTGCTACCTACTCCATCGTCTGGGTTTAACTTAGTCACCTTACACCATCGTCGTTTATCTTAGTCTACCCGACACCATCGTCTGGTTTATTAGTCTACAGACACCATCGTCTGGTTTATCTAGTCTACCAGCACCATCGCTGTGATCTTATCACCTGACAAACCATCGTCTTTTTATCTTAGTCTACCGACACCATCGCTGGTTTTTCTAGTCTACATGACACCATCTCTGGTTTTTCTTAGTCTACCCCACACCACGTCGTGTTATCTTTGTCTCTGACACCATCGTCTGGTTTATCTTAGTCACCTGACTCCATCGTCTGGTTTAAACTTAGTCTACCCGACACCTCGTCTGTGTTTTCTTAGCTACCTGACACCATCGTCTGGGTTTTTCTAGTCACCTACTCCATCGTCTGTTTACTTACTCTACCCGACTCCATCGTATGGTTTTTTTTAGTCTAACCGAAACCATCGTATGGGTTTTTTTACACCCGCACCATCGTCTGGTTTATCTAGTCTACCCGAACCATCGTCTGGTTTATCTTAGTCTACCTACACCATCGTCTGGGTTTATCTTAGTCACCTGACCATCGTCTGGTTTATCTTATTCCCTGACACCACGTCTGGTTTATCTTAGTCTACCCGACTCCCCGTCTGGTTTATTTATCTACCTGACTCCACGCTGGTTTTTCTTAGCACCTGACACCACGCTGGTTTTTCTTTGTCTACCTGGCACCTCATCTGGGTTTTTCTTTGTCTACCTGACACCACCGTCTGGGTTTTTTTAGTTTAACCTGACACCATCGTCTGGTTTATCTTTGTCTTTCCCGACACATCTCTGGTTTTTCTTTTCCCCACCTGACACCACCCCCTGGTTTATCTAGTCACCTGACACCCCCACTGGTTTTATCTTTGTCTACCTGACACCATCGTCGGTTTTTTTTAGTCAAACCCGGCACCATCGTCTGGTTTACTTAGTCTACCTGACACCCATCGTCTGGTTTTTTCTTTTCTACCTGACTCCATCTCTGGTTTATCTTAGTCTACCCGACACCCTCGTCGGTTTACTTGCACCTGACACTACGTCTGGTTTACTTAGTCTAAACCCGACACCACCGTCTGGGTTTTTTTTAGTCTACCTGACACCACCATCTGGTTCATCTTAGTCTACCTGAAAACCATCGCTGTTTATTTAGTCCCACCCGGGACCCTCGTCTGGTTTTTTTATCTACCTGACACCCTCGTCTGGTTTATCTTAGCCCACCTGACCCATCTCTGGTTATCTTTGTCTACCTGACACCATCGTCTGGGTTTTTCTTTGGCTACCTGACTCCATCTCGGTTTAAAATTAGTCTACCGACACCACGTCTGGTTTACTTAGTCTACCTACACCATCGCTGGTTTACTTAGTCTTCCTGACACCATCGTCTGGGAAACTTTGTCTACCTGACACCATCCGGTTTATCTTAGTCTACCCGACACCCTCGTCTGGTTTTTCTTTAAACTACCTGACACCACGCTGGTTTATCTTAGTCCCAACCTGACTCCATCGCGGTTTATCTTAGTCCCACCTTACACCATCGTCTGGTTTTATCTTTTCTACCCGACTTTCCCTTGTCTGGTTTTTCTTAGTCTACCTGACACCATCGTCAGGTTTTAATTTAAACTACCGACAATATCGTCTGGGTTTTTCTTAGTCTACCTGAACCATCGTCTGCTTTATCTTAGTCCCCTGACTCCATCGTCTGGGGTTTTCTTAGTCACCGACAAATCGCGTATTATCTTTGTCTACCTGACTCCATCGTCCTGGTTTACTTATCTTCCCCGACACCATCGTCTATTTTTCTTTGTCTACCGACACCATCGTCTGGTTTATCTTAGTCTACCGCTGCTCAGCGCCAACAAATTTTTACGATATTTATGATCATTTTTATTATTTATTCATCATTTCATACACACCAGTTTACACGATTCATTACTGGGTCATGTACTGGGTCATGTACTGGGTCATGTACAGGAGCTTAGATGACTCACGAAATCGTAATGACACGATTGCAAACAAACCATACCACGGGCGGGGATAGAACCCGCGATCAGAGTCTCAAAACTCCAGACCGTCGTGTTAGCCACTGGACCAGCTAGCCACAGTAAGATTCGTCCAACTAGGTATAATCTACACCATTGGAAGGTTAGCATAGGCACCACTGTGACCACAAATGCAAGTTTTTGCAGATGAATCTCCAGTTAGCTTGGCCGTGACGAACTCTAGCTCAAGTCCCCTCAAAGCCGTCAACATGACTCACGAAGTAGTAATGACACGATCTGGAGTTTTGAGATTCTCTGATCGCGGATTCTATCCTCTCCCCCGTGGTATGGTTTGTTTGCAATCGTGTCATTACGATTTCGTGAGTCACATTTACTTCCTCCATCTTCCTCCCCTCCGATCAGTCAGATAATACCATCTTAGGAGATATATCTCCTCTTTTGAAAGTTCTCATTATGTAAGCTGTCATTTTCTGCCGTTTGCTGCTTTTGTTTTATTGTGATCTCAGACATTGTTTTACCTAAGTTTGTACTTGTCTCTTATACTCTACGAGATGGCATGTCTGTATTCTGTATTTTGTTCTTGTTTTGAGTTTTTCATTTTTCCTGTTGCTAAGTAACTGAAATTTGTCACTGTTGTACATCCAGTGGAAGACTTTTTGTTAAATGATTGTTATTTTTCTGTATCTTCTACGGAGGCAACTTTCATACTTATCTTGGTATCGTCTACAAAGGATGATACGAAATGTGACTAGTACAATTTTTGTCTCTGGAATTAAAAGCAGCTATGGTGCTGGGATTGTGCTTTGAGACAAGACTGTCTTATTTATTGTATGTTCTGATTGTTAGAGAATTGAGAATCTACTTTCCTAGTTCTCCTGTTATATTGGTTATCACTCCCTGGTCATGTATGTTAAATACTTTTGCAAAATCTCTCTAAACCATATCTGCATTTTTTCTTTCAAAGACTCAGTATTTTTGTCATAATGATATGAAAGTTATGCCAATTAAAATCTTCCTGCAGTTCATGTTGACTTGGGTTGTGTTGATCATGATATTCAGCAAAAAAAAGTAAGTTGGCATTTCAAAACTTTTTCAAAGGAGCTAAATGAGGGGAGAGGGTTTGTTAGTAGTGCTGCTGGTCACACTTGTTAGTCACAGCTCTGTTGTCTCCTTTGTAAAGTTGATCAACGTTTACACTTGTAAGGTTTAAAGGCTCTTGGAATATCGCCTGAATGGAAGCTCGTCGTCGTTTAAGGAACACTGGCTGCTCTTGTTAATGTTTCTTTGCAAATTATTTTACAAATACCCAACTTCAGCAATCAAGCCCAGATGCCTTTGATATTTCTTTTATATACCTTTGATGGGTTTCCAGAGTTTTCATACTCTCACTGTTTGGTATGGCCAGACGTTCTCTGGCTGCTTTCCAGGCGAACAACTGTTGAAGCTGGTGAAATCACTGTCAGTTGTCCATCACAGCCTGGGTGATCCAGCACTTGGAGAAGGAAAATGTCTATTTTCCTCCTGAAAACTTCTACACTTGTTCCTAGCAGTGTTTTTGATATTTTTTATGGCAAGATTTTAGTATGTCTGGGAAACCACGTATGTTGATACAGTGTTCACTTAGTGTGCCCACTGTGCGCCTACCTTTCACTCAGTATATTAACCACATTCTCCCATCTCTCTCATTCCTGTATGTTATGACAGTTTATGTATCATTCCACCGCTTCAGCGAGTCGAAGTACGTGTTTAGGCTTGTAAACTTTATCTTTGTATCTATTCTAAACTCTGGTATTCCCTTCTGCCCTGAAAGGATTTGTCAAACACTGAACAATACTTCAAGCAATGGAGCAGCAAGTGGTTCGAATGCATCCACCACTGGATATTATTGTTCCCTTGTTTTGAAAGTTCTCTATTCATTCCTTCATTTTCCTGGCATCTGACATTCGTGATATTGCCTTATTTTGGAGAAATCTTCTCCAGGATGGGGGTATAATTAGCCCCTTCAGCCCCTTTCAGCCCTGTGGACCCAGCCCTCTCAGAGGGGGCAAGATCTTGTTTATGCTACAGCAAGTAATTGATTCAGATGCAATACGAGTAGCTACGTGGTCAAACGACCGACGCTCCTGCTAGAGTCCAGTGTTGCAAAAGTGTAGTTTAATAAGAGACGTCCATTCTTACCTTAGCAGGACAATTAAGTGAAAATCTGCTCTCACTTTATTACCATGGTTAAAGATAGTGTTCATTAGTTGTCTAAGCTAAGTCAGCAAGAATCAAACATTCATGCTTTTGCTTCATGGAGGGAAATTTGGCCAGGAAGCAAAAAGTAGAGGTCTGCTTTCCTTTATGTTTCCTAGGGGATTGGCAGCGGCGCCGTCGTAGGAGGATGTGTGATCAGTTATTTTTGACTTGAACTGAGAGAGACATTTGTCGTGCCAGGGATAACCAAACACAGATACAATGTTGCGTGTTTTGCTCAAAAGGCAATCTAATAAAAAACACTTACAGACGAAGTGTGATTCAGCTTCTTTAGTAACTATTTATGGTGTGAAACAATTATGAGAACCAGTGTAACACGAGTGTGTGATCCAACAGAGTGCAGTGGGACATTCTTCAATAGAAACACTATACTTCAATCAAGACATCGGATATCCGGGCATCATACGGGTTAGATACATATACCCAGGTAAGTGTCTAACTCGTGAGTTACTACTATTGACGGGCAGTTGTGTATAAGTTGCAGTTAGTCATTATCATAAAATCCGGTGATGTGATAACGTGGACCTTAGAGTCCACACATGTGGATGTCAGCAATCAGTGTCTGAGATATATGCTGGACATAAACACCCCTAGGGGTTAATTTATTATTATATTTATTAAAACAGCTCGTTGCCAAGTGGATACGACAGCTTCCCAAGACCTCGCCTGCAGGGGCGGCAGTGCAGGCGATGAGCTGTCTTACCAAGATAAGTTCTTCTCCTATATTTATACCTTTAACTTTTAGCTGGGTTAACCATTTCTCAACACTTTATTATGTTCTTTGAAGATTGGTCAGATGACATTATTACACCGTAATTTATGACATATCATTTTGTTCTGTTTGTGCTCCTTGTGTTTATGTACAGTGTACCTTTTGTGTTTTTCATTCTTTTTTTACATTCTAGCAGTTAGAACTTGTCAACTCTGAAATATTTATATTTTACACTGCACTGGAAAGATTTCTTGTATCTTGTTTAATTTTTCCATGTTTCTACAAATGCTTTTTTCATGGTCTTTTCTAGTTAATCGACTAATGGTATGAAACTGTGTTGAGTGGTTCTTAATCTACATCTGCTGGAGCATAAGAAAGAAGTTAAGGCGCAGGATCGTGCCTTTGCCTTGGGTGGGGGGGGGTATGAGCTTTTACTTTACTAATGCTGAATTTTGCTCTGTTTACATTCATACTTTGTGTTCTCTCTGCCACAATGTTGAATATCTAGTTACCTACTTTTCCAGGTATAATTATTGATCCCTATATGTATACCCATCTTCTGGCAATACCCTGATCGCATTGTCGAAAGCCTTTGTGAGATCCGTGTATTCCACACCGTGTTTTGGTTTTCTTCCAGGCCCCTTTGTTAATTCTCTATTGTGGTTTAGTGATAAGGAAATACATAATTTTCTTGTCTAAAATCAATGTTGGCTTGGGCTGTGTGGGTTTGTACTGTTCCATATATATTTTTATTTTGAAGTACTAATCACCATTTGGAAGACGTTTTTGATGTGTAATGTAAATGCATTGGTTTGTAATTTTTGGCTAGCGCTCTACTACCTTGTATGCAAGTTGCTGTGTGAGCTATCTTTAAAGTTTCTGGTATTTCCTCCTTACATCTACGCTCGTTCTCCCAATGGACATTGGGGCCCGTGCTAGTGGTATTTTGGCAATTCTTTTAATACGGATCCTGTAAGTCTGTCAACGGTACTGCTGAGTGGGTATTTTTCCTTTTTTAATTCTCCAGAATTAGTGCTTATGTTAATTATATGAATATGTTTGGTCTTCAGAGGTAAACCCAGATAACTTCGCATTCTCCACCCACTGCTTTTTCTTTAGTGAATTGCTGAACACTAGAATATATTGGGTTTTTCAAACACTGAATAAAATGCTCTTTATCTTTACTGGTCTTGAGAAGATTTTCAATCATTTCCGTTTCATCGTTAGTATTCGATCCTCATGCGATTTAATGGGCCAATTCTCAGGTAGTGTTAATGTAGGTTTCCCATTTGTGAAAGAAATATTTGAATGTTTCTTGCAATGTCTTGGACAGTGTTTTGTTCCCTTCGTACACCTTCCATCTGGTACAGTAGCCTAAGGATTTCTTCCACCTCTGTAATCTCCCTCCAATGACTGTCTTTCCTTCGTTCTGACATATTCACGTTAAGTCGTTTATTAACCCTTTTCACGCATACACATTCTTCTAAGTTTTGTTTTTGTATATTATATTCTTTTAGGTTTTTTCACGGTCACTACAAATTTTACTAAATGTCTAAATGTTTTGAAAACATGCTTTTAAAAGTTTTATAACATGCACAAACTGATTTCATATCACATACCTACAAGCCTCTCCCAAGAAGCTCAGTATTAGTAATACCTTCCTTAAATCACTTGCAAATCTCTTAAAGAGAGTTCTTACTTAAGTGATGTTAACAATTTATCGCAAGTTACATACATTGATGGATCTAAGCAGTAGTCTACTGACGGGGTTACATCTGTTATTGTTGTCACCTAATTAGATAATAACCACAAGATCGATGTTGAGTTATAAAAATTAACAAGGCGTCTACACTGCAAACTGAATTGTTGGCTATATTGACCTCATCGCTCTAGGGCCGTGAGGTTGTGCTTCGCCTTGCTCCTGCATTCGTCACTCAACCTTGGTGGAGGACGGACATTGGCGGTTGAGCTAGCACCTGTTGGTAGCACTGAGTGATTTTCACAAAATGGCGCAGGCTATCAGGCGGAGAATCAACACTGTGTATTGAGGTGTTGAAAGGAACGGTTTATCAAACCAATGCTTCTGTTATGCTGCCTGCCATACTACGGGATACCTACTGCATCAATAACGACGATCTGTATGGTATTTCCTTAAAGGAGTTACAAGGATCTCCATTGTGAAATTTGTGACGGGCTGCGACATATGACATGATGGTGGAAAAATACCAAGACGATGTGTATGATAGGTTAATCCTGGTTTAGAAGTTCGATCTGAGGGAGACTTTATCCCAAGTATTTACTTGGGGTTAGGTAAAGTTACGGAATGTCCCATTTGAAGGCGGATGAAGAAGATTATAAAACGCAACATTCAATGAGTATGGTGTTATTGCATTCAGGCTCCATCACGTTGGTGGCAGGTGGTCCTGATGGTATGTATGTGGACTGCGTGCGGGCTCCTTTACCCTCCAAAAATGTCTTTGCGCAAATCTATACCATCATATGTAGACACTGAGTGACTTTTAGAACTCGGGTATATGTAAACATATGCGGGGGCAGAGAAAACGACCCTGTAGACTGTGTGTGCTTTGATCATATGGCAGTAATGTGTCCTCGTTCGATCGACACCTGAAGGTAACATGGAGGGGGAAGGAGTGGGGGAAGGAGAGAGAGGTGAAACGACCCTGTCTAATGGGGTCGCATCATCAAGATCATTAGAACATGGAGTGACAATCGTGCGAGGGACAATCCGAAGAATGTGAACATTACCGGAGGTTCTCAGGTTATAGAGAATAATGAGTATTGGAGGAGAGGTGAGACGAGTGGAATGGGGTAGTCAAGTTACGGTACAATAGAACTGTTTTATACACGGGATTTTTGGATAATCAGAATGAGGACGGGACACTAAGCAAGGTGTCGGATGGGAAAGTATAGTTGTGGGTTGAAATTCAAGAGGAGGGTAATGTGGTTGATGGGGATATGGCGTCAAAAGAGGATTAGTGCGGTTATGGGTGAAAGTCCACAATGTGGAATGTGAAGATGAGGGAATGCAATAGTAGAGGCATCACGTAAGAGAGAGGCAGGGGCTTCTGATAGTGATGATGTCCTCACACCAGCGCAACGAAATGGTAAGAAACTATCAGTGGATGTGCCAAAAAAAGTAACAGGGGGGGGGGGAAGGGGGAGAGGAAAGGTGAGGCAAAGAAAGGACAATGTGAAAAGAATGTTCTGCAAAAACGTAAGGAAACGCAAGGATATCGGTCGATTTGGTTAATCCCCCGATAGATTTTTAAGTGTCTAAATTAATTGTTAATGGCCTAAGGGTGCTGCAAAGTGTAAGATCTATAGTTGATTTTTTAAGCGGGCTTGGAATACAAGTAATATTTTTACAAGAGCATAATTTTAGGTATGGTAAATAGATATAAAGTTTATGCTGGGTATACTGGGAAGCTTAAGGGAGGTGCTGCTGTTTTAATAGCTGAGACCCGTCCTTTCCAATTGTTGCATTGGGAGAAGGGGGAGATGGGAGAGTTAGCGAGGGTGGATGGGACAGGGGGTAGGGTGGGGGTGCGTGTTTGTTTTGTGAGTGTATACATGCCGGCGGACATATAGATGTGTTTAAAGTGGATTTTGTTAGGGACGCACTAATTTTTCATATGCGGGGGTTTACCTGTTTATTCATTATTGGAGGGGATTGGAATAGTGTGATTAGTAGAAAAAGATTGTGGAGCCGAGGGGTGCAGGGTGTGTTTTGGGGTGTCCTACGGATGTTTTAGGGGGTGCAGGCTTAGCGGATGTAGTGAGGGGGGGTGGGGGTGGAACGTGGAGCATACTGATGTGAGGAGGGAGGACATGCGGCACAACTAGATCGTATTTATGCTTCTCCCGGGTTACAGGTTGCTAATACAGAAACTATAAATGTAGTGTTTTCAGATCTAGAAAAGTGGTCGTGGATGTGGGATGGGGAGGTTTACCAAAGCCCTTTTCTGAGTTATTGGAAACTTAATGTGAGATTGTTAGTGGCTGGAGGACGGTGATAGTTTTGTTGAGTGGTGGACAAATGAGTGGACCAAGGGGAGAAAAGAACATAAGAACATAAGAACGAAGGAACACTGCAGAAGGCCTACTGGCCCATGCGAGGCAGGTCCATAGTCTCCTACCGGCTTAAGCCAATGCACCCAACCTAGTCAGGTTCAGGTCACATTGACCTTAAGGGAGGAACACGGCAACCGACCTGGTAGCACAAGCTATCAGGTCTAACTCACACCCACCCACATCCACTCATTTTATTTATCCAACCTATTTTTTAAAACTACACACGTTCTGGCCTCTATAACGGTACTTGGGAGTTTGTTCCACTCATCCACAACTCTATACCAAACCAGTACTTTCCTATATCCTTCCTGAATCTGAATTTTTCCAACTTAAAACCATTGCTGCGGTCCTGTCTAGGCTAGATTTTTTTCAGCACACTATTTACATCCCCTTTTTTTATTCCTGGGCTCCATTTATACACCTCAATCATATCCCCCCTAATTCTACGTCTTTCTAGAGAGTGCAGATTCAGGGCCCCTTAGTCTTCCTCATAGGGAAGGTTTCTGATACATGGGAAACAAATTTGTCATCCTCCCTTTTTACATTTTCCAGAGAATTTATATCCATTCGTAATAAGGTGACCAAAACTGTGCAGCATAATCTAAATGAGGCCTAACCAAGGATGTTATAGGGGTTAAGAACAACCTGTGGGACTCCTATTATTTATGCTTCTTGATATGAAGCCAAGGATTCTATTAGCTTTATTGCGAACATTATGCACTGTTGTCTTGGTTTCAGATTACTGTAACCAGAACTGCTAAATCTTTTTCGCAATCCAGTAATATTAAGATCTACTTATTTAGTTTATATGTGGCATGATTATCGTCCTGTAAAACATTTAGAAACTTTGATTTGTCTATATTAAACTGCATCTGCCACTTCTCCGACCACTGCATCAGTTCTATTCAATCTTCATGGGAGTGCTGATGTCCTCGTCGAATGAATTCGACGGCCTATTTTTGGTGTCCCATCTGGATCAAAACTTGGCCGATGTCGCTCTTTATGCCCTCATCTATGTCGTTTATGGTAGATTTGTCGAAAACAGCACGCTGGGGGCCCAACACTGCACCCCTGTGGAAACACCGCTCGTTGACACTTCCCCACTCTGATTTCTCCCCATTTATGCAGAAAAATCTATGCTGCCTATTGTCAACCATGCCTCTATCCAGAAAAAAAAATTTTCCGCCTATTCCATGGCTTTAATTTTTCCTCAATAGTCTCTGATGTGGGACCCTGTCAAAAGCCTTACTGAAGTCCATATACACAATATCATATTCATTACCATGATCTACTACTACGATGGTGGGAGGAATATGCTAAACCAGGAATCAAAAATTTTTATATGAGGAAAGGAAAGGAGGTAAGTCAATGAAATATGGCTTACAGAGATATTTGAAGGGCAGTTGAAAACAGTGCTATGAAGGGTTTAGTGGGGTTTATCCAGTACAAGAGATTGTACTGGAAAAACTGCGGCGATTAAAGACACGACAGAGGACAATGACTATGATGAAGTTGGACGTACATACGGATGTGGGAGGGTATAAGATGGGACAGAGGTTAGCAATTACGGAAAGTATGAGTGGTTATGCTGATATGTGGTTGAGATATAAATGAGAGGGGGAAACAGAAAATAGCAGAATGAGATTTTAGAGAAGGGGATACGAGAAACCTAGAATCAGCGATAGAGCGATGATAGAAGGGGCCTTAGATGAAGAGGAAGTGTGAACGGCTTTTTAAAAGGATGAGTGTCGGGAAAGCACCTGGGGATAGATGGAATACAAATGAATTTTAATTTGAGAAACTGGGATGTCATGAAGGATTCTTGGTGCAGTTGGTGAATGTAATGAGGATAATGTAGCATGAGTCTAAACACAAAGGGAAGGTGTAGTAGTTATGGTTCCAAAGGGAGGAAGTACAGAATAGCATCCTAGTTATAGAGGTTTATCATTAATGTGTTGGGGATTAATGAATTGATTTGCAAGGTTTTAGGTAATAGATTGCGTAAAGTAATTGGAAGGTTAATAGATGGGGGGGACAGATGGGTGTGACCAGGAGGCCCGAAACAATGGTATAGTGGGCATGGGAGGATAAAGGGATTATATGAAGGAGCGTAGGTATGGACGGCGGAGGTGTTCTTGCTTTGGATTGGAAGGCGGCTGATGATTGTGTAGAGAGAGGTCATTATGGAGATTTGAGGCAGGATGGGTTTCGGTAAAGGAAATTGTGCAGTGGACGGAAACTTTATATATAGGTGCAGAAAGATACGAGTGCAAATAAATTGAAAAGGGTGGGGAAGATGGTTAGTATGGGTATGGGGCTGAGGCAGGATTGCCCTATGTCCTCAAATCCTATTTGCATGTTCTGCAAGACACATTCTATAGGTTGATAAATTAGGGAGTAACTGAGGGGGGGGGGGGTTAAGACTTAGGGTGCTATGGGTATAGTTGGTTTTATGTGGATGACACGACGGTTCTTAGTGGGGGGAGTCAGGAGGGGTGGAGGAGAGGAGGGGTTTAAAGAATGTAAGCAGAATTGGTTGAAATATTTGTGGAGCAACAGGTATGAGTGTAATAGTGAAAAGTCGAAATTACTGGAGGTTGGGTCATGGGTGGGAGGGGAACTGGGAAAAATGTATGGATGGCAGGTAGTAGAGCAGATAAAAATTAGTGGAGTATTGTACAGAGGGGCAGCGCAGGGGGCTAGAGAGGCAAATTCTAAAAGGGTAGTGCAAAAGGTATTGCTTATGTTAGGGGGAATAAGAACGAGTGGTTTGACTATACAACAGAGAGTCATGGCACTTGTGCTAGTGAGTTGTACATCATGGTACTTGTGCTATTGAGTTGTACATCATGGTACTTGTGCTAGTGAGTTGAACACCACGGTACTTGTTCCAGTTTGTTGTACACCATGGTACTTGTTATAGTGAGTTGTACACCATGGTACTTGTGCTAGTGAGTTGTACATCATGGTGGTACTTGGTCTAGTGAGTTGTACGCCATGGTACTTGTGCTACTGACTTGTACACCATGGTACTTGTTCTAGTTTGTTTTACACCATGGTACTTGTTATAGTGAGTTATGCACCATGGTACTTGTGCTAGTAAATTGTACGCCATGGTACTTGTGCTAGTAAGTTGTACGCCATGGTACTTTGATGCTAGATGCGTTATACACCATGGTACTTGTTCTAGTGAGTTGTACACCTTAGTACTTGTGCTAGTGAGTTGTAAATCATGGTACTTGTGCTAGTGAGTTGTACACCATGGTACTTATGCTAGTGAGTTGTACATTATATGTGTGCTAGTGAGTTGTACATTGTGGCACTTGTGATAGTGAGTTGTACATCATGGTACTTGTGCTAGTGAGTTGTACAGCATGGTACTTGCGCTAGTGAGTTGTACATCATGTGTACTGTGCTAAGTGAGTTGTTACAGCATGGTTACTTGCGCTAGTGAGTTGCTACTCATCACGGTTACTTGTGGTAGTGAGTTATACATCACTGTACTTGTGCTATTGAGCTGTACATCATGGTACGTGTGTTAGTGAGTTTTACATCATGGTACTTGTGCTAGTGAGTTGTACATCATGGTACTTGTGCTAGTGAGTTGTACATCATGGTACTTGTGCTAGTGAGTTGTACACCATGGTACTTGTGCTAGTGAGTTGTACATCATGGTACTTGTGCCAGTGAGTTGTACATCATGGTACTTCTCATAGTGAATTGTAATCATTGTCTTTGTTGCCAGTGAGTTGTACATCATGGTAATTGTGCTAGTGGTTGTACGTCATGGTACTTCTTCCTAGTTGGAGTTGTTACATATGGTTACTTGTGCTAGTGGAGTTGTACATCATGGTACTTGTGCTAGTGAGTTGACATCATGGTATTCTCTTAGTGAGTTGTACATCATGGTACTTGTGCTAGTGAGTTGTACATCATGGTACTTGTGCTAGGGAGTTGTACATCATGGTACTTGTCCTAGTGAGTTGTACGCCATGGTACTTGTGCTAGTGAGTTGTACGCCATGGTACTTGTGCTAGTGCGTTGTACACCTTGGTACTTGTTCTAGTGAGTTGTACACCTTGGTACTTGTGTTAGTGAGTTGTAAATCATGGTACTTGTGCTAGTGAGTTGTACACCATGGTACTTGTGTTAGTGAGTTGTACACCATATTACTTGTGCTAGTGAATTGTACATTATGGTACATGTGCTAGCGAGTTGTACATCATAGTACTAGTGGAAGTGAAATGTACATCATGGTACTTGTGCTTATGAGTTGTATTTCATGGTACGTGTGCTAGTCAGTTGTACATCATGGTAATTGTGCTAGCGAGTTGTACACCATGGTACTTGTGCTAGTGAGTTGTACATCATGGTATTTGTGCTAGTGACTTGTACATCATGGTACTTGTAGCAATGAGTTGCGCATCATGGTACTTGTGCTAGCGAGTTGTACATCATGGTACTTGTGCTAGTGAGTGGTACATCATGTTATTTGTGCTAGTGAGTTCTTCATCATGGTACTTGTGCTAGTGAGTTGTACATCATGGTATTTGTGCTAGCGAGTTGTACATCATGGGTAACTGTTTTGCGGCTGTGAGTTGTACATATGGTTATTTGTGCTAGGCGAGTTGGACACCATGGTACTTGTGCTAGTGAGTTGTACATCATGGTATTTGTGCTAGCGAGTTGTACATCATGGTACTTGTGCTAGTGAGTTTTACATCATGGTACTTGTGCTAGTGAGTTGTACGCCATTGTACCTGTGCTAGTGAGTTATACACCTTGGTACTTGTTCTAGTGAGTTGTACACCTTGGTACTTGTGCTAGTGAGTTGTAAATCATGGTACTTGTGCTAGTGAGTTGTACACCATGGTACTTATGATAGTGAGTTCTACATCATGGTACTTGTGCTAATGAGTTGTACTTCATGGTACTTGTGCTAGTGAGTTGTACATTATTGTACTTGTGATAATGAGTTGTACATCATAGTGCTTTTGCTAGTGAGTTGTACAGCATGGTACTTGCTTTAGTGAGTTGTATATCATGGTACTTGTGCTAGTGGGTTGTACATCATGGTACTAGTGCTTGTGAGTTGTACACCATGGTACTTGTGCTAATGAGTAATACATCATTGTACTTGTGCTAGTGAGTTGTACATCATGGTACTTGTGCGAGTGAGTTTTACATCATGGTACTTGTGCTATTGAGTTGTACATCATGGTACTTGTGCTAGTGAGTTTTACATCATGGTACTTGTGCTAGTGAGTTGGACATCATGTTATTGTTGCTTATGTGTTGTAATTTATATTTGTGTAGTGAGTAGTACACTATGGTACTTGTGATAGTGAGTTGTACATCATGGTACTTGTGCTAGTGAGTTTTACATCATGGTACTTGTGCTAGTGGTTGTACATCATGGTATTGTGCGATGTTTGAAGTTTTACTCATGGTACTTGTGCTAGTGAGTTGGACATCATGTTACTTGTGCTAGTGAGTTGTACATTATATTTGTGCTAGTGAGTAGTACACTATGGTACTTGTGATAGTGAGTTGTACATCATGGTACTTGTGCTAGTGAGTTGTACATCATTGTACTTTTGCTAGTGGTTTTTACATTGTGGCACTTGTGATAGCGAGTTGTACATCATGGTACTTGTGCTAGTGAGTTGTACAGCATGGTACTTGCGCTATTGAGTTGTGTATCATGGTAGTTGTGCTAGTGAGTTGTACATCATGGTACTTGTGCTAGTGAGTTATACATCACTGTACTTGTGCTATTGAGCTGTACATCATGGTACGTGTGCTAGTGAGTTGTACATCATGTTACTTGTGCTAGTGAGTTGTACATCATGGTATTTGTGCCAGTGAATTGTACATCATGGTACTTGTGCCAGTGAATTGTACATCATGGTATTTGTGCCAGTGAGTTGTACATGGTGCTTGTGCTAGTGAGTTGTACATCATGGTACTTGTGTGAGTCTGAGGTGTTTTGTGTGATTCAACTTTTATATGATCCAACCCATGTTGGACTTAGAAACTGTAAAAGAGTTATTCACTTTTAAACAGTACAGTGACACAGACGAACAGTACAGCAACTGAGAAGAACAGACCAGCAACTGAGAAGAACAGAACAGTAACACAGAACACCAGTACAGTAACACAGAGGACCAGTAGAATAGTAAAGTGATGCTCAGTAACAAAGAAGACTAGTACAGTAACAGAGGAGACCAGTACATTAACGAAGAGGAACAGTACATTGCTACATAATCGCGATTTCTTATAAGCATAGAAATCTCCAATGAATACTAGAAAGGATTGTCCTTCTAGCATCCAGTCTGTTACTGGGTTTCTGTAACAAGTAGTCAGTATCCTGGTCCAGTTATCCATTAGAATTCAATAAGATTCGATAGTGCTTCAGGATTACAACTGGTAGGCTACTAAAGAAATTAAAATTTATTAAGTTTATTAATAATAAAGATGTCTAGGAGTATATTATCAAATTAAATTAAATTAATCAAAGTAATCAAAATAATAATAATCACTTCTCTCGTGTACAGTAATATTGTGCTGAAGGCACATATCACATTTATATGTCTTTAGTACCGTCTGGCACATTAACATTTAATAATACATATATATACAAATAAGTTTGTGTGTATGTGTATAAGTGCTCTAAGTAGTTAGCTATGTCTGAAGAATCGACTAGACTTAACCAGTGACTGACTAAAAGTCCTCACATATACTACTTGACCAACCTGGCAATCAGAACAGCTTGCTTGAACAATAAAACGACTGATAAGCCGAACAGCAATATAATAAGCAACTGCGACACAGAATCAGGAACAAGGGGGTAATATAATGACACTAAGTAGGGACCATCTGCAGATCCTCCACAAAAGTCACAAAACTCCCATACTACTGAATCTAAGTTCAGCATAAGAAAATCCCCGACTGTGATAATACACAGATACCAGTACAAGTTAGGTCAGAAGCTACAGCTCAGGACCTAGGTTTCTCAGAGTGTCTATGCGACACACAACCTCAGTACAACGTCGAAAATCACTAACTCTAGGCAATGTTCTGTGAACAAAGTTCCACAGAACCAGCAACAAGAAAACGACAGAGACGATCTTCCAACAAGGGCCCACAAGAGAGAGGGGTGTGGGGCGTCTTCCCAGGAGAACGTCCAACCGACAAGAGAGTGAGCAGCCCAGACAGACTACTCCAGGCGAGGTGTGAACAACCCCCCCTAATCACGTGACTGCTCCGTGGACTGCTGCTGCCCAGCAACACCGAGAAGCCGGCAGCTTAACGAGTCATGAGCGATAATTACAGTAGTTAGACAATCAAGACTTGAACTATGAGTACTGAATAATATATATAAATGTTACATTATTATTATTTATTATCACACTGGCCGATTCCCACCAAGGCAGGGTGGCCCGAAAAAGAAAAACTTTCACCATCATTCACTCCATCACTGTCTTGCCAGAAGGGTGCTTTACACTACAGTTTTTAAACTGCAACATTAACACCCCTCCTTCAGAGTGCAGGCACTGTACTTCCCATCTCCAGGACTCAAGTCCGGCCTGCCGGTTTCCCTGAACCCCTTCATAAATGTTACTTTGCTCACACTCCAACAGCACGTCAAGTATTAAAAACCATTTGTCTCCATTCACTCCTACCAAACACGCTCACGCATGCCTGCTGGAAGTCCAAGCCCCTCGCACACAAAACCTCCTTTACCCCCCTCCTCCAACCTTTCCTAGGCCGACCCCTACCCCGCCTTCCTTCCAAAACGGACTGTTACACTTTTGAAGTTTTTTGTTTGCTCCTTCTTCCACATGTCCGAACCACCTCAACAACCCCTTTCCTCAGCCATTGGACAAATTTTTTGGTAATCCCCCCCTCCTCCTAACTTCCAAAATACAAAATTTTTGCATTATATTCAACCCACACTTGTCTCAGAATGGACATTCCTGCCCCCACCCTTTTCCCCTCGCTCAAACATTCATCACCATGCTTCAACCCATATAAGAGCTTTGGTAAAAACTATATCTCATAATTCCCCTCTTTGCCCCCAAGGAAAAAGTTTTTGTCTCCACGCTCCTAAGTAAACCATCCCCCTTTTCCCCTCATCAATTTATGATTCCCCTATCTTTCTAGCCCATCCGCTGCATGTTCCTCCCAAATTTGAATACATTCCCTCCTCCATACTCTCTCCCTCCAATTGTTTCCATTCTTTTCACCTAATTTTTTTTGTTATCCTATAACCTTATTTTTCCCTGTTTCCCTTTTTCAATTTTCTTCTTTTGCAAAAACCCTCCCAAATTTCCACCATCTCTGCAACTTCTCTTCAAAATCCCCCAAAGGCACAGGTTTTAGAAAAGGGCAAATGTGAAACCCCCACTTTATGGTGTTCTTTTCTTTTAACCCCCGCCTTTCCCAAGACCCTCGTTTACTTTCTTACAATCCTTATAAATATATTAAACAACCACGGTGACATCACACACCCCTTTTTTGGGGGCCTCTTTTACTGGGAAATAATTTTTCCCTCTTTCTCTACTCTAACTTCCTCGTAAAAACTTTTCCTGCTTTCAGTAACCTACCCCTACACCTACCCTGCAACATCTGCCCATTTGGGCCCCCCCTACCCACCCTTTTCTAGCCTTTTCCAAATCCATAAATGCCCAAGACCCCTTTAGCCTTATCTAAATACTGTTCATTATATGTTTCATGTAAAACCTGGTCCACACCCCCCTACCTTTCCCAAAGCCTCCTTGTTCATCTGTATCCTTTTTCGTCTTACTCTTAATTTTTCAATATAACTCTACCCTACATTTTTCAGGGTACACAGATTATCCCCCTATAAATTTTTTTCACCCCTTTTTCCCCTTTTCCCTTTTTCAAAGGAATATGCATGCTCTCTTGCCAATCCCCCGGTACCTTACCTCTTCCCTACATTTATTAAATAATTGCACCCAAACCCCTCCAAAACTTATCCCCACTGCTTTTAACATTTCTTTTTATCCCATCAACCGGTGCCCTTCCCCCTTTCTTTTTCCTATGCCCCACGAACTTCCCCCCACTCACAACTGGTCTTCCTCACTTCAGTGTTGTTCCTCCTTGCCTATACACGAAACACAGTTCCCTATTTCATCAACATTTAACAAATTCCCCAAAAAAATTTCCCTCCTTTCCCCAAAACTTAATCTCCATTTAATAATCTCCTCTCCCATTTTTTTGGGCAAATCCTTTGTTTTTCTAGGTTTTTAAAATTGTAATCTCACTCCAAAACTTTTTCTTTTTTAACAAAATTTGTTGATAAATCTCACCCACTCTTTCCATTTGTCTTTTTTACATTGCTTCACCACTCTCTTAAAAATCTTCTTTTTTTTCCCTATACTCTTCCCCCCTTTTCATCAATTTACTTTGTAAAAATTTTCTCATTGCAAACTTTTTCTCCCTTACTCTCTCTTACTCATCATCCCCCCAATCGCTCCTTTTTCCCTCCCCACCCATTTCCTGAAACCCACAAACTTTGCTGAACACTCTAACATACATTTTTAAATTTTCCCCACCTCTTCGACCCATTGCCTATGTTCTTCCCCCATTTCCCTCCAATACTGTTTATATCTTACCCAAATCCCTCTCTTTTATTTTTAAAAACCTTGCCTCTCCCTTTTCCCTTTGCTTCTATTTTCCTTGTATCCATCCCCTTTTACTCTCATGTAGCTAAAACTAGAAAGTGATTGTATATTGTCCCCCCTCTATAAACTGACACCCTGAGTTACTTAACGTTTTTATTCCAATACATAACCAAAAAAAACTACTGTCATTTCGCCCACATCATTCTTGTTACTTATTTTCCTCTTTTCTTAAAATATGTTTACCTTAACTAAACCCCTTTCTATACAAAGTTAAATAAAAGGGTCCCATTTTCATTTACACTGGCCCCAAAAACTTACCTTACAACCCTTTTAAAAAAGTTTCTAATTTTTTGTTTTGGTCCCCTACCACAATTACTCTCTCACTTGGTTCAAAGGCTCCTATAATTCACTTAACATCCCCAAAATTTTTTCTCTTCCTTGCTTCCCTCTTTTTCCCGGTGCAACACATTTTTTATGCCCCCTTCTCGCATCCAACCTTTACTTTAATCCACATATTCTTTAATTTACACATTCATTTCTCGTTTCTCCTTTCCTACTGATCTTCAACTTATGCTACCCCTTTCCCTTTTCTTAACTCTTCAGATTCTCCCGATTTAATCCCCTTTTTTCCCCCATGAAAAATCCCCTACCCCTTCAGCTTTGGGTTTGCTTTGGGGGGCCCGGACATCCCAAATTCTTTTCATTCATAAAATCGCAATCATCTGTTTCTTGTCATCCGCCTACATCCACGACATTTAAGCATCCCCGTTTTATAAGTTTTTTTTCTTCTTTTTTTGTAAAGTTAAGGAGAAGGGGTTACTAGCCATTGCCCCCGGGATTTTAGTCGCCTCTACGCAGCATGGCTTTCGAGGAAAGATTCTTTTCCACTTCCCCATGGACAATGAAGAAAAAAAAGAGGGGAAAAAGAGTATTTTGAAAAAAGGGGAAAAACCTAGATGTTGTTTATATATTTGATGTGCTGTCTGTGAAAATGTGACCCAAAAATGTAAGTAGGAGTAGCAAATTTCCCCGTTATCTAGCGTGTTTTAGACAGAAAAAGAAACCAGCAATCCTCCATCATGCAAAAACATTACAGGTTTCAGTTTTACAGTCATCTGGCAGGACGGTAGTACTTCCCCGGGTGGTTGCTTTTTTACCAACCTACCCACCTAATAATATAAACTAAGTCAAATAATAATTTTAAAGCAATATATTTAGTTTAGTATTATCGAAAAAATAAGCAATATAAAATTTATAATTAAATAATAAGTTTCTGTTGCTTCTTACTTTTCATACATAAAAATAAGTATCTTTTTAACACCCCCAAAAGAAAGTTAATCATACAGCATACAGTTAGTATACACAGTTAATACAAAAGAACATACAACAAATAATAATACAGTTAAAACAGGGTAACATTACAGAACATATTGATAAGCAACAGTATTCAATATTATTAACAAGAGTTCTGTAAGTAGGTTGTAACATCAGAAACAGAAATTCGTATTGCCGGAGTCGAGTCTCTGAGTTTGTAGTTTGTGATTGTGAATGTTTTCCTCAAAATAGAGAAAGTGAGAGAAATGAAGACAGGAAAAAATTAAAATGTGAGAGAGACTTTAATTATTTAATAATTGTTTCTGGTTGCTTCTTACTTTCCATAAGATAATTCATAAGTATCTTTTTTACATTATCCAAGACAAGTTTCTCTCAATTATTACTTCTTTATCTTTACATTTTCATTAAGGATATTTTCAAAATATTGTATAACAACATTCTCCGTCACGTTTATTATGAATTACATTAAAATTTATACTCGAGAATTTCCCTTCATTGTCCGTGCAGTATAATTTAACAGCTGTGTGAGAAAGTGTACATATATGCATGCATGCATGGAGGGGTAGAATACGAAATACTGTATATGTGTCTGGGAGTTTATGTTTACATACTTGTGTGTATGTGTCGTTATGAATGCTCTATCTTTCATAAACACACCATCGTCGTCTTTGTTTTATCTAACACAAGTGGTGAATATGTGTGTGAGTGAAAAAAGAACTTGGATGCACATGATGTGCGTGTGCCAGGGAAATTGTGTTTACATATATGTTAGAGAGGGACGAGAAGGAAATGTGTATTGTGATTATCATGTGTGTGGGTGTGTATTTGTGTGTATGGGTGTGTATTTGTATGTGTGGGTGTGTATTTGCGTGTGTGTGTGTATGTGTGTGTGTTTCAGTGGAGATGCATAAATATCTGTGTGAGTATATATAAAGATTGAAATACAACACAAAGAAACAAAATTTAAAAATTAAACATTCCTCTGCTAGCTTCCGCAACTGGACAGACGCACCTGCTCCCGATTGGCTGCTTTGCTTTGCTTGCTCCTGATTGGTTGTCTTGTGATTCCCATGCATGGGAGAGGCTTTGCTGAGTTTGTTGAAAGAAACTTGCACTGATCTTCTTGTTTCAAGAAGACCTTGCCTGATTGGTTGATTCTGGACACTTCATCTTGGCTCCAGGATTTTGTGCGTCGCTGGCTGCCTGCCCCAGGGCAGACCGTTGGCCTCTGCACTCCTGCAGTTGGGTGAAGTTTTCCAACCTCATCCTACTGGGTGTCGTCTGCTGGCTACATTGTTCACAAGCAACACTTCCACACCTCTGCACTTTGTGTATGTGTAATCCTGGCACACCGATATCCTCATACCATGTTGGTTGCGAGAGCATCTCGGAGAATAAGACAGCTCTTTTTTAACCAATATTTTTTTGTGTGTGACACGGGTTTAGCTCTCTGTTGTGCCGTAATCTCCTCAGAGGCCAGTCAAGCCCTCTTCATTGAGGTGGTTAAAGATCTCCACACAGTGGATTGGCTTGACTACATCGCTCTGGAGACACCAGCACCTTTCTCTCATCTCTAAGATTTTCTTCTTTTTTCCTGGATCGGCTGTACCTGCTCCTGCAAAGGTGGGAGTATTCGTCTGGTCGGTGCCGGTGGCACCGACAATGGCCCTTATGCTAAAGTACTCTAAAGATGATAAGGATACTATTGATTATGCTTCCAACTTTTTCAACATTACCCAGGCTCGCATGATAAACATCTTCAAGACAAATACTGGTTGTAAAGTAAATCTTGATCCTGTGAATTATGACCTCTGTACCAGTAAGGAAGTCCGAGACAAGCTCTCTCAGGCAGGTTTTGCTATGTGATGAATGGTTTGAAAAACCGTCAAGTTGAAGATTGAGACACTTATGCAGCATATGGGAATCTTTATCCAGGAAACGTTTCGCCACACAGTGGCTTCATCAGTCCAATACAAAGAGGAAGGCGTAAGGAGAGGAGGAGTATGAGGTAATCAGTCCCTCGGCCTGGAGTCGATGTGTTCACCTCACCTCACTACAGTATATAAGCCACGTCTACGGCCCTATGCTGTACATTCTACAAGATTGATGGACTGAACACATCGACTCCAGGCCGAGGGACTGATTACCTCATACTCCTCCTCTCCTTACGCCTTCCTCTTTGTATTGGACTGATGAAGCCACTGTGTGGCGAAACGTTTCCTGAATAAAGATTCCCATATGCTGCATAAGTGTCTCAATCTTCAACTTGTCGGTTTTTCAAACCATTCATCACAACTGTCAGACACTGCAGCATCATGGGATCTTGTTACAAAGAATTCTTCAACACTTGTTCAACCTTTGGACGAAGACCTACTTCGACTAGTGGATGGTACCACTATGACCCCCGCCTCCGCCTGCTTCACCTCACCTCACTACAGTATATAAGCCACGTCTACGGCCCTATGCTGTACATTCTACAAGATTGATGGACTGAACACATCGACTCCAGGCCGAGGGACTGATTACCTCATACTCCTCCTCTCCTTACGCCTTCCTCTTTGTATTGGACTGATGAAGCCACTGTGTGGCGAAACGTTTCCTGAATAAAGATTCCCATATGCTGCATAAGTGTCTCAATCTTCAACTTGTCGGTTTTTTCAAACCATTCATCACAACTGTCAGACACTGCAGCATCATGGGATCTTGTTACAAAGAATTCTTCAACACTTGTTCAACCTTTGGACGAAGACCTACTTCGACTAGTGGATGGTACCACTATGACCCCGCCTCCGCCTGCTTCACCTCACCTCACTACAGTATATAAGCCACGTCTACGGCCCTATGCTGTACATTCTACAAGATTGATGGACTGAACACATCGACTCCAGGCCGAGGGACTGATTACCTCATACTCCTCTCCTTACGCCTTCCTCTTTGTGAGGAAATGGTATGGTGATACCGACAAGATGTGGAAAAAGACACTTATGTACAGTTCAGGACATTTATTAAAGGAAACGTTTCGCCACGAGTGGCTTCTTCAGTCCTAATACAGAGAAAACTAAGAAAACACACATATATATAGTGGTGGGAGTCAGGTGAGGTGAAGCGTGGGTAGAGGTGGTAATAGTAGTAGTAGTAGTAATGGAACTAAGGAGGTCCCTCTCTAACCTCACCTCCTTAGTTCCATTACTACTACTACTACTATTACCACCTCTACCCACGCTTCACCTCACCTGACTCCCACCACTATATATATGTGTGTTTTCTTAGTTTTCTCTGTATTAGGACTGAAGAAGCCACTCGTGGCGAAACGTTTCCTTTAATAAATGTCCTGAACTGTACATAAGTGTCTTTTTCCACTTCCTCTTTGTATTGGACTGATGAAGCCACTGTGTGGCGAAACGTTTCCTGAATAAAGATTCCCATATGCTGCATAAGTGTCTCAATCTTCAGGTTTTGCTATCGATTGGGCTCTTGATCATAAGGCCAGGAGCACAGTCGTGGCAAAATTTGTAGACTCATCACTGATTAACGAATACAACCAAGACAAAGACGCTTTGATGACTGACATTTCCTCACAAAATCATGTCACAGTTGAGGAACTTTTTCACCCTGAACGTACCAACATTCTTAAGATCAGATGTTCTACTCCAGATGAGGCTGATATGTTGTTCAAACATGGTGTTCGAGCAAACTACTTCCTTCTTCCACCTACTTCATTGTTTCTCCCTAACTATGTTCCTATTCATCAGTGCTACAAATGCCTTGAGTTTGGTCATTTAAAGAATACTTGTAACAAGCAACAGCTGTGTTCTAAGTGTTCTTCTCCAGGCCACACATGGCAGAAATGTACCAACCCTCCCAATTTGCTTGCACTGCTCTCAGTCATATTCAGCTACTTCTTTCCAATGCCCTTCTCATAAGGAACATGTTTCTTCCTTACGTAAAGACCAACCTCTAAACCTTCCAAACCCAGTCTTGACACCATTTCCACAACCACAGTCAACATCCTCATCCACTTACCAACCTAATACTTCTGTTCCTTCTGCTTCCACTTCTACAGCTTATCCTTTCTATGCTGCTGCTGCTGCCCAAACAAACCTTCCCACGGCTCCTTCTTCCTCCAAACAATCAAATATCCTTGAGACCATTGTACTCACTGTTGTCTACTGTCACAAAGCATTCAAAAGTGCCAACTATCCCACGATGCTAAATGATCTTCTAAACGCCAACAATTTTGACCCCATCATTTTCCCTCCTGATTTCTTTCTTCCCTATCACCTCTCTCTTTTCTCCTGAAACTCCACATGCTACTACTCAGGCACATCCATCTCCTCCTACCCACCTGCCACAATCCACTCTTCAGATTCCTTCTACTAGCTCAGGCTCTAACACCGAGAGATCTCAACCTTACCATACCCCCGACCGGGATTGAACCCGCGGTCATAGTCTCAAAACTCCAGCCCGTCGCGTTAGCCACTAGACCAGCTAGCCACAATAAGATTCATCCAACTAGGTATATTTCTACACCATAGGAAGGTTAGCACAGGCACCACTGTGACCACAAATGCAAGTTTTTACAGACGAATCTCCAGCTAGCGTGGCCGTGACGAACTCTAGCTCAAGTCCCTTCACTGCCGTCAACATGACTCAAGAAATCGTAATGACACGATTGCAAACAAACCATACCCCCGGCTAGCTGGTCTAGTGGCTAACGCGACGGGCTGGTGTTTTGAGACTCTATGACCGCGGGTTCAATCCCGACCGGGGGTATGGTTTGTTTGCAATCGTGTCATTACGATTTCTTGAGTCAGATCTCAACCTTGTTCTGCCACAACACGCCCTTCTCGTTCTCCTACTCCTTCACATAAGTCTCGTTCTCCTTGCCAACAACAAAATTATACAAATTCTACCAACTTCAACAAGCACTTGGAAAAAGTTAACAAAATATTCAAGCAAAACCAAACCCCAACCTCCTCCTATGTCGCTAACACTTCCTGTAGCCTCACCTCATCCTCTCGTCATACCTCATCATCACGTACCAACTCCTCCTCCCGCCCCCCCTCATCCTCCCCTCCCAGTGCCGACTCCAAAAACCGACGATAAACATTACATCCAGTCAAGAACAGATCAGATGAAGGCACAATTATGATGGGTTATGCAGGTAAATGTATGAAAGATTTATATCCCCCAACTTCAGGTAAACCCAACCATGAACCTTATGGTTATCCAATTTAACATACGAGTTATTACGCAAACAAATACATTCTTGCTGACCTCATTGAGTCTGAACGACCAGACGTGCTGATGTTAAACAGCACGTGTGTGCGTGATGACCAACGTGTCAGACATTTAGGATACATAACCCGTCAATCCCCTGCTGATAACTGGAATGGCGTAGCTATTCTGGTGAAAGGCACCATCAAACATGAATTCTTGTCCCTCCTATTTACATATTCTCACAGCATGGCTGTGAAAATTTATACGGTGCATGGCCCAATAATAATATACACAACATATACTAGACCAAATACAAACATCAACATCCATGACCTCACCATACTTTTTAATCACACACATCTCCCTGTATACCTTCTAGCTGACCTAAACGCCAAACACACGGCCTTCCATGATAACTCCACTAACCTGCATGGTAGGCAACTACTTACTCTTGTCACACAAAAACATCTCATTCACCTTGGTCCTTACTTCCCCACTATCTTCACACATAATGGCCAAGGCACTCCTGACAAGATTATCACAAACAGAGCCAGTACACATCTACACCATTTCACTACACCTGGCCCACTCTCTGGATCTGACCACATTCCAGTTATTTTCCACATTTCATCTAACCCCATACAAATTCCTGTACGCCCCACTCCAGCTTACTCTCAGGCAGATTGGGATATATTTAAATAACATCTTGACACTATAGATCTCAAACACAATTATGATAATAGACCTGTAACAGACATAGATTCACAAATCACACGTATTCATCAAGCCGCTTTAATAGCCGTACCTATGACAAAATATAAAGTAAGGTATTCTTTCCGCCCATCAGAAAGAACTAAAAGACTGCTCTCATGTTACAGACACCGTTTTCTTGCTAACCAAAATAGTTTAAACACTATTCGTTGGGATCTTACCATACTCCGAGTACACATCATTCATAGTCTAGATCAGTGGTTCCCAAACTTTTTCAGCTTGTTACCCAATTTAACATGCCACATAAAGCATGTTACCCCTTTCACAAAATGTTGTTATTATTGATATATATGGCTAAATTAAAACACTTGAGATATTTTCTTTTATTTATTGTATTTGAACATTGTGCATCTCTAATGACTATTACCAAAGATGTCAAGAACATCAGTGGGATGGATGGAGTTGCATACTTGAAGCTAGTTTAGGAATTCTTGGCTTCATACCAGCTTATGTCTACCTTGGCTGATGCTCACAGATAAACTGACAGTGTGAAATAGAGGCAGCCTCAGGAAGTGAGTGACGCGTACTGGACAGGTCGATCTGGGCTACTGAGTGACTTTTGTCCTGAAGCATACTTGTCAAAATACTTTTGGGTTTCCACACACTTAGCTATATATTTCTTCTTTTCTAATACTGTATATTAGTTTTTGATGTTTATTGTTATTTGGTTTAACTTTATTACTTACTTATAATAGGTTTACTTTACAACTTTATATACTAAGACAAAGTTAACAATAATCCTCATACCGGGTACCGCATTGTTTTCTTGATTTTCAGAATTCATAACTTTTTTCTGTCACCCCTTCATTACCCCCAAAAATGGTTAAATTACCCCCAGGGGTTAATTTACCCCCAGTTTGGGACCCACTGGTCTAGATGATGACCATGCTAGACACTGGCAATCCCTGATAATTTAACGTTCGCAACTGAACTTTTTTATTTTTCGTTCGATTTCTTTCATTTTTTTTTTTGTACGTAAAGAAGCACCTTTCAATAGTAATGTGACCAAGTTTCAATAAGATAGCTCAAAAAACAACTGAGAAAAAAATTATTTACTAATAATCATACATATTGAACAGTAATTTCGTAATGGGACTTGGAGAAGCTGTTTTGGCATTATCTACGCATAAAACAATGCTAAACTGTATTTCAAATGGAGTCCGAACTGTAATTTATCCTTTCTTCATTCTTAAAAAAAATAAAGTTTGTATGGTTTTGACATTCAGCCAAATATCTTGACTTTTGCCCTCACAAAAATCAAAAACAAATTATGATATCTCAATGAGGCCTCCATTTGCTTGTAAAACAATCTTTCCTTTATGTTCTCTGTGAATTTTATTACATTCCTGCTATTATTAACGAATATACTGGCTCATGTATGTGAATAACTTACTTCCGAGATAATCCGCGAAACAGCCGAACCACCGATTTTTTTTTTCCGAGAAAATAGCATTTTTCTCAGCATTACGAGTGTATATCATAGTTACCCCATATTCGTTTTCTTTAATATAAGGACCCTGGAGGTGAAAGAAGGAGAAGGAAGCCCCTCCCTGAGGATGGGAATCTATTATTCCAGAGGGATATTAGATATTAGATCAATTGTGATAGATAAATAAGCCGTAGAAGCTATAATAGCGTTATATTGAAGCATATGCCCCGGCCACCCCGAGACTGGAATTTTCCATGACGTCAGCAAAATGGTGCCAGGAGGTTCCTGGTTGGCTGTAAGTCTATGTATAAGTCCCACCCACTGTATTATGATGCCAAATCGTCAATTATTATCTTAGAAAGAATACAGAAGCAACTGAAAGTGGAATATGTCTAAGAACGGAGTGTGGGAGACCAGAAACTCCAGGAGGTTTCTTAGGAAGGTGAGGAATGAACATCAGCTACGGAAAAAGGAGAGTTAAGAAGATGAGTAAAGGAGAGTGTGTTAAGAGATATGATAGGGTCAGGAGTGGTTAAGTCTTCGTGTGTAGCTACCCATCTTTCAATATCTAATGTGTGTTCAATGGCAGCTGGGTCAGGAGGATGTGTGTGGAAGATGTTTTCCCATGTATCTTTAAATATGTGGACAGCCTCAGCAGGGTCTGATATGTGTGTATTGTTGTGGATGATGTGTCTAAAACTCTTAGTAGAAGGGGTGCCCATAATTCTTCTAATGAAGGTCCAGAAAGTTTTTGGATCTTTAGTGCGTTTAACATCTGTAGTGCTTAATGCTTCACTAGCATCAGGATACTTCCCTCCTTTCTTTAAATCTGCTTCAGCATGTCTCATTCCGAAACCTGGTAAAAACTTGACTGACCCCAAGAACTATAGACCTATTAGCCTCCTTGAAATCTTGGGCAAGACCTTTGAAAGACTTATAAATATGCGACTAAGGACTCACCTCGAGACAAATAACTTACTTACTGAACGACAATTTGGTTTCCGACAATATCGATCTACACAAGACGTTCTGAACATTATCCTGAATTATATACGCATAAACAAGGCCCAAAACTGTACCACTGCTCTTGTTACTAAAGACGTAGAAAAAGCTTTTGACACTGTTTGGCATGATGGATTAAAATATAAAATCTGTACATCCTTTGATTTCACAATAAATATTATAAAATTGTTATGTAACTTTTTAGATGGCCGCACGATGCGTATATGATTTAGTAATCAATGTTCTGACTATTTCACCTTATATGCAGGTGTTCCTCAGGGATCTGGCCTATCTCCTACACTATATATTCTTTACACAAATGATTTACCAGAACCACTCTATCCAAATACACTTACACTATCCTATGCAGATGACATTACAAAACTCACAACACATGAAAACATTAGATTCTTAGCACGCAGAACACAACGTGAGGTCGACAGGATTACTGCATGGGAATTACAATGGAGAGTTAAAACCAACCCGAACAAATCAAAGATAACGTACTTTCACAGAAGGCGAGAAGTCCCAATTCCTGTCGAACTCAAAACAAGCACCTCCCGCACACCTATCCCACGCACCACTTCCACAATTATCCTTGGGGTTACTTTAGACAATAGCTTAAATTTCAAACCACACATCACTGCCAAGACTGCAATGGCTAAGACTGCACTCTCGAGGCTTAATAGGCTAAAAGGAACGCATCCTAAGGCAAAATTACACCTCTATAAAGCCATCATTCGACCTCTTCTTACTTATGCTCCACTTGTTTTGACGTTAACTGCTAAAACAAACGCTTTAAAACTCCAACGTATCCTGAATCGAGCATTACGTTGGGTGTTGGGAGTGAGGTGGGACGATTTCGCCACCAGCGAATCTCTTCATCTCACAACCAACACACCAGCTCTGAACGAGTACTGGAAGACACTAAGTGACAAACAGTTTGACAGACTTGAGACATATCATGACTATTGGACTTCATATTAAGGAGACACTGTCAGGCGTCCTTATAATAATATAAATCTCTTCTCCTCTCTTTATGACCCCATTCCTCCTCCCCGATACACCTAAGTTATATGTCATATCTTGCAATATTGTCCTTTAGCTGCCATTGTCGTTGAGCGGGTCCCTGTGTGTTAATGCTGAATAATTTGCGATGATGATTGCGCCATCTTTCCTTAGTCCTAATTTAATTGTTGCGTGCCCAGTCTTGCGATGATTCGAGAGTACACTGTTACATTTATGCTTCCTTTGATTAGCAGTTGGGTCTAGTCCCGACACTTTTTCTCTTATCTTAAAATTTTCCTCTCCCCCATCTATTCTTCTTCCTGTCCCCACTTGCCCCTCGCCCTTAGTGGGTTCTTACCTTTGAGTCCTCATTCAATCATTCATTTGCTCCAGATTCTCCTCCACCACGATGTTGTAAACACTAACTCCAAGGCTGAGGGACTGATTACCTCATCTTTTGTATATAGTTCTACTGTCTTCTAATTATGTCCATGAATCTGTATTGATAAAGCCACTGGATGGCGAAACGTTTACAATAAAGATATCCAGATGTTGCACATGTGTCTTAACTTTCATATTGTCGGTATTTTATACCTTTCTTGCACAACTACATTTTAACAATTGTAATTAAATTAATGCTGTAGTCGAAATTTTAATAAGCGTTGGGAAATTATGCCACAAAAGCTTATTGATTTCATAATGCAGCGGATGAACCCATTGTAATTGTCTTACATCCTGTCTATCTCAAATCTAGCTTGGTTGGTATAGCACTCAGTCCATGGTTCGATCCCCGGTACGGGTGGTAACATTAGGACGTGTTTCTTGAAGACACTTGTCCCTGTTCACCTAGTTTTAAATAGGTACCTGGGTGTTAGTCAACTGGTGTGAGTCGCATCCTACGGACAAAATTGGCCTAATTTGCCCGAAATGTTTTGCATAACGAGGGGCTTTCTAAATAGTAGTATGCCACTTGTGTCAGCTAGGACTGTATACCTTGTACATGTACTTCAAGAAATAAAGATAACTATTATTATTATTATTATTATTTATTATTATTATTATTATTATTATTATTATTATTATTATTATTATTATTATTATTATTATTATACTCAAATTATGAGTGCTTGTATACTTACATTAAGGCATGGTTCAAGTTACTGATCACAATTGTGGGTGCACTGTGTTCCTTGTTTTGTAGTCCATTTCCTTCCAGGAAGTGTCCAAGTACGGGCTCTTCATCTCAGGATCAACGGTAAGGAAGCTACTTCTCTCTTACCGTAGATTAATTCTGACTGCCTTCCATTCCCCAAGGAACTGTGTATCCATTGCTGCTTTAGTGTTCCCTCCTGATATAAATAAGATTATTCCTAGATTTTATTTCCTTGTAATAAGTTGACTAGGCCTCTTCCAATAGGCTTCAAAATTTAAAAACCTGTGTCTAGTGCTCAGTAGACAATCACGAATATTTCTGGAGTGTGTCGGTACTAGTTTTAAGTTTATGTTTTTTTTTTTATCGAATGAGTAGGAACGTTTTCTGGTTGAATATCATGAGGTTGTCGCCTGTGAACGTCATTAATCATTACTCTGATGCAACTTTTAAGTATGATGATGATCTGAAAGTCTAGTCTGTGTCAGTGCAAGAACAATTATAGTTAAAAAATTTGGAAACGTTGGATTTTGTTGTTTATGAGAAGAATGTCTTACTAGATCGGATTGAAACTTTTGATATTAGTGTCTTACCTAGAGGGAGGTACCACTGAATAATTATCTCATACATAGGCAACAATGTATTTAAATAAATGCATATATTTACATTCTCCATACATATACACAAGCAAACATACACAAGTACATACCAATGCACAAGTAAGTATACACACTTATGGATAAACACACGTATATATATTTACACGAACACATATGAACACAAATATATGCACATGTATAAAATATATACATATTTGCAAGTATATATAATAACACACCAGTAAGTACGAAACTTGTATTAATACACATATATGCACAAAAATATACATGCAAGAGTGCAAAAGAATACATACGTATATACAGACGTACAATATATATATATATAATCCCAGGTACACAAATTTTTATATTTCGTCGCATTAGACATTTATTACCACTCTTCACTTTTTTTGTATATAGTGAAGAAGAGAAGACGGGGTAAAATGTATGGAATACGGGGAAGCTTTCCGGATTTCGCAGCAACCGGTTAACATATAGTTCAAAATTTACCACCACTCTACACTGTTCCTTTTGCATGTACTGAAGAAGAGTGACGCTGGGCAAAATGTATGGAATATGGCGATTTTTCTTTTTTTGGATTACACATCAACTGAAACATATTTAATTAGGTATCCCCGAAGATGTATCTTTTAAAAGATTGATTTTTTTCTTCTTCCTCCTCCTTTTCGATATTATTTTGATCATATCTGGCAGTGCTGTATAACCCGTACGGACTTAACGCTTATTTATGATATAATAATAATAATAATAATAATAAATAATAATAATAATAATAATAATAATAATAATAATAATAATAATAATAATAATTTGATCATAACTCTGAGCGCTTCATCCAATCATGTTTCGGCACCCCCGTGTGGCTCCAGGTTCTCGCAATCAATCTCCCTGTGGTTGAAATCGCCCATCAGCAATAACTTCGCTGTGCTCGAGTGAGCTCTTCTTGCCACCTCAGTCAGTGTGTCCACCATTGTTCTGTTGCTCTCGTCATATTCCTTTCTTGGCTTCCTGCAGTTTTGTGATGGGTTATATATCACTGTAATGAATATCTGATGTTCCCCAGACTGAATTGTACCTACTATGTAATCTGTGTGTATGTTTCTATGTGTGTGTGTGTGTGTGTGTGCGTTGTGGTTGCAGGGGTCGAGTCATAGCTCCTGGCCCCGTCTCTTCACTGATTGCTACTAGGTCCTCTCTCCCCCTGCTACATGAGCTTTATCAAACCTCATCTTAAAACTATGTATAGGTGAATATTTGCGATGTAGCCTGTAGCAGCCTGTAGCTTGTCCAACGCGATGTGATGTTCTGGCGTATATCCACTTCCGTTTCTTGTCGATATATATTATAACCTATACACTGTATTTCTTTCACTAGTCACACATTTATTTCGCTTTATTATCTTTCTTGAGTACACATTCGGCAACTTCGCCTGACACACTAGGCCTCCCACTTAGATTTGCGCCCACCAGGTACCACTTGTGTGGCTCAGGGCAACTTGTAAATCGCTTCAAGGATTGTTCACTACCCTGACACACTTAATGACACTTGCAGTACTATCGAGTAGCCCTCAAAAACACTTATATTCACTGACACTAAATGTTTTGACTTGCGCATGCGGTGTCCCTACTGTGTCCCTGTGTGTGAGTGTGTGTGTGTGAGTGTGTGTGTGTATGTGTGTGTGTGTGTGTGTGTGTGTGTGTGTGTGTGTGTGTGTGTGTGTGTGTGTGTGTGTCCGTTTACGTGCTTGTCTCTATCTTTGAGAAAAAGTGGGGGGGGGGGGGGTCACTTTATCACGCTAGGCTACGCTACTCTTTCGAAAATTATAAAATTATTTATTATTATTTACTAATATTTACTTCTATAATACTTACTGGTGAACACGTGTGTTTGTCTGTGCGTACTTGTTTACTAGCTTGTCACTGTCATAAGACGAGGGGGGACACTAGGCTAAACAATTCTTCTGACGATTTTTAGATAACTTACTAAAAATTATCAGGGTTACCCCTATCTATCTCCTGGCAGTGAAAGCTAGGAAGAGAGTGGTGGTATAACATACAACCAGCAGGGCCAGACACTGACACTTTAGACTCTTAACCAAAACTAACCACACACAGGCAAGTGATGTCTACACAGTGGAGGTTCCTGGTGGTGGCTGCTATCAACTCCTTCACTTTGTAACTCTCTCACTAACTTTATCAGGCATTCAAGTTTTTATTTTATTTTTTTAATACTTCGTATTCACTCTTTTTTTCTTTTGTACAGTATTATGGTCATACCAAATCTGATAATATTGTATACATCCACAACACCAACAGCTATGGAGTGGACTTAATTTTTTCTCTTTCTTTATTTTACTTAATCATCTCGTTGATGACCTTGTTTTACACTGTTCTATAACGCACAGATATTTGCATTTATTTTTATTTAAGGTCTCAATCTTGACCATTTTAATATGTGTGTTTTGATTATTTGTCAAACACTGTGGCCAGCAGTCGACCAGCTTGATTTTCTACCTACCTCACCACCTTCCAGTAAAATCACCCGCATTTCAATTTAAATTGTAAAATTCTTGATCTTATCAATTATTCACACTCTAGAAAGCTGTTCCCCCTTGTAGAATATTCACTGATTCTTTTCCCCCCGATGACCGCTAATAATTTTTTTTGAACACCCACTAAATCGCTAAATCCTGGGAGCATTTTTTAACAATACTTGTTTCCGTGTGTTTTGTTGTGTTTTGTGTGTGTGTGTGTGTGGGGTGGGGTGTGTGGTGTGTTGTGTGTGTGTGTGGGGTTTTTGTTTTTGGGGTTTTGGGGGGCGTGTGTGTTGTGCGTGTGTTGTGTGGGGTGTGTGTGGTGTGTTTTTGGTGTGTTTTTTTGTGTGGGTTGTGTTTTGTGTGTGTGTTGTGTGTGTAGTGTGTGTGACTCACCTATTTGTACTCCCCTTTTTGTGGTTGCAGGGTCGAGGTACCTCCCCCGCCTCTTCAGGTTGCTATGGGGCCTCTCTCTCCCGCCCCATGGCTTTATAAAAACTCGTCTTAAAATGTTTTGGGTTTCCCTGCCCCATTTCGTCATTTTTTGGGGTTTTCCCATGCCTTAAAATCGTGACTAAAAGAAATACTTCCTAATATCTTTGACTCATTTGTGTCTTCAACTTCCAATTGTGGCCTCTTTTTTTCGTGTCCCCTCCCTGGAACACCCTGTATTTGTCCCCTTTGTTTTTCCAGCAGTTTTTTATATGTCGTATATGTCTCCCCGCCCCCCTGCCCTCCGGTCGTCAGGCCGATTTCCTTAAATCTTTCTTAATGGACTTTCCCCCTTTAGCTCGGAACTAACCTTGGGGAAACCCTTTGTATTTCTTAGTTTTTTGACGTGTTTTCAAGTGGGGGTTCCCAAACGGGTGCTGCAACCCCATAGGGGCCCCTGACAACGGTGTACGTTTTCTTGAACGTTCTTAAAAGGGTATGGGAATGCTGTTCTAGGTTTGCCCGGGCCCCTATGCTGAGCAGTTATCTGATTGATGTGTGCTTCCGGAGACATGTCGGTTTTTTATCCCCAAAATTTTTTCTTGAGTGGGTTTGCGTCTTTTGGGCCCCCAGCCTATACTCTGTTTTGGGTTTTTGTGCCCTTTCCCCCTTTTTCATATTTGCATTTGGCAGGATTAAATTCGAAAGGCATTTGGGACCAGGTGTCCGTCTGTTAGGTCTCTTTTAAGTCCCGCCCGGGCCTATCAGATTTAATTCCTCATTAACTTACTCATCTGCAAAGGGACACTTTGAATCTAACCCTTCCCTCATGTCTTTCACTTTTACCAAAAATTGCACTGGTCCTAGGACCCCCCTGTGGGACCCGCTCGTCACAGGTGCCCACTGTGATACATCATTATGTACCATGACTCGTTGTTGCCTCCTGTCAGGTATTCTCTGATCCATTGCAGTGCCCTTCCTGTTATATGCGCCTGATGCTCTAGCTTCTGCACTAATCTCTTTGTGAGGAACTGTGTCAAAGGCCTTCTTGCAGTCCAAGAAGATGCAATCAACCCACCCCTCTCTCTCGTGTCTTACTTTGTTATTTTATCATAAAACTCCAGAAGGTTTGTGACACAGGATTTGCCTTCCGTGAATCCGTGCTGGTTGGCATTTATACTCTTGCCCGTTCCAGGTGCTCCGCCACTCTCCTCCTGATAATCTTTCTCCATAATTTTGCATCTCTACACGTCAATGACACAGGTCTATAGTTTAGTGCCTCTTTTCTGTCCCCTTTTTTTTAAAAATGGGAACTACATTTGCCGTCTTCCATACCTCAGGCAGTTGCCCAGTTTTCCAGGGACGTGTGAAGATTGTGTAAGTGGCACGCACAACATATTTGCTCCCTCTCTAAGGACCCACGGGGAGATGTTGTCCGGCCCCATTGCCTTTGAGGTATCGATGTCCCTTAGCAGTTTCTTTCACCTCCCTCTCATCTGTATGTATGTCGTCCAACACTTGTTGGTGTATTCCTTGCTGGTGTCCCATCTGGTCTGTCCCCCCAGAGTCCTTCCTGTCTCTACTGTAAATACTTCCTTAAATCTCGTGTTGAGCTCCTCACATACCTCTTGATCGTTTCTTGTGAGTTCTCCACCTTCTTTCCTCAGCCTTATCACCTGGTCCTTGACTGTTGTCTTCCTCCTAATGTGGCTATACAGCAGTTTCGGGTCAGATTTGACTTTCGATGCTATGTCGTTTTCATACTGTCGCTGGGCCTCCCTCCTTATCTGTGCATACTCGTTTCTGGCTCATCTAATAATCTCCTTGTTTTCCTGGGTCCTATGCCTCCTGTACCTTTTCCATTCTCTGTTGCACTTAGTTTTTGCCTCCCTACACCTTCGGGTAAACCAAGGACTCGTTTTGGTCTTCCTATTATTTCTGTTTCCCTTGGGAACAAAACTTTCCTCTGCCTCCTTGCACTTTGTTGCGTGTGTGTGTGTGTGTGTGTGTGTGTGTGTGTGTGTGTGTGTGTGTGTGTGTGTGTGTGTGTGTGTGTGTGTGTGTGTGTGTGTGTTTGTGTGTGTAAAACCTCAATCCAGAGAGAGAAGGGTCAATCACTACTGGATTAAGTTCGGTCAGGTCATCTCAGGTCAGCTGTAGTTGGTTACTTGTCAACACTCCTCTCATCTGAAGTGATTTTAGGATGTACTACAGCTTTACTTTATATAATATATTTACCGTCACGCATCTGGTCAAGTATTCGTGTGTTTCCTTGCAGCTTATCGTATGTCAGTATTACGCCTCTTTAGTTAAGTGGGGTACCTAAGGTTACCTAAATCCATGTCAGACCACTTTAGTTTAATTATGGAAAAATTGAGATTTACTATAAAAAAAATATTAACCGTCAAAAATGATTTCCAAACGTCGCAAAGTTATAGTTATACAAAATTCAAAAAAATGTATGTTTAAATTTGTTATTGAACTCCACATTTCAGGCAAGAAAAAATGCGCAGCAGAAAAAGCTTTTATTGGTTTAGCGTTTCACTTTGGAAAGCTGTATCGGGCACCGTTTTTCCAGTATAAGCAAATTCTCCAACTGGTCTATTCTTCACTATGGGTTTTAGTACACTGTTTGGTTCCCGAATCCAGCCACAGCTTTGGGGAAACAAAAGTCTGGTGGAAAGCTGTTACTGATCTTAACACTAATGTGTTGAGACCTGTGATAATAACTGGTGTTACAATACACCTGGTGTTACAATACAATGCATCTGTGTCCATTACTTAACATTTTGTCGGTAATTCTACCATTATTGCTAATTGTAACAACTCATCTGTAGAAAGATGAATCAGGAAAAACGCTAAGAAACGATGTATGGCACATGTGAAGTTCCTAATATATACCGACCAGATTCCCACCGGGATCAGTGAAGAGGTCTAGTGTAAGAACGGAAGACAATGAAAATTAAAACATTGTCACTTTCGTGGAGATCACTTACTGCAGTCCAGTCGAATTGGTGGTGTCACTTGACTCTCGCGGAATGACTCCACGAGACTGACACAGTACGACCATCCCCAGCGTAAATAATGAGACTTAAAAATCACCCAGTGATAGGTAAGGATGAAATCAGAGATTACATGTTAAAGACAAAGAGCTGATCGTGTGCCATTTGTTTAAACAGATACAGTCTGTAGTATGGTGGAATATAAAAAGAAATGCGGGAATTACAAATATCATTGCGCAGGAAACTGTGCTTTTCATTGTATGTCCCATCATGAAAAAGGGGCGAGTGATTGTAAAAAGTTCACATCCAGAGATAATTATTCCGGCTATGTCAGGAAACAAATACATGTAGGGACAACTGAAGCTCTCCCAGTTTCCCCATATATCCTCTGATGTTCCACTGTAATAATAACAATGATTAGCTACCGGTAATCCACCACAATTAAAAAGCAGGTGTCGCCTATGGACTGGGGTGAGCGATGTTGATGAGCGGTGGTAACGGTATATCGTTACTAAAAGTTTTGTGTATATTGTTAAAAGTAAGAAGTATAGGAGTGAGTGTGTTGGGGGTTGTGGAGGGTGAGATGTTGACGGTGATGTATTGTTGGAGCTAGCGTGAGCGTCGTACAGTATATTGTTAGAGCTAGCGCGAGCGTCATACAGTATATTGTTGGAGCTAGCGTGAACGTCGTACGGTATATTGCTGGATCTAGCCTGAGCGTCATAAAATTTATTGATGGAGCTAGCTTGAGCGTCATACGGTATATTGCTGGAGCTAACGTGAGCGTCGTACGGTATATTCGTGTGATCTGGGTAGGAAAATAATCCCGTTAATGTTCCTGGTTTGTCTAGTCTACTTCGGTTTGTCAAGGTCTACTTCGGGCTTTGTCTCTTTGATAGATGACGACATGATTTCTGTGTTTTCTGTATTCAGGGAGAGAGAGGCAGTGTGATGCAAGAAGTGGAAGAGGAAAACTGAGTGGATAGTGTTGAGGCAGTGGCAGCAGCCAAGGTAGGAAGAGGTTGTGAGTGGTCAGTTGTGTCTTGAGATGGAGGGAGCTGTGGGAGTAGATATATAGTAGTGGAAAGATCGGGGGGAAAGGTGCATCCACTGCATTTTCAATGTAAACAGTTTGGAATGGGTTAAGGGTTTTGGGCAGAGATTATTAGAAAGGAAAAAGAGTAAAAGGGACAACAGGTTAGCAGAGTTTTTTAAAAAAAGGGAAAAGAGGGAAAGGACAACAGACCTTACCACGGGGGGGATGGAACCCGCGATAGAGAATCTAAAAAAACTCCGCCCGTCCCCGTTAGCCCCCGGGGCCAGCTAGCCACAATAAGATTCTCCAACTAGATATTTCTACAAAAGGGAAAGGGTTTAGCACAGGGCACTACTGTGAACCAAAATTTGCAGAGATTATTAGAAAGGAGAAAGAGTGAAGGAACAACAGGTTGGCAGAGATTATTAGAAAGGAAAAGAGTGAAGGGACAACAGGTTGGCAAAGATTATTAGCCCCATCCCTTGAAGAGGGTAAGGCGGTGACTAGCTTGTTAGTTCCGTCCTCTCCACTCCAACATTAACACTGGCCCAAACACAAACACACTTCTTACACTGCTGTCCTTCTGCCTTTCCTGTCTTCTTCTTTTTCGGCAACTTCGCCCCTGGCGATTTAAAACAAGGCAAAGTGACTGTCCAGTAGCCAGTGCGGTATTTTAAACTCTGGTCGATCATTGCCTTGGCCCCGTCCCCCCTCACTCCTCGTAGGTAAGCTATCTTAGGGGCTGACCTTTATAATTCAGCTGAAATAGGACGTTTAGGAATGACACATAGGAAATATCTTTTTTCCAGCAAATCTTATGTATCAGCTGTAACTTACTAGGCATCATTTCGAACATATTAGTATGAATTCCTGTCAAGGACAACCAGAAATCCAAGAGGGAAATACTTGCATATATTTGTACCAACTCAACTGTTGCACCAGTGGATATATTCCAAACTCACTCTGATGCAGTACTTCTACTATCCTCTGAAGATGAGCTGCTCCAACTACTTAAGCAGGATGTTCTTGAGAGATTAAGTAATCTGGGTATTATCCCCATTCCACCTGACAGTTACCAGGCACAACGTACTGTTTTTGTGGCAAGAATCAACAGATGAGGAACTTGTTGATGGAATTAATCAAGAAAATTCTGAGTTCAAGGTTCTTATGACATACAAATTTATCAAAAGTTCCAGCTTGCAGTAAACACTAAAATTAATCCTTGAAACACATGAAGAAGCCAAAATCATATGTCAGCATGGTGTGAAATGCTTTGGAACCAGGAGTACACCAGACCAAATGTCCATGGGAAGGTTTGTTAGTGCCACACACTGTTTCAATTGTTATGAGTATGGTCGTAACACAAATAAATGGAGCAGCCAGGGACTGCACCAACAGAAACAACCCCAAATGCCCCCTTTGTAATGGGAAATATCATGCTGTCTCTCCTAATTGCCCTGGATGGTAAAAAAACAGACAAACTAAGAGAACCACTCCCCAAGCACCTCCAACAATGTCCCAGGCTTCGTTCCCTAATCTACCTAGATCTGATGGGGTTCCTCTTGCCACCTCTGCCAATTCCAATGATTGGACTTCTACCCCTCCTGCAGCGCCCCACCATAACCCTAACCCTAATATACACCAAGCACCAGGACCATCATCAGTCCCTATGTCTTCCGGGTCGTCAGAGGCAGATGTTATGAGAGGTACACTGATGTTTATGTTGGCAAGGAAATAGCAGGTAACAGAGTTAAACTCTGCTTCTCTGTTTTAAATGATTTGTTAGTAGCTAATGGGGTTAAGTCCCTCATTATCCCAGATAATGTGAACTTTATTATAAACCAGTCCCCTCAGGACAGGAAGTATGTGCCCTCCTCCACAACCACACCTACTCAAAAATCATCACACAACCAAGTCCCAGCCTTAATGAAAGACCCAGTTTAATTAAACTGACGATATTTCGGCAGTTTTTCGAACATTATCATGCAGCAAGTAAGAAATGGAAAAAAAATCATAGGCCAGTTCAAGGCAATTGAAATGAGGATTATTAGAGCATCTGACAGTACTAGGAGAACCCAGCATCTACACAAATAAAGTCGGGGATAAAAATCATGAGACAGTTTATATAACAGCTGATAAAAGACATAAAAGACATAAAAGACTGTTGTTAGGTTAGACTATGTTAGGTAAGGTTTTGTCAGGAAACAGGACAAGTGTTTCCTGACGCAGGTTTTAGTCATGTGATGATCCGCAGCCAGAGCTTTTGGTCGTCTGACCGAGGCTTTCCGCTGGCTTACCGGTCGCACTGTTCGTGTCAGCTTTGCGATTAATTTCTTGTTAATCTTACGGCAAACCTAGTGGCCACTTTCATCAGTGTATTGAAGGAAAGCAATTAAAAAAACGCATGAAGTATCGGTTGCAGAAATATTGTATAGTTACAGTGGACGTACATTATTTTGATGAAAGGCAGACTTCATACCGCTCATTCAAGAATAAAGGTGAAGGAAATCAAATTCCTTACTTCCGTTCCTTGAGGCTCACATCCGCCCTTTTATAGCAATGAATATCATATGGATGGAATGCTATCAAAATACGTTATCATAAATTCTGAGTAGCGACACAAAGTCTCACTAAATGCAAACCATTGTCACAGACATCGTTACTGAGGATCTCTTCACTCCACTGAGGATCTCTTCACTCTTCATGTCCATTCCGGAGTCTTCTGGTACGTTCACTGGTCGAGTCTTAATAACATGTCTCGTACCCATACATCCAGTTGGTTCTTAAGAGTACCTCTTATTATTGAACTAATTATTTCACCACTTCATATCATATTTTAAATATTCTTCTTCTTCTTCTATTATTATTATTATTATTATTATTATTATTATTATTATTATTATTATTATTATTATTATTATTATTATTATTATTATTATTATTATTATTATTATTATTATTAGTAGTAGTAGTAGTAGTAGTAGTAGTAGTAGTAGTAGTAGTAGTAGTAGTAGTAGTAGTAGTAGTAGTAGTAGTAGTAGTAGTAGTAGTAGTAGTAGTAGTACTGCTAATAATAATAATAATAATAATAATAATAATTATTATTATTAGAGCAAGTAAACATATATACGGAATTATATATAAACTTAAAAATTCTCTGTAGAGTTGTTACTCTTTAATTGTGTAAAAATCTTCATTTGTAAAATGCATCTGTAGTGAACTTGGTGATTTATATCAAAGATCAGCTGGTGACTGTGATATAATAAGCTTCTATGTGTGTAGGATATCTTATGTCTGTGTATTGAGTGTGTGTTAAATCTGATGTGTGTTAGTTTCTGTCTGTTCTCTGTGTATGTTTCTTGTGTTTAATCTATGTGTCTGTTCCTTGTTTCTGTTTTTTGTTTCTGCTCTTTGTTTCTGTTCTTTGTTTCTGTTCTTTGTTTCTGTTCTTTGTTTCTGTGCCTTGTTTCTGTTCCTTGTTTCTGTTCCCTGTATCTGTTCCTGGTTTGTCTTCCCTGTATCTGTTCCTCGTTTCTCTTCCCTGTATCTGCTCCTTGTTTCTCTTCCCTGTATATATTCCTTGTTTCTCTTCCCTGTATCTGTTCCTTGTTTCTCTTCCTTGTTTCTGTTCCTTGTTTCTCTTCCTTGTTTGTATTCCGTGTTTTTCTTCTCAGTTTCAGGATCTTACAGACTCCATCCCTCCTCCTCCTCCTCCTCCTCCTCCTCCTCCTCCTCCTCCTCCTCCTCCTCCTCCTCCTCCTCCTAGCGTTCCATCCCTCAAATTTATCTCCCTCCTCTTCACTCTCCTTACCTTCTATACTCTCTGACAAGTCAACTTCTATCTTTGCCAGCCTTGCTTCTCCTCTAACAATTCCCTCCATCCCAATGACCTTCCACCATCTCCCTCAATCTCCATCAGTCTTCACTTGGTCTGGGTGGAGAGTTTCTTCTGGTAAGACAACTTTATCACGGCTTCCAAAACAACGGTAGGTTAAAAAAAATCTGATGGCGGAATTAACCAGAAAATTGTGTTGTTACGGACAAGTTTAACGAAGAACAGGACAGATAAATATTTCTGCGTTAGTCACGTTTATGGTATTAAATATTATATTATTTATTAATATAGTCTTCTACTTCTTCTTCTTCTTCTTCTTCTTCTTTTTTATTTTATTATTTTTATATTATTATTATTATTATTATTATATTATTATTATTATACTAGGAGGACTCCTTTGTCCCTGCTAGTGCCATCATCTGGGAAACCAGATGTTTAGCTCACTGTTCAGTCTGACTGAAATTTTCCCTAACCGGTATATAAAGAGAAATGGTGCAAAAAGATCCCGTTTTTGGGACACCCTCTGTTGATGTGATTTCATAATCTCCAAACAGGAGCATGATTCCTTGCATATCCAGCTGAATTAAAAGGAAGAGACCAGGGAAATATTCTTGTACCGCTGTAATTATCGGGTTTTGGTAGACAGCAACCACCCAGGGAGGTACTACCGTCCTGCCAAGTGAGTGTAAAACAAAGCCTGTAATTGTTTTACATAATGGTAGGATTACTGGGGGTCTTTTGTCTGTCTCATAAATATCAAGTTTACAGGTACGCCTTGCTACTTCTACTTAAAATTTAGGTCAAGCTACACATACAGTACACGTTTATTTATACACTACTCATCTGAGTTTTCTTTGATTTTTCTTAATAGTTCTTGTTTTTTATTACTTTTCCTTTTATATCCATGGGGAAGTGGAATAAGAATTTTTCTTCCGTAAGCCATGCGTGTTGTAAAAGTCAACTAAAATGCCGGGGAACAAGGGGCTAGTAACCCTTTTTCCTGCAAAATTTACTAAAAAGAATAATAAAAGAAAATTTTCAAAGTGGGATGTCTGAATGTGCTGGATGTTGTGCAAATGAAAGAAAGAGATGATTGTGGATGTTATGAATGAGAAGAAACTGATGTCCTGGCTATAAATTTAAACAAAGCTGAAGGGGGTGGGGGATATTCAGTGGAGAGAAATAAATGGGATTTGGTCAGGGTTTCAAATAGAGTTAGAGCTAAAGAAGGAGTAGCAATAATGTTGAAGGATAAGCTATGCAGGAAAAGAGGGAGTATAAATGTATTAATTCAAGGATTATGTAGAGTAAAATAAAGGTTGGATGTGAAAAGTGGGTTATATGCACCTGGAGAAGAGAGAAGTGTAGAGGAGAGAGAGAGATTTTGGGAAATGTTGAGTGAATGAGTGGGGAGTTTTGAGCCAAGTGTGAGAGTACTTGTGGTTGGGGATTTCAATGCTAAAGTGGGTAAAAATGTTGTGGAGGGAGTAGTAGGTAAATTTGGGGTGCCAGGAGTAAATGAAAATGGGGAGCCTTTAATTGAGCTATGGGCACAAAGAGGTTTGGTAAAAAGTAATACATATTTTATGAAACAGAGGATAAATAAATATACAAGGTATATATAGCACGTAATGAAAGCAGTTTCTTAGATTATGTATTGGTGGATAAAAGGTTCATAGGTAGGCTTCAGGATGTACACGTTTATAGAGGGGCAACCGATATATCGGATCATTATTTAGTTGCAGCTACAGTTAATGTAAGAGGTAGATGGGACAAGAGGAAAATGACAACAACAAGTAAGAGGGAGGTGAAAGTGTATAAACTAATGGAGGAAGAAGTTCGAGTGAGATATAAGCAACTATTGGCAGAAAGGTGGGCTGGTGCAAGTATGAGTAGTGGGGGGGTTGAAGAGGGTTGGAATAGTTTTAAAAATGCAGTATTAGAATGTTGGGGTAGAAGTTTGTGGTTATAGGAGGGTGGGGTGGCAGGGGGAAGAGGAGTGATTGGGGGAGATGATGAAGTAAAGGGTGTGATAAAAGAGAAAAAGGTAGCTTATTTAGGTTTTTACAAAGCAAAGTGTTATAAGAAGAGCAGAGTATATGGAGAGTAAAAGAAAGGTGAAGAGAGTGAGTCGTGAGTGCAAAAGGAGAACAGATGATAGAGTGGGAGAGGCACTGTCAAGAAATTTAAATGAAAATAAGAAAAATTTTTGGAGTGAGTTAAACAAGTTAAGAAAGCCTAGGGAACGTATGGATTTGTCAGTTAAAAACAGAGTGGGGGAGTTAGTAGATGTCAGAAAGCCTACTCTCTCCTGCTGCTACTGCTGATTCTGCTACTACTGCTGCTGCTACTGCTGCTGCTGCTACTACGGCTGCTGCTACTACTGCTGCTGCTACTACTGCTGCCGCTGCTGCTCCTCCTGCTGCTGCTGCTGCTATCTGCTGCTGCTACACTGCTGCTGCTACTACTGCTGCTGCTAACTCGGCTGCTGCTACTGCTGCGCTGCACACTGCTGCTGCTACTACTTCTGCTGCTACTACTGCTGCTGCACTGCAGCTGCTGCTACTACGGCTGCTGCGACTTACTGCTGCTGCTACTAACTGCAGCTGCTGCTGCTACTGTCTGCTGCTACTGCTGCGCTACTGCTACTACTGTCCGCTGCTACTGCTGCTGCCTACTACTGCTGCTGCTGCGTGTGGGGGGGGGGGGGGGGGGGGGGGGATGTGGGGGGGTACCTACTGCTCTTGCTGCTACGCTGCTGCTACTACTGCACGCTGCTACTACTGCGCGACTACTGCTGCGCTACTACTGCTGCTACTACTTCCTGCTGGCTGCTACTACTGCAGCTGCTTACTCTGCTGCTGCACTACTGCTGCAGCTACTACTGCTGGCTACTACTACTGCTGGCTGGCTACTGCTGCGCCACTACTGCTGCTGCTGCTACTGCTGCTGCTACTACTGCTGCAGCTGCTACTACTCGCAGCTGCTACTACTGCTGCTGGCTACTACTGCTGCAGCTACTACTGGCTGCTACCAACTACTGCTGCTGCTACTGCTGCTGCTACTACACCTGCTGCTGCTACGCTGCTGCTACTGCTGCTGCTGCTACTGCGGCTGCATACTACTGCTGCTGCTACTACGTTTTCTGCTGCTAACTACTGTTGCTGCTACTACTACTGCTATACTTACTACTGCTGCTACTCACTGCGCTGCTACTACTGCCGCTGCTACAACAACTGCTCTACTACTGCTGTTGCTACTAGCTCTACTGCTAACTACTACTACTGCTGCTACTACGCTGCTGCTACTACTGCTGCTGCTACTACTGCTGCTGCTACAGCTCTTCTAACTACTGCTGTTGCTGCACTGCGCTGCTGCTGCTGCTACTGCTGCTGCTACTATTGCTTGCTGCTACTGCGCATGCTACTGCTGCTACTATTGCTGCTGCTACTGCTGCTGCTGCTACTACTACTGCTGCTACTACTGCTGCTGCTCCTGCTACTACTGCTTCTCTGCTACAATTAGGCGCTGCTACTGCTGCTTGCTGCTGCTGCTACTACTACTGCTGCTACTACTGCTGCTGCTACTACTGCTGCTGCTACTACTGCTGCTGCTACTACTGCTGCTGCTACTACTGCTGCTGCTACTACTGCTGCTGCTACTACTGCTGCTGCTACTACTGCTGCTGCTACTACTGCTGCTATGCTACACAGCTGCTACTATGCTGCTGCTACTACTACTGCGCTACCTACTGCTGGCTGCTACTACTGCTGCTGCTATACTGCTGTGCTACTACTGCTGCTACTACATACATAGCTGCAGCTACGCTGCTGCAACTACCTACTGCTGCTGCTACTACTGCTGCTGCTACTAACTGCTGCTACTACTACTGCTGCTACTAACTGCTGCTGCTACTACTGCTGCTGCTACTACTGCTGCTGCTACTCTGCAAGCTGCTGACTACTGCCTGGCTGCTACTACTGCTGCTGCTACTACTGCTGTCTGCTACTACAGGCTGTTACTACTCAGCTGCTACTACTGCTGCTGCTACTACTGCTGCTGCTGCTGCTGCTTCTACTACTGCTGCTGCTGCTGCTGCTGCTGCTGCTGCTACTGCTGCTGCTACTATTGCTGCTGCTACTGCTGCTGCTACTGCTGCTACTATTGCTGCTGCTACTGCTGCTGCTGCTACTACTACTGCTGCTACTACTGCTGCTGCTACTACTGCTGCTGCTACTACTGCTGCTGCTGCTGCTGCTTCTACTACTGCTGCTGCTGCTGCTGCTGCTACTGCTGCTGCAACTATTGCTGCTGCTACTGCTGCTGCTACTGCTGCTACTATTGCTGCTGCTACTATTGCTGCTGCTACTGCTGCTGCTACTGCTGCTACTATTGCTGCTGCTACTGCTGCTTCTACTACTGCTGCTGCTGCTGCTGCGCTGCTACTGCTGCTGCTACTATTGCTGCTGCTACTGCTGCTGCTACTGCTGCTACTATTGCTGCTGCTACTGCTGCTGCTGCTACTACTGCTGCTGCTACTACTGCTGCTGCTCCTGCTACTGCTTCTGCTACTATTGCTGCTGCTACTGCTGCTGCTGCTACTACTACTGCTGCTACTACTGCTGCTGCTACTACTGCTGCTGCTACTACTGCTGCTGCTACTACTGCTGCTGCTACTACTGCTGCTGCTACTACTGCTGCTGCTACTACTGCTGCTGCTACTACAACTGCCTGCTGCTATTCTACTGCTGAGTTACTACTGCTGCCTGCAACACTATCTGCTGCGAACTACGGCTGCTGCTAACTACTGCTGCTACTACTATACTGCTGCTGCTACTGCTGCTGCTACTACTGCTGCTGCTACTACTGCTGCTGCTAACCACTGCAGCTACAACGCAGCTGCTGCTACTACTAACTACTGCTGCTACTACTGCTTCTGCTTAGCTACTGCTGTTACTTACTGCTGCTGAAGAGTCAACACACACACTCACTACTGCTGCTACTACTGCTGGCTGCTACTACTGCTGCTGCTACTACTGCTGCTGCTGCTACTACTGCTGCTGCTACTACTGCTGCTGCTACTGCTGCTGCTACTACTGCTGCAGCTACTACTGCTGCTTGCTACTACTCTGCTACTACTACTGCTCTACTACTGCTGCTGCTACTCTGCTGCTGCTACAACTACTGGCTGCTGCTACGTACTGCTGCAGATACTACGCTGCTGCTACTATACTCCAGCTGCTACTACTGCTGATACACTGCTGCTCAACTGACTGCTGCTGCTACTACTGAGTCTGCTGCTGCAGCTTCTACTACTGCTGCTGCTGCATGCTTGCTGCTGCTGCTACTGCTCTGCTACTATAGCAGCTGGCTCTACTGCTGCTGCAACTGCCCTGCTACTATTGCTGCGCTACTACTGCTGCTGCTGCTCTACTACTTTGCTGACTACTGCTAGCTGCAACTACTGCTGCTGCTACTACTACTGCTGCTGCTGCTGCTGCTTCTACTACTGCTGCTGCTGCTGCTGCTGCTACTGCTGCTGCTACTATTGCTGCTGCTACTGCTGCTGCTACTGCTGCTACTATTGCTGCTGCTACTGCTGCTTCTACTACTGCTGCTGCTGCTGCTGCTGCTGCTACTGCTGCTGCTACTATTGCTGCTGCTACTGCTGCTGCTACTGCTGCTACTATTGCTGCTGCTACTGCTGCTGCTGCTACTACTGCTGCTGCTACTACTGCTGCTGCTCCTGCTACTGCTTCTGCTACTATTGCTGCTGCTACTGCTGCTGCTGCTACTACTACTGCTGCTACTACTGCTGCTGCTACTACTGCTGCTGCTACTACTGCTGCTGCTACTACTGCTGCTGCTACTACTGCTGCTGCTACTACTGCTGCTGCTACTACCTGCTGCTGCAACTGCGCTGCTGCTAACTCACCTGCTGCTACTACTGCTGCTCTACTACTACGCTGCTACTAACTGCTGCTGCTACTACTGCTGCTGCTACTACTACTGCGCTACTACAGCTGCACTACTACTGCTGCTGCTACTGCTGCTGCATACTACTCTGCTGCACTTACTGCTGCTGCTACTACAGGCAGCTGCTACAACTACTGCTGCTACCACTGCTGTTGCTAACTACTGCTGCTGCTACAACTGCTGCTGCAAACTACAGCTGCTGCAAACTACTGCTGCTGCTACTACTGCTGCTGCTTACTACTGTAGCTGCTACTCAACTTGCAGTTACTCGACTGCCTGCTGCTACTAACACTGCTGCTACTACTGCTAGCTGCTACTACTGCTGCTGCTACTACAGCATCTACTACTACTGCAGCTGCTATTACTGCAGCTTGCTACTACTGCTGCTGCTACTACTGCTGTGCTGCTCTCTGCTGCTGCTGCCTAGCTACTACTGCAGCTGCAACTACTGCTGCTGCTACTACTGCCTGCTGCTACTATACTGCTGCTGCTACTACTGCTGCTGCTGCAACAGCTTGCTGCTACTCACTGCTGTCTACTGCTCTGCTACTACTGCTGTTACTACAGCTTCTGCTAACTACACTACTGCTGCTGCTGCTGCTGCTACTACTGCTGCTGCTACTACTGCTGCTGCTACTACTGCTGCTGCTACTACTGCTGCTACTACTACTGCTGCTGCTACTACTGCTGCTGCTACTACTGCTGCTGCTACTACTGCTGCTGCTACTACTGCTGCTGCTACTACTGCTGCTGCTACTACTGCTGCTGCTACTACTGCTGCTAGGTACTACTGGCTGCTGCTACTGCAGCAGCTACTACTTACTGCTGCTGCTACAACTGCTGCTGCTGCAGCTGCTGCTGCTACTACTGCTGCTGCTACTACTGCTTGCTACTACTGCCTTGCAGCTACTACTACTGCTGCTACTACGGCTGCTGCTACTACTGCCAGCTGCTACTGACTGCTGCTGCTACTACTGCTTGCTGTCTATACTGCTGCAGCTACTACTGCTGCTACTATTTCTGCTGCAAGCTACTACTACAGCTGCTACTACTGCGCTGCGAATCTACTCTGCAGCTACTAACTGCTGCTGATACTTAATACTGCTGCTACTACTAACTTCTGCTGCATACGTGCTGCGCTACTACTGCTGCTGCTAACTACTGCTGTGCTGCGACTACTGCTGCTGCTACTACTACAGCTGCTACTACTGCTGCTGCTACTACTGCTGCGCTAGCTACAGCTGCTGCTACAACAGTTGCAGCTGCTACTACGTCTGCTGTGCAACTGTGCTGCTGCTACAACGCTCGCTACTACTGCTGTTACTACTGCTGCTGCTACTACTGCTGCTGCTAACTACAGCTGCTGCAACTACTGCTGCTGCAACTACTGCTTGCTGCTACTACTGCTGCTACACACTGCTGCTGCTACTTGCTGCTGCTACAATACTGCTGCAGCTACTACTGCTGCTACTAACTGCTGCTGCTGCTACTACTACTGCTGCTACTACTGCTGCTGCTGCTACTACTGCTGCTGCTACTACTGCTGCTGCTACTACTGCTGCTGCTACTACTGCTGCTGCTACTACTGCTGCTGCTACTACTGCTGCTGCACAGCTACTGCAACAACAATGCAAGTTAAACTATAGTTACATAAAACCTGACGGAGACGACAACGAAATGGACTAAATAGACAGAAGAGGGACCGGCATTCAAGTACCAGACCTAGCTGCCAGACGTGAAACCAACACAAGACGTTTTCCACAAAATGAAATAACTGACCTCCAATCCACTGCACCATTTTTAACGGAAGACACATGGCCAGAAATCCTGATCCACTAAATCTCCAAGAATGCCAGGTCTGTAGGACTTTTTTTTCGTTCGTGCCCAAAACGAGGAAAGATTGAGCCCTTTAAACATGGCTGACCGGCATTCAAACAGCAGCTACTGCCAGACGTACAAACTAGCGAAGTGGAAATTCTCATCTTTTTACTGACGTTCATCTGTTGACAGTAGCATCATATCTGTACACCATCATATCACCTTACCAGTGCTAACGAGAGGGAAACACAGGAGAACATCGTTCAAATCAACGGTATAAAAACCCAAGTATAGGACGGTTTTTATCCCCTCAGTGCCATCGTGGGAAAGAAGTGATATGTAAATAGTCAGGTTTAAATATTTTAGCAGCTGACCTATATTCACTGACCAGTGTACAGTGAGAGAATCATAGCAAAAAAGCCAAATATATCTATAAACTCAAGGAAAGTCAGTGGTGTTACTCCCCTCAGTGTTTTAAAAAATGGCAGTCAGCAAAACAGGTCAGGAGACAACAACACGACACAACCCCCGAATAAATGGAATTTGAGGGGGATTGGAAGGATAAACCACTGATTAACCTATCTGGTCTACCAGAATGGAAGAAGTTAGAAGTTTAAATGTGCAGCAGACTGTGAAGTGAGGTGGGTAGGGAAGGGTGAATAAGGGGTTAAATGTAAGGGTGTTGTGAAGTTACGGAAAAGTGAGCAGTGAAGTTAGGGTTTTGAAGAGGTCAACTGAAAGGTTATTTGTGAAGTTTAAGGGAAAAGTGAGCATGAAGAGGGTTTATTGAAGGAGAAATTTACTAGTAATTCAGTGTAATTAAAGCAGATACTAAGTGTACTAGGTGGGACTGGAAAAGAGAAATAAATTTTATTGTATATGAGTAAAAGAGGGGGGGGGGGGCGAAGAGTGAAAAAGGCAGGCATTAGAGGGTACAGGCTGCCACTAATTATATTTATATTTCTTCTTCAATTTCCATGAAGAAAGAAATCAGGCCATGGGGGTTGGAAAGGTGAATTAGAGTAACGCGCCTGGACAGTAAAAGCCCAACAGTTGCCATCCTACCAGAAAGTAAACCTCACTATCGCGCAAGGTATAGGCAACCACCGCATACCCAAACAAAAACAATGCCAACAGCTCTTATTGTAGCGCTTCTTAAGTGTGATATCCAAATTAATCAGGACCCGCACAAACTATTGTGCCAGAGGCAAACAGACAGATAAATACGGCATTAATGACGGTCTAGTAGCTAGGATGATAACCTTAACTCATATGTAATGCATACATAGGTCAATGTGAAGACAATACAGCATTATTATCTCAAACACTACCAAACAGATGCATACACTGTACTAAAGTACCATGAAAAACAGAAGAGGCACCTTATGTAAAATGTGTAAGGGGTGGGTCTTGATGGATGTATGTACAATTAAGCAACGGTGCAGAATTCTTTTGTGTGTAACAAATAGCACTTTGGCACAGTTACCCTTTAGCAGTGATGACATTGATTTACCTAATTTTAATACAAATACCCATTGCATATATTGATGATTATGATGTTATATGAAAACAGGCCTTCACTTATTCATGTCAATGCCAAGATCACCTTCTTCCAAATGGCAGAGATAAGGATTCTAGCACAAAATTAGGGCGGCAGTTATAACCATCTCTGAATCTTGGTTAGGATGATACGGTGACTGACCCGACGAGGTCCAAAATAGAAGTTACAATATAAAACGCTAGATAGAACAGAAAGGGCGGTGGAGTATGTGCCTACATTAGAATGACTTAAGCTACAACCCAAGACCTGGATTTAAATAACAAAAAACCTGGAGATTCATGTTTGAAGTGCTGCTTCCCATGACCAAACCCATCTAGTAGAACTAGTTACGCCCTGCTAACCGCAGGACCAGTTCTTAGAAGACTTTTCCAGAGTCTGTCCGAGTTGAAACAAATGCGAACAATAATACTGGGTCGACTTCCCCCCCCAATATCTGTGTTTTCAGCAACAGAATAACGGGCTATGAAAAAGGTATAAGCAAATTCTAGATTAAATAGCTACACCCCAACTAATTATAAACCAACCCGGAATCACAAGTTCTCAGCCACCAAATTGACCACAAACTTTTGCAACCGCGCTGAGAACATTATCAGTCAGGCGTACATTACCACAGGTCTTAGTGATCATTTCATCATTTACTGCACCCAGAAAATCACTAGGGATAGGATAGGCCTACACAGGACAAAAAAATAGTCAACTAGAAACTACAGTAAAGAAACAGCTGGTAAATAGCTACAACAATTGGGACTGACAGAGATAACAAGTTGCACGGACGTAAACGATGCCTGGGAAAAATTCAAAACAATGTATCACTACCATTCTTAATAAAATTGCACCAGTTAAAGAGGTTAGGATTAAACGAAGAACTGAAACCCTGATACTCTGAGATATTAGATAATATGAAATTCAGAGACCAGCTGCTAAAAAGATTAAAGCAAACAGACCGGATATTGCAGGCACTAAATAATTCCAAAGGTTGGAGGAACAGAGTACAGAGCTTATAAAGGACACAGGCAAAGCACAATTGCTCAACAATTGAAGAATATAAGCAAAACCCCAGAAAGCTCTGGCACCAACTAAAAACAGCTGGGATATAGCCGTAAGCCAGTAGATATGTCCAGAACATAGTACTACACTATCGATAATGAGGGTCTGCCACACGAAACATCTAAGTTGGCAAATTGCTTTAAATTCCTACTACACATCTGTTGCATCAACACAAGTAAGTAAACTACCAGCTGCATCAAATACCTTTAACACAGACTTTTTCTGATGAGTTTCAAACATAACTATACCAATAAGGGTACCCCCAAACAGTTGTCAACTAGTAAGTGAATCTCCTGACTTCATTCAAAAAGAACTAAGCAGGTTAAACCCAACTAATAGCACAGCCCTGATAACATCCCCATCTAAGTTCCTAAAAGAAAGGTGCTTTTGAACTGTCAATCCCTATTGCTACATACCAAATCTATCAAATCACCCACTAATACCGTACCGGAGGGGTTCAAGGAGGCACAGTTACTCCTATCTCAAGAAAAATAAATAGGTCTGATGTAAGCAACTAAGACCTTTAGTATACGCAGTAAAAATCTAAAAATTCTGGATAGGGCCGTGTATTCTCAAGTAGTTAATACCTTAATGAACAACAGCATTCTCCATAGCTATCAATCGGGCTTTAGAAGATCCTACTCAACCGATACCTCCTATTAATTCTGATGGATTACCTTGAGAAACTGAAATGTCAAAAAGGGACCCTCATAGTCTGGTAATCTTAGACCTGCAAAAGGCCTTCGATACTGTCAAACCACAATAATTATTATAAACTTCAAATCTATCGGTATAGGTTCTGTAGACTGGTTTAAGTCCTACTTAGCAACAGAGAAAAATAGTCAAAATTCACCAAAACGGAATCAAACCCTGCCGATTAACATGTGGAGTATTCCCCAAGGTATATTCTGGGTCCCTTACTATTCTTATGTTATGTAAATGAATATGCCTATCAGTGGTCAGTGCAAAACTCCTACTGTATGCATATGACAGTGCTCTGTTTAGTGACAGGTAAAGACCCACAAGATATTGCTAATTTTTTAACACTGAACTGGATCCTGCAGCAAATGGTTAGTAGACAACAAACAATCATTACACCTAGGGAAAACTGAAGCCATTTCTCTTTGGAACGAAACATAAACTGAGAAGGGTAAATAATTTTAATGTTTCAGTGTAATGGGGAGTCCACACTTTTGTGTTTCAATCATGTTAAAATATCTGGGAATCCCCTTTGACCCCATGGCATGTCAGGAGAATTGATATGGAACAGTGTATAAGAAAGCGAATGCCAGGCTGAAGTTCCTGTATAGACAAGCTCAGTGTTCTACCTTCTGAGGCCTCGCAGTAGCCTATGTCTAGCCCTTATACAATGCCATATGGGATTACGCTTGCTTTTCTTGGTAACTCTGCCTGACCAAAAAACTTGAAAGATATACTGTACAAACACCCAGAACAAAATCGTAAGCTTCATCTGGGGCTGGCCCAAGAGCACCGTAGCCAGATGAATTACAGCAGTTGGAATATACTGAATGTGAAGACCGAGTAAAACAACAGAAGCTAAATCATGTTTATTAAAATTGCTCACAACATGTCCAGAATATCAGCTGTCAATTTTGTTCAGGTTGGGAACCGCAGCAATCATAGTACTAGGGGAGAGAGCACAACTTGTAGTACCCACAGTCAGTGGCCAGACATCAAACACCTTTTCTGTACCGCAAAAAAAGGAATGGACAGACTACCCACAAATGTCCAAGAGCCAGTCATAGCTGAACCAGTTCAAGAAGACTGGCAAAAAGTGTCTGATGAATGAAGCAACAGAAAGGGAGGGGAATGATTTTCTATTTTTTAGCTAAAATACGTGTAAATTTTACCTTATCCCTAGTAATGACCCTCGTATGTAGATAGTCGTAATGACCCTCGGGTTAGTAGTCTTAATGACCCTCGTATTGTAGATAGTCTTAATGACCCTCGTGTAGTAGATAGTCTTTTTAGTATGATAATAAGATGTTATCTTCATTATAGAATAATAAGAAAATATTATAACCTTTATATTATAATAATAAGGTAAAAGGACCCCAATGGAAATAAGTCACTCTGTCTGACTTTTTTGGGTTATCCTAGGTTCTCTACACATATGCTGCTATGTATGATAATTCTATGTAACTGTATTGTGTATACCTGAATAAATTTACTTACTTACTTACTTACTACTGCTGCTGCTACTACTGCTGTTACTACTGCTGCTGCTACTACTACTGCTGCTACTACTGCTGCTGCTACTACTGCTGCTGCTACTACTGCTGCTGCTACTACTGCTGCTACTACTACTGCTGCTGCTACTGCTGCTGCTACTACTGCTGCTGCTACTACTGCTGCTGCTACTACTGCTGCTACTACTGCTGCTGCTACTACTACTGCTGCTACTACTACTGCTGCTACTACTGCTGCTGCTACTACTGCTGCTGCTACTACTGCTGCTGCTACTACTGCTGCTGCTACTACTACTGCTGCTGCTACTGCTGCTGCTACTAGTGCTGCTGCTACTACTGCTGCTACTACTGCTGCTGCTACTACTACTGCTGCTACTACTTCTGCTGCTACTACTGCTGCTGCTACTACTGCTGTTGCAACTACTGCTGCTGCTACTACTGCTGCTGTTCCTCTCACCTGTTTAAAGCACCATCAAGAGTTTTTAAGTTACACTTCTAAAAGTTCTCCTGAAGAATTTCTTCTTCTTCTCACATACTATACAAATATTACTATAATGAAAACATAACTTAAAATACCTGTCTAATATGTTTAAAAACTAAACAAAAAGACTATAACCATAAAATAATCTACACATATTCACAAGAGCAAGAATAATAATAACCACAAGTGATATTTAAAGATGGCTGCGACCGTCAGTGTCCGCTGGGGGAGTTGGGGGGGTAATGTGGGGGAGGGTAACCCCCATTACCCTCCCCTCCCACCATCACCCACTACCTGTTATATCTCACCTGTGTTTATTAATTAAATACATGTTGTTTACTGTAAAAAGGGAGGATGGAGGAGATAACGGCAGAGGGACTAAATTACATAGGAAGTGGAGGGGTAGGAAGGTAAGGAGAGAGCGAACGAGAGGGAGAATAATGTGTGCGTGTATCAGTCTGGTATAAATAACTGTCTCTGCTGCTAGACAAGACGAAAGTTTTCTTAGCATTCTTCCTGGAACAGGTAAATGTTTTTAAAATGATTTATAACTATGATAATTAAAGCCAATGTTTCTGCGGAGATCGTCTTGCAACACAAACAATATATTTCGTTGTTAGAAAATTCCCAAAAGTTTTGGAATTTCCACAATCAAGGAACTATATAAATCAGCAAGAAGGCACCTCAACAACACCTGACTTTTTATGATGATGAAGGTAGGTAGTCAAGGATTCTTGCAACACAGCTTATATTCTACCCAAAAATATAATTTCTCTAATGTATCTTAAATTCTTCCCAAATTTTATTATGACACTTGATTCTATCTTTTGTACATAATGTTATCTTTTGTCAACCTGTGGTTACCTTGTAATTCTCTTCTGGGATACTTCACTTCGTCATGGGGAGTTTAAAGGAAACAATAGAAAATTTTACAATGAGTATAAACAGAGAGGAAAGCACACCTAACTTCGGAAGTTCATAAGATTTACTTATTATCTTATATGCACATTTATACAGAAAGAAGAAACAAGCAGTTCATTAACTATCCATCAAAACAGGGCGAGACACCTCACTCAAAGTGACTAAACTGTAGAAAGATTGTGTGAACGATCACCAGTGTTCTCACTCTCACCAGGTCCACACTACACTCTCACCAGGTCCACACTACACTCTCACCAGGTCCACACTACACTCTCACCATACTCTTATGCCACTGAAGGACACTCAAACATTCGCAAAAAATGCCATAAAATATAGCATAATTTTTGAGGTATTATGTGTAAACGAGATCATCCATCACGTCATCTGTTATTTAAAAAAAAATGGGTGTAGGGGGCATGATCTGCTTTCCCGAAATGTTAAATAATGTTAAATAATCAGTTGTATTCTTCATAAAAAACTGAAATTGTCAATATTATTATTATTTAACTGTTTGCGACCACTGTCAGCCTCAGGGTTATCTCTGAGTTACCAGACCTTTCCACGTGGAGGCCAGTGGTTTGTCTTTAAGGTCCACCCATCCAGTTCCTGTGTTTTTTAAATTTTATTCCAGGTCCATGTGTCCAGGAGTCATTCTGCGTCCCCTTCCCCACCTCCCCAAGGTCTGACTCAACAACCAGTATCCCAGTCTTTCCCAGGTCCATGTGTCCAGGAGTCCATCTGTCCGCCTTCAAATATTCTCCCTTTCCCACTTCCCCAAGGTATCCTCGCCTTTCCCAGGTCCATGTGTCCAGGAGTCTATCTGTATCCCCTCAGATATACTCCTTTCCCCACTTCCCCAAGGTCTGCCTCAACAACCAGTATCCTCGTCTTTCCCGGGTCCATGTGTCGAGGAGTCCATCAGTACGCCTTCAGATATTCTCCCTTTCCCACTTCCCCAAGGTATCCTCGTCTTTCCCAGGTTCATGTGTCCAGGAGTCCATCTGTGTCCCCTCAGATACTCTCCCTTCCCCACTTCCCCAAGGTCTGCTTCAACAACCAGTATCCCTGTCTTTCCCAGGTCCATGTGCCCAGGTGTCCATCTTTTCTGCCTTCAGATATTCTCCCTTTCCCACTTCCTAAAGGTATCCTCGGCTTTCCCAGGTCCATGTGTCCAGGAGTCCATCTGTGTCCCCTCAGATATTCTCCCTTCCCCACTTCCCCAAGGTCTGCTTCAACAACCAGTGTCCCTGTCTTTCCCAGGTCCATGTGTCCAGGAGTCCATCTGTCCGCCTTCAGATATTCTCCCTTTCCCACTTCCCCAAGGTATCCTCGCCTTTCTCAGGTCCATGTGTCCAGGAATCCATCCGTGGGTCTCCCCTTCCTCACTTCCCTTAGGATATCTTCCAGTCTCAGCCCTCCCCAGGTTATATTTCCCTAAGTCAGCTCAGCCACCGCCCAGTGATCTTGCTAGATGAGAACGAGGCCTTCTCTAGCTGGTCTACGGTAGAGACTGTCCAGGTGGGTGGAATTACAGGAGGGGACACACATAAATCTGCGTCCTGTAATTACACCTACCAAGACAGCCTAGACCGTAGGTCAGCTAGACGCAGTCTATAAGAACTGTAATAAGCGTTGAACTTTTTATTTTTATTTAGTTATTTATCTTTTGTATTTGCGAGACGAGAAACAATGGAAATAATTCACTTTATCTGACTTTTCATGTGGTTATCCTGGGTAATTTACATATATGTTACTATGTATGATAATATGTGTAACTGTTTTTACGTGTACCTGTACCTAAACAAACTTACACACACACTTATTTTTAGGCTCATCTGCGTATATCCGCAAACACAGCTTCCGGATTCACCATCATGTATACATTGTTGGACCTGGGGAACTTTCTGTGTGAACTGGGTTTATTTAACTTTGTGAATGGTGTTGAGCCCACAAGTGTGTTCTTCCAAGAAGGAAAATATAATTCGTCTCCTTCTGTGGGAAGGCTAACAGTTGAAACTGCCGTTTCAACTGTTAGTTTGTGTTTGTACAAACTGGTCAAGTTTTGTTTGTGTAATATTTCTTTTCTCAACATGGATTCTTTGGATTTATGGTTATGAGCTGGGGAAAAGATGGGATTTACCGGACAAGAGCTGAACTGCTACATTACTTCTAAGATAGCTACAGAAGAGACAAAGTAATTGGAAAGACTAACTCGCGAAGAAAAAGAAGGAACAGGAAAGACTAGCTTTAGCTAAAAGGAAAGAACAGGAAAGACTAGCTCGAGAAGAGAAATAAGCACAGGAAAGGATATCTAGAGAAGACAGATTTCAGGTAAGATAGGTAGCATTCAAAATGAAAGAAATTGAAGAACAAGCTAAGCAGAGGGAATTACAACAGTTAAGAAGATAGACAGAACTTTCCAAACAGAAAATAGAAGATGGGGTACTAGTACCCTACCCGCGAAACAAATATTAGAATGCCCCAAATACCACCTTTCACAGAACAGGATGACATCTCTACATATATTACCAGATTCGAGAACACTGCCACTCTATGTGATTGGCCATCAGATTCTTCGGCTAGTAGGCTTGGCTTACGTGTATCTGGATCAGCTTTACCTACTGAGGTAATAACTAATTATCGTCTGCCGAAGAAAGCCATAATTTACGCTTTCAAGAAAACCACTCATTATTACAGGTTGAAGTTTCGTTATACTGGAAAAACTCCAAATCGAAATTACATGAAGTACTTAATAACACTTTTCAGACTGTTTGATTCTTTGATTGATAGCACTGAAGTCAACCACAACTTCGACTCATTACGAGACCTGATGGTAAGGGATCAGGGTCTTTCGTCTGTACCCTCTGATTTACGAATATTTATAAAAGAATGAAATGTCCACACAGCTTTGGAAATGGCACAAGCCGCAGATATATATACATGTGCACATATTAACTACCCCAAGGAGCGTAGTGACTAAAGAAACTGAGGGACCCAAAACCTTTGTCCCTAAGAATTCCACGACCTTCACGATAAAATGTTTCAACTCTAATGAATTTGGACATAGACGTTAAGAATGTTCCAAAAGGAAGGGTGAGAATATCGGAAAGTGTTTCACACAAGCTTTTTAACGCAGTTTTTAGTGAAGGTACGGTTAAAGGAATGAATGTTTCGACAATTTTTAGATGTACTGGATGTTCCTGTATTGTTTTCTCTAGTAAGCTTTTCCCTAACTTAGATCCGTCACTGTATAAAACTACTAAATTAAGTGACTACTTAGGAAGAAGTGATTTCTTTCCAATAATTAGAAGTTCCATAAGGTCCAAGTGGTTCTCAGGGTGGGTAGATGCAGTAGTTGTTCTCAGGGTGGGTAGATGCAGTAGTTGTTCTCAGGGTGGGTAAATGCAGTTGTTCTCAGGTTGGGTAGATGCAGTAGTTGTTCTCAGGGTGGGTAGATGCAGTAGTTGTTCTCAGTGTGGGTAGATGCAGTAGTGGTTCTCAGGGTGGGTAGATGTAGTAGTTGTTCTCAGGGTGGGTAGATGCAGTAGTTGTTCTCAGGGTGGGTAGATGCAGTAGTTGTTCTCAGGGTGGGTAGATGCAGTAGTTGTTCTCAGGGTGGGTAGATGCGTAGTAGTGTTGTTTCTCAGGGTGGGTAGATGCAGTAGTTGTTCTCAGGGTGGGTAGATGCAGTGGTTGTTCTCAGGGTGGGTAGATGCAGTAGTTGTTCTCAGGGTGGGTAGATGCAGTAGTTGTTCTCCAGGGTGGGTAGATGATGGTTGTCTCTCAGGGTGGGTAGATGCAGTAGTTGTTCTCAGGGTGGGTAGATGCAGTAGTTGTTCTCAGGGTGGGTAGATGCAGTAGTTGCTCTCAGTGTGGGTAGATGCAGTAGTGGTTCTCAGGGTGGGTAGATGCAGTAGTTGTTCTCAGGGTGGGTAGATGCAGTAGTTGCCCCAATACCGTCATGCTCTGTTTTGGTAGGAACATAGAATGGTCTACTTTTCCATCTGAACGAGACTGTGTAGGATTCTCAAGAGCTTCTAAGAGAGATTTGGAACTTAACTTACCTAATATTTCTGTTTCTTCTTATATAGCTCCAGAAGTGATTCAGTTGGATAACTTAAATCAGAGTGCTGATAGTCTCAAGCTCCTAAAATCTTAGAAGTCAGTCATCAAACCTGAGAGATAGAAACTAACGAAGAATCTCAATGACTGAATTGTTCACAAATGGACACGGTTAACGTCCTTTCCATGCCTAATCTAAGTAAAACGCTATTCCATCCGTGGTTCATTTCCAAAGGAAATCTATTAGCTTCTCAAATTGATTTGGAGGGTCCTCAAAAGACTTGTCCTTCTAGAGGTAACCTCTAAGTGTAGCGTTAGACAGCAAGAGTGTTTCAAAGAAAGAATATTTCCTCTATTAATGTTTGTATATAAAGATAATCTTCTATTCAAGAACATGTGGGTCACCGACAATCGAAATGACTTAGGGTAGAAATTCTTAGTATTTCCGAGGGACTGCCTAGAGACTATGTTGAAGATTTCTCTGACCTACCAGTCTCATGAGTCAGTTTCTCACATAGGAGAACATAGGAAGTGGGACATTGTACTTCTGGCCTGGGATGTCTTCGGACAATCTGTAGTTGTGTGGTTGTCACATATGTCAACTTTTCCTCACACAAGGTAGACTAAGAGAATTCTATGGATTAATAAATTGCCGATATTTCTCAGTTCCCATTAGCTAGAGTTGCATGACATGGTTGGTCTGTGAACTCTCGTTCTCAGGAGTCTAAATATATCTTGGACTAAAATGAACTAGCGTCAGCATCCCGTGAGGCTGTATTCCTGAAGTACGTCCATTACGTGCAATAGAAATTGCAGAGTTTTAAAATATCTATTTTTTCAAGGGTAGGGTTACGTAAAAGAAATTCCTTTTGATCAGACACAACTTACTTCTGAATTAATGGATCAAGTGTTCAATTAATGGATCAAGTGTTCGTGTTCAACCTCTTTTCACTACACCTTACCATCCAAATTGTAACGGAAGGCTGGAACAACAACATGACATCCTAAAGACAAAATTAAAGAATTTGTTATTCTTAAACCTAACTGACTGGCATAGATGTCTATCATGTGCTCTCTTTACAATGCGTGAGATTGCAAGTGATTTCCTTGGATATTCCCCTTTCGAATTACTTTATGGGAGACAAGCTCGTGGACCTCTATCATGAATGAACTTTGATTCAAAGATTTTAAACCTGAAGTTCAAAATCACAATCGTTTTTTTAGTTGAGGAAAGTTTTGGGAAGAAAAGTTTGATTTGGTAGTAAGAACCTGAATATGCCCATGGATAAAAAAAGACCTTTTTGACCAAAAGAGCCTCAAAGGTAATTTATTAAGGTGAGAGGTTTTTTCAGTTCTTTTCCCAGCCCAAATCCAAAAAAATTTGTTAATTTTTTGACGAGGAACCCTTTAAAAAGTAGTAAAGGTCTGTAATAAGGTGGGTTTACTTTTGGGGAAATCTGCTGGATGTAAATATTTTTGAAACGTAAACCGTAGGGAAGTTAAAATCTTTATTTAAATATCGATAAAATTGTAAATTTTGTAAAAAATGGTAAAAACCCAAAAAAGCTTCTGGCCCGGGAAAGTAGCAATTTCCAACAAATTTTTTATGTCTTGATATTGAAAAATCGGGTTTTTAAATTGTCTTTTTAGCTTTATTTTAAATATAAAATCGTGTCACAAAGGTTTAAAACGGGTTTTTGCGGGGGTTTTTTTTTTTTTTTTATTATTTTTTATTCCCCGGGGTATTTCCCGGCCCGGGTTTTTTCCAAGTAGTGGTGACCCCCCCCTTGGTCCCTATTGGGAAGTTTCTCGGTTTAAAGTCCCCATGGGGGGAGGTACAAATACCTCCTCATCTTTGGGGACAAGTGTCCCCGGCCTAGCCACTTCCCCCCCCTCACGGGGCTCATAGGGGGGAAACTAGGCCTTGGGGTTTCCACACCCCCCCTCAAAGGGGCCTTGTGGGGATGGCAGTCTTATATTTTTCGGGGTGTGTTTTTTACACATCACAGTCTCACTCCCTTCTTATTTTTTTTTATTTTATTTTAAAAAATTACAGTACTGAAATAATAAACAAAAAACACAAAACAAATCGTCAACGGATTAATAAATATATATATATATAATTAATTTATATATTATATAATTATATATTTTTATTTATATTTTTATATTTTATATTTTATATACATATTGTATAAATATATATAATATATTTTATATTTTTTTATTTTTTAAAAAATTTATTATATATAATTTTTATATATATTTATATATTTATATATATATATATATATAATAAAATTTTAAAAATTTTTTCGTGCCAATTTTCAGAAATTGCATTTGGCCCAAATGCAAGTTTTGGGGCCATTGGCAACGAAAAAATTGTTTTTTAAATAATTTTTAAAATTTTTAAATAAAAAAAAATTTTTTTTTTTTTTATATTAAAATTATTTTTTTTTTTATAAATATTAAAAATTTAAAAAAAAAAATTTTATTTAAAAATATAGTTTTAATTTAAAAATTTTAAAATAAATTTTTAAAATTTTAATTTGGGTGTATTTAAATTCCGGCTAAGCCGGCGCGGTTTCCCCTTTAACCCTTCATTTGCTTGCCCAACCAAAAATTTGTATTAAAAATTTTCCCATTCACTTAAAAAAAATAATCCTGTGGGTAAATAAAAATTTTATTTCCCCCCCTGGCCCACCCCCCACCCGCCCTTTTCCAAAAAAGGAAAAAGAACAGGAAAGGAAAAAAAAAAGGGAAAAGGAAAATCCCCCCCTCCAAACTTCCAAACTACTTTTTTCTTGCATTAAAATTCACACCACACATTTGCCTCGACATGACATCTCACTCCCTCCCCCTTTCCCTCGCTGCAAATTCATCACCCACGCTTCACACCCCAAAAAGAGCTTTGGTAAAAACTAACTTCAACTTCCCCTCTTTGCCTCCGGGCCAAGTTTTTGCCCTCCCAGACCCAAAGGACCACTCACTTTTTTTCCCCCAAAATTTCTTGATTCCCTATCTTCATGCCCCACCGCTGCCGTCCACTCCCAAATATTGAATTCGTTCATCCCCTACTCTCCCCTCAATCTGAATTCAATTTTTTTCACCCTCTTTTTGTTACCCTCAAAACCTTCTCTTTCCTGTATTTCCCCTTTAAATTTTTTTCTTTTTCACACCCCACCAAATTCATCCACAACTCTGAGCTTTCTTCAGAACTCCCAAAAGACGTGTCTTTGCAAAAGCGCGTAACAATTTCCTCTTTGTGTGTGTTTTTATTTTTAACTCCACGCCTCTTCCAAGACCCCCGCATTTACTTCTTTACAAAACCCCCCCCTTTAAATAAATTAAAAAACCCGGTGACCACCATCCTTTTCTAAGGCCCCATTTTTCGGGAAAAAATTTCCCTTTTCCCACATACTCTAACTTGAGCCCACTTTCCCCGTAAAAAACTCTTCATGCTTCGTAACCTACTCCTACACTAATTGCAAATCTGACTTGCCCCCCCATCCCCCTGTCTACGCCTTTTTTAAACCATAAAGCCCAAAGACCTCTTTGCCTTAAAATACGTTCATTTTTGTTTTACTGTAAACCCTGGTCCACACCCCCCTACCCTTTTCCCAAAGCCCCCTTTTTCATTGCTATCCATTTTTTCCGTCTTCTCTTTAAAATTTTTCTTAAAATCTACCAACACTTTCCAGGTACACTCAAAAAGACTTATCCCCCCATAATTTTTTTCACTCTCTTTTTTCCCCTTTTCCTTTATACAAAAGGGAAATAGCATGCTCTCTGCCCTCATAGGACTTTTCCCCCTTCCAAAATTTTTTAAAATTGCACCACCCCTCCAAAACTTATCCCACCTACTTTTACATTTTATTTTTTTCCTCTCCCCGGGTGCCTTACCCCCTTTCTTTTTTCCTACTGCCTCACGAAACTTCCCCCCCACTCACAACTGGCTCTTCCTCACTCCCACAAGGTTATTCTCCTTCCATACACGAAATCACGCTTCCCTATCTTCCTCCTTTAAAATTCCTCAAAATTTCCCTTCCCCCAATACCTCTAAATCTCCTTTAATAAAAACCCCTTCCATTTTTAATGACAAACCATTTGTTCCTGGCTTTTTTAACTTTTAATCTCCCTCCAAAAACTTTTTCTTATTTCAAAAAAAATTTGTTTGTAACACTCACCCACTTTCTTTGCTCTCTTTTTACATTTCTCACCATCCCTAACCTCTCTCTTTTCTCCATACCTTTCCCCCTTGCATCACTTTTACTTGTAAAAAACCTTTTTTGCTAAATTTTTTCCCTTACTCTCTCTTTACTCATCATTCCACCCTTCGCTCCCTTCCCTCCGCCCCACTTTTTTTGAACCCCAAACTTCGCTGAACACCCAAACTACATTTTTAAACCTACCCCAACCTCTTTCGACCCCCTTGGGCCTTGCCTTAAGCCCATCATCCCCAAGGGTGTTTTTTTCTTTCCCAACGCCCCCCTTTAGTTATAAACCTTCCCCCCTCTTTCCTGATGCTTCTATTCTCCTTGTTTTCCCCCTTTCCCTTTTTCTTCAGTGTAGCTACAACTAGAAAGTGATTGATTACTGTGGCCCCCCTAAAAATATATTTATTTGGGGTTAGGCAAAAAATAAATTGCGTTTTTTATAATAGGGTTTAGTAAGTTTTCAAGATTCTTTTGGTGCCCAAATAAAAATTTTTACATTAACTTAAAGAAAAAAAAAAATATCTTTAAAAAGTATAAGAGAAAAAATTTCAGAAAGGGGTTAATTTTAAATGAGTTCTTTCTAATTTTACCCGTTTTACATATTTGGCACGACATATATATTATATATAATTATATATATAATATAATATTATTTTATTTTTATATTATATTTATATATTTTATATATTTTATTAAATACTTTCAATAATTTAATACTAAACAAAAAATCAAAAAATATTTTTTTTGTTAGGTTCAGAATGATTTGGAGAAAATTTTTGCATACACAAATTTTCACTGTGTATAGGAAGAGCGTTGCTATTTAAGCCAAAATGGCAAGTTCTGCCTTTCGGCCGAATTAATAATTTTTATAATAATATATATTATATATATATATATATATTTATATATATATATATTTTATATATTAATATTATATATAATATTATATATATAATATATATATATATTTTAAAATATATTACTATATATATATAAATATATATTTTTATAATATAAAAATATATTATAATAAATATATATATATTAAATATATATATATATATATATATAATTTATATATATATAAATTTATATATTTTTTTTCAACAAGTCAGCCTCCCACCGAGGCAGGGTGCCCCAAAAAAGAAAGAAAATCCCCAAAAAGAAAATATTTTCATCATCATCAACTTTTTTCCCACACTCGCACTTATCACTTTTTTTTGCGAGGTGCTCAGAATACAACAGTCTAAAAAGTACACATATAAAAATTTCACAAACTATCCCTCCAATGCCCAAAAATTTCCCAAAACCCCCTTTTAAAATGCGGGATTGTACTTCCCATTTCCAGGACAAATCCCCCACTTAGAAAAATAACCGGGGTTTCCCCGAATCCCTTCACTAAATATTACCCGCCCCAAAATCCAACGTTCAGGTCCCAAGTCCATTCGTCTCCCTTTATCCTATCTAACACGCTCACGCAACGTTTCTGAAAATCCAAGCCCCTCCCCACAAAAACCTCCTTTACCCCCCCTCCCAACCCCTTTTGAGGGGCCCCTACCCGCCCCCCTTCCCTATAATTTTTAGCTTTCCATGTATTCTCTTTGAACCATTCTTTTCTAAAATGAAAAAACCACCTCAACAACCCCCCCTTTGCCTCTGATAATTTCTTTTATTTCCCACACCTTCCCAAATTCCAAACTGTTTTTCCAAATTTTTTCCCCCCCCAAATTGCTTAAAAAGGACTTCCATCCTAAATTTCCCCATTTCCCCAATTTTCCCAAACCCCATATAAAAATGTTGATATAAAATTTATATTTTTTTTTTATAATAATTTTTAATAATTATATAAAATATTTTTTCTTAATAATTTATATTAATATTTTATATATACCCAATAATAATATTAATACATTTATTTTTATATTTTAATTTATATCAAAATTTTTTTTATTAAAATATTTATATATAATTATTTTTTATTTATTTAGTTTCATATTTAAAAACATTCAAAACTCTTTTAAATTAATTTTTTTCTTAAATCTCCCAAAAAGTATTAAAAAGTTGTGTAATTTTTAATTTATTAAAATTTAATTTTCCCAAAAATTAAACTTATATTTATAAAAAAATTTATTTATATCCCCAATATTATATATATTTTTAATTTTTAAATAATTTAAAATATAAAATATATATAAATATATTTTTTTCTTAGATAAATATTTTGGGGAAATTTTGATAAAAATTTTATTTTATATATAAATATTTTTTTAATAAATATATATGTCGTGCCGAATGGGCAGATCTTGCCATCTTGGCTTTAAATAGCAACGCTCATCTGCCATATAGGACAAGCGAAAATTTTGTGTAGCAATAATTTCCCCCAAAATCATTCTGAACCTAACGAAAAAAAATATAATTCACTGTGTTTGTTTAGTATTTAAATTACTGTAAAACAAATCTAAAATGTATTTAATTGGGTTAGGCTAAAAAAAAATTTGGGTTCTTGTTATAATAAGGTTAGATAAGTTTTCTAAGATTTTTTTGGTTTGCAAAATTATAAATTTTTGATTAACATTAATGAAAAAAAATATATCTTTAAAAGTATAAGAGAATTTTAAAAAGACTTAATTTTAAATGAGTTTTGGCCTAATTGACCCGTTTTACATATAATTTATAAATATATATATATATATATATATATATATATATATTATATATATTTTATTTATATATATATATATATATATAAAATATATATATATATAATTATATTGCTGGTTTCTTTTTCGGTCTCATGAACACGCTAGATAACAGGGATATCTTGCTACTCCTACTTACACTTTCGTCACACTCCACAGACACGCACATACATATATATATATATACATACATCTAGGTTTTTCTCCTTTTTCTAAATAGCTCTTGTTCTTCTTTATTTCTTCTATTGTCCATGGGGAAGTGGAAAATAATCTTTCCTCCGTGAGCCATGCGTGTCGTATGAGGCGACCAAAATGCCGGGAGCAATGGGCTAGTAACCCCTTCTCCTGTAGACATTTACTAATAAAGAGAAGAAGAAAAACTTTATAAAACTGGGATGCTTGAATGTGCGTGGATGTAGTGCGGATGACAAGAAACAGATGATTGCTGATGTTATGAATGAAAAGAAGCTGGATGTCCTGGCCCTAAGCGAAACAAAGCTGGAGGGAGTAGGGGAGTTTCGATGGGGGAAAATAAATGGGATTAAATCTGGAGTATCTGAGAGAGTTAGAGCAAAGGAAGGGGTAGCAATAATGTTGAAGGATAAGTTATGGAAGGAGAAAAGAGAATATGAATGTGCAAATTCAAGAATTATGTGGATTAAAGTAAAGGTTGGATGCGAAAAGTGGGTCATAATAAGTGTGTATGCACCTGGAGAAGAGAGGAATGTAGAGGAGAGAGAAAGATTTTGGGAGATGTTAAGTGAATATATAGGAGCCTTTGAACCAAGTGAGAGAGTAATTGTGGTAGGGGACCTGAATGCTAAAGTAGGAGAAACTTTTAGAGAGGGTGTGGTAGGGAAGTTTGGAGTACCAGGTGTAAATGATAATGGGAGCCCTTTGATTGAACTTTGTATAGAAAGGGGTTTAGTTATAGGTAATACATATTTTAAGAAAAAGAGGATAAATAAGTATACAAGATATGATGCAGGGCGAAATGACAGTAGTTTGTTGGATTATGTATTGGTAGATAAAAGACTGTTGAGTAGACTTCAGGATGTACATGTTTATAGAGGGGCCACAGATATATCAGATCACTTTCTAGTTGTAGCTACACTGAGAGTAAAAGGTAGATGGGATACAAAGAGAACAGAAGCATCAGGGAAGAGAGAGGTGAAGGTTTATAAACTAAAAGAGGAGGCAGTTAGGGTAAGATATAAACAGCCATTGGAGGATAGATGGGCTAATGAGAGCATAAGCAATGGGGTCGAAGAGGTATGGGGTAGGTTTAAAAATGTAGTGTTGCAGTGTTCAGCAGAAGTTTGTGGTTACAGGAAAGTGGGTGCGGGAGTGAAGAGGAGCGATTGGTGGAATGATGATGTAAGGGAGAAAAAGTTAGCAAATGAGAAGTTTTTACAAAGTAGAAGTGATGCAAGGAGGGAAGAGTATATGGAGAAAAACATAGAGGTTAAGAGAGTTGTGAAGCAATGTAAAAAGAGAGCAAATGAGAGAGTGGGTGAGATGTTATCAACAAATTTTGTTGAAAATAAGAAAAAGTTTTTGGAGTCAGATTAACAAGTTAAGGAAGCCTAGAGAACAAATGGATTTGTCAGTTAAAAATAGGAGAGGAGAGTTATTAAATGGAGAGTTAGAGGTATTGGGAAGATGGAGGAAATATTTTGAGGAATTGTTAAATGTTGATGAAGATAGGGAAGCTGTGATTTCGTGTATAGGGCAAGGAGGAATAACATCTTGCAGGAGTGAGGAAGAACCAGTTGTGAGTGTGGGGGAAGTTCGTGAGGCAGAAGGTAAAATGAAAGGGGGTAAGACAGCCGGGATTGATGAGATAAAGATAGAAATGTTAAAAGCAGGTGGGGATATAGTTTTGGAGTGGTTGGTGCAATTATTTAATAAATGTATGGAAGAGGGTAAGGTACCTAGGGATTGGCAGAGAGCATGCATAGTTCCTTTGTATAAAGGCAAAGGGGACAAAAGAGAGTGCAAAAATTATAGGGGGATAAGTCTGTTGAGTATACCTGGTAAAGTGTATGGCAGAGTTATTATTGAAAGAATTAAGAGTAAGACGGAGAATAGGATAGCAGATGAACAAGGAGGCTTTAGGAAAGGTAGGGGGTATGTGGACCAGGTGTTTACAGTGAAACAATAAGTGAACAGTATTTAGATAGGCCTAAAGAGGTTTTTGTGGCATTTATGGTTTTGGGAAAAGGGCGTATGACGGGTGGATAGGGGGGCAATGTGGCAGATGTTGCAGGTTTATGGTGTAGGAGGTAGGTTACTGAAAGCAGTGAAGAGTTTTTACGAGGTAGTGAGGCTCAAGTTAGAGTATGTGGGAAAAGGGGGAAATTTTTTCCCCAGTAAAAGTAGGCCTTAGACAAAGATTGTGTGATGTCACCTTGGTTGTTTAATATATTTATAGATGGGGTTGTAAGAGAAGTAAATGCGAGGGTCTTGGCAAGATGGTGGAGTTAAAAGATAAAGAATCACACGTAAAGTGGGAGTTGTCACAGTTGCTCTTTGCTGATGACACTGTGCTCTTGGGAGATTCTGAAGAGAAGTTGCAGAGATTGGTGGATGAATTTTGTAGGGTGCCCAAAAGAAGAAAATTAAAAGTGAAATCAGGAAAGAGAAAGGTTATGAGGAAAAACAAAAAGATTAGGTGATGAAAGATTGGATATCAGATTGGAGGGAGAGAGTATGAAGGAGGTGGATGTGTCAGCGGATGGGTCTATGAAAGATGAGGTGAATCATAGAATTGTTTAGGGGAAAAGGGTGAGTGGTGCACTTAGGAGTCTGTGGAGACAAAGAACTTTGTCCTTGGGGGCAAGAGGGGAATGTATGAGGATATAGTTTTACCAATACCTTTTTATGGGTTGTGAAGCATGGGTGATGAATGTTTTCAGCGAGGAGAAGGCTGGAGGCAGTGGAGATGTCATGTTGAGGGCAATGTGTGGTGTGAATATAAATGCAGAGAATTCGTAGTTTGGGGAAATTAGGAGGAGGTTTCGGATTACCAAAACTGTTGTCCAGAGGGCTGAGGAAGGGTTGTTTTAGGGTGGTTCGGACATGTAGAGAGAATGGAGCGAAACAGAGTGACTTCAAGAGTGTATCAGTCTGTAGTGGAAGGAAGGCGGGGGTACTGGTCGGCCCAGGAAGGTTGGAGGGAGGGGGTTAAAGGAGGTTTTGTGTGGAAAGGGCTTGGAATTCCAAGGCATTTCGTGAGGTGTTTGATAGGAGTGAATTTAGACAAATGGGTTTTTTTTTTAATACTTGAGTGCTGTTGGAGTTGTGAGCAAAGTAAAATTTTTGAGGGGTTCAGGGAAACCGGCAGTCCGGACTTGAGTCCTGGAGGGTGGGAAGTACAGTGCCTCACTCTGAATGAGGGGTGTTAATGTTGCAGTTTAAAAAATGTAGTGAAAGCACCCTTTTGGAAGACAGTTTATGGAGTGAATGATCGTTTAAAATTTTTCTTTTTCGGGCCACCCCGCCTTGGGTGGGAATCGGCAGTGTGATAAAATATATATTTATATATATATATATATATTTATATTTTATTATTATTTATTTTATATAATATATATATTTTTATATATATATATATATATATATATATATATATATATATATATTTTATATATATATATTATATATATTATATATGCAAGGAATTCGCAAGAGCAGGCGAAATGTACACAAACACTGATCTCTGGCTGAAGGAGACTCGAGCCTACGAACCTTGGAACAAGGTACGCAGTGCTTTACCAATCTACCCACACTGGACCAATGCCTAGGAGTCCAGCTTGCGCTAGACTTTGATCCAAGGCAGCCAGCTTTCAGGGAGAAGGCTTACAGCTTTTCATCTCATCCCCTGCATGCATCAGCCTTACTAGAGATATTATATATATATATATAATACATGGAAGTGGAAGTGGAAAAGAATCTTTCCTCCGTAAGCAATGCGTGTCGTATGAGGCGACTAAAATTTCTGGGAGCAATGGGCTAGTAACACCGTCTCCTGTACACATTTGCTAAAAGTCAAAAGGAAAAAAAATATTAAACTTGGATGATGCTTTAATGTGCGTGGATGCAGTGCGTATGATAAGGAGATGATTGCTGATGTTATGAATGAAAGAAGTTGGATGTCCTGGCCCTAAGCAAAACAAAGCTTACGGGGATAGGCGAGTTTCAGTTTGGAGAAATAAAATGGATTAAGTCAGCAGTAGCTGAGAGTGTTAGAGCTAAGGAAGGGGTAGCAATAATGATGAAGGACCAGTTATGGAAGGAGAAGAGGAAGATAAATGTGTAAATTCAAGGATTACCTAGATTAAAATAAGGGTCGGATGTGAAAAGTGGGTCATAATTAGTGTGTATGCACCTGGAGAATAAAGGAGTGTAGAGGAGAGAGAGAGAGATTTTGGGAGATGTTAAGCAAATGTATAGGAACCTTTGAACCCAGTGAGAGAGTAATTGTGGTAGGGGATGTGGTAGGTAAGTTTGGGGTGTCAGGTGTAAATGATAATGGGAGCCATTTGATTGAACTATGTATAGAAAGAGGTTTAGTTATAAGTAATACGTATTTTAAGAAAAAGAGGAAAAATAAGTATACAAGATATCCTTGTCTGCCTGGGTGTATCTTGTGCCTTGACTGCCTTGGTGTGTGTCTTGTGCCTTGCCTGACTAGGTGTGTGTCTTGCGCCTTGCATGCCTTTATGTGTCTTGTGCCTTGCTTGCCTGGGTGTATGTATTGTGCCTTCCCTGCCTGGGTGTGTGTCTTGTGCCTTGCCTCCCTGGGTGTGTCTTGTGCTTTGCCTAACTGGGTGTGTGTCTTGTGCCTTGCCTGCCTGGGAGTGTCTTGTGCCTTGCCTGCCTGGGTGTATGTCTTGTGCCTTGACTGCCTGGGTATGTGTCTTGTGCTTTTCCTGCCTGGGTGAGTGTCTTGTGCCTTGCCTGCCTGGGTGTGTGTGTTGTGCCTTGCTTACCTGGGTGTGTGTTCTGTGCCTTGCGTGCCTGGGTGTGTCTTGTGGCTTGCCTAACGGGGTGTGTGTCTTGTGCCTTGCCTGCCTGGGTGTTTATCTTGTGCCTTGCTTTTCTGGGTGTGTGTCTTGTGCCTTGCCTGCCTGGGTGTGTGTCTTGTGCCTTGATTGCCTGAGTGTGTGTCTTGTGCCTTGTCTGCCTGGGTGTGTGTGTTGTGCCTTGCCTGCCTGGGTGTGTCTTGTGCTTTGACTGTCTGGGTGTGGCGTGTGCCTTGCCTTCCTCGGTGTGTCTTGTGCCTTGCCTGCCTGGGTGTGTCTTGTGCCTTGCCTGCCTGAGTGTGTCTTGTGCCTTGCCTGCTTGAGTGTGTGTCTTGTGCCTTGCCTGCCTCAGTGTGTGCCTTGTGCCTGGGTGTGTCTTGTTCCTTGCCGGCCTGGGTGTGTGTTTTGTGCCTTACCTTCCTGGCTGTGTTTTGTGCCTTGCCTGCCTGGGTGTGTGTCAGTAACATAAGTTCACTAATACCACTACTGCTACCTTCTTCTCTGGTCAAATTCTGAACACTAAAGACATTAGAAGAAGCAGTTTTGATCGTAAGAGGTGATCAGGCTCTCCTTTCCTAAACATGTATTAAGTTGTATGGCTAATGGGTTTCGAAACCTACCCTCAAAAATTAATTCAAAAAAATTTATTTGAAATATACTCTTAGCATACATAAACTGAGAAAAATGCAATGTTTCTTGTACATATCCTCTTGAAGCCTATAGCATAGGTTGGGTGGTTGGAATTTAAAAACCTATCAACTACAATAGGGTCATAAAGGCTGCTTGGTAACCTGTACACTAAAATACATAAATAATTCAATCACTAAAACAGGTATTAATGTTTCAGCATGTATTTACTTTGGGAGAAATACAACTCTCTAAGTATGTATCCTGTGTTGCATAGACATATGACCAGAGCTTCAACACTAGATCAGAAGTTAGGTGCAAGACTTGGAGTTCACGTCATTAGTGTGACTCTTTAGCGGAGTCAGAGGTGAAAATGGTACTTTGGTCAGTGAAGCATTTCTGATATCCATCTATAATTATTCAGATTAGATTCGTAATATAAATAAAAATTTGAAGTGTTAATAAAGAGAATATCTTCGTATAAGTTCCAGATATATCTCTTAATCACTTATAGCCAAAAAAATATGACAAAACACTTGACAGGTGAACCAGTGACTGTGAGAGTGAGAGCTGGTTCAGTCGCTCTGCCTCAACCTTACGTGTCAACGACTGTGATTATTGTAGTGTTGGATGAGGTAGTGACCGCATGTGTGTGCTACTGTGTGCAATATTACATATTATGTGTTAGTGATACAGTGAGCGATATAGTGTGAAATGTAATGTGTAACGTGTTACTGATATGTGAAAAAATCAGACTGTAGATACAGTGTTGCAGTGTGTAGGATGTCAAAAGATTCAGTGTTGCAGTGTAGGATGTCACAAGATAGTGTTGCAGTGTGTAGCAAGTGACACGATACAGTGTTTCAGTGTAGGATGTCAAAAGATACAGTGTTGCAGTGTAGGATGTCACAAGATAGTGTTGCAGTGTGTAGCAAGTGACACGATACAGTGTTTCAGTGTAGGATGTCAAAAGATACAGTGTTGCAGTGTGTAGGATGTCACAAGATACAGTGTTGAAGTGTGTAGAATGTCATAAGATAGTGTTGCAGCGTGTAGGATGTCACAAGATAGTGTTGCAGTGGGTAGGAATGACACAAGATAGTGTTGCAGTGTAGGATGTCACAAGATACAGTGTTGCAGTGTGTAGGATATCACAATATACAGTGCTGCAGTGTATGATGTCACAAGTACAGTGTTGCAGTGTGTAGGATGGCACAAGTTAGTGTTGCAGTGTGTAGGATTCACAAGATACAATACTGCAATGTGTAGGATGTCAGAAGATAGTGTTGCAGTGTAGGATGTCACAAAATACATTGTAGCAGTGTGTAGGATGCCACAAGACACAGTGTTTCAGTGTGTATGATGTCACAAGATAGTTTTGCATTGTGTAGGATGTCAAAAGATACATTGTAGCAGTGTGTAGGATGTCACAAGATACAGTTCTGCAGTGTAGGATATCACAAGATTCAGTGTTGCAGTGTGTAGGATGTCACAAGATAGTGTTGCAGTGCGTAGGATGTCACAAGATACAGTGCTGCAGTGTGTAGGATGTCACAAGATACATTGTTGCAGTGTGTAATGTGTCACAAGATACAGTGTTGCAGTGTAGGATGTCACAAGATACAGTGTTGAAGTGTGTAGAATGTCACAAGATACAGTGTTGCCTTGAAGAATGTCACAAGATACAGTGTTGCAGTGTGTAGGATGGCACAAGTTACAGTTTTGCAATGTGTAGGATTTCACAAGACACAGTATTACAATGTGTAGCATGTCACAAGATACAGTATTGCTGTGTAGGATGTCACAAGGTAGTGTTGCAGTGTGTAGGATGTCACAAGATAGTGTTTCATTGTGTAGGATGACACATGATACAGTGTTACAGTGTGTAGGAAGTGACAGGATACACTGTTGCAGTTTAGGATGTCACAAGATAGTGTTGCAGAGTGTAGGAAGTGACAAGATAGTGTTGCAGTGTAGGATGTCACAAGATACAGTGTTGCAGTGTGTAGGAAGTGATAAGACAGTGTTGCAGTGTGTAGGATATGACATGATACAGTGTTGCAGTGTGTAGGAAGTGACAAGATACAGTGTTGCAGTGTAGGATGTCACAATATACAGTGCTGCAGCGTGTAGGAAGTGACAAGATACAGTGTTGCAGTGTGTAGGATATGACAAGATACAGTGTTGCAGTGTTTAGGATGTCACAAGATAATGTTGCAGTGTGTAGGATGTCACAAGGTAGTGTTGTAGTGTGTAGGATGTTACAAGATACAGTGTTGCAGTGTGAAGGATGTAACAAGATAGTGTTGCAGTGTGTAGGATGGCACAAGATAGTGTTGCAGTGTGTAGGATATCACAAGATACAGTGTTTTAGTCTGAATATGTCGCAAGATACAGTGTTTCAGTGTGTAGGATGTCACAAGATAGTGTTGCAGTGTAGAATGTCACAAGATACAGTGTTGCAATGTGTAGGATTTCACAAGACACAGTATTACAAGGTGTAGCATGTCACAAGATAGAGTATTGCAGTGTAGGATGTCACAAGATAGTGTTGCAGTGTGTAGGATGTCACAAGATAGTTTTGCAGTGTGTAGGATGACACATGATACAGTGTTACAGTGTGTAGGAAGTGACAAGATACACTGTTGCAGTTTAGGATGTCACAAGATACAGTGTTGCAGTGTGTAGGAAGTGATAAGATAGTGTTGCAGTGTGTAGGATATGACAAGATACAGTGTTGCAGTGTTTAGGATGTCACAAGATAGTGTTGCAGTGTGTAGGATGCCACAAGATGGTGTTACAGTGTGTAGGAAGTGACAAGATACAGTGTTGCAGTGTAGGATGTCACAATATACAGTGCTGCAGTGTGTAGGAAGTGACAAGATACAGTGTTGCAGTGTGTAGGATATGACAAGATACAGTGTTGCAGTGTTTAGGATGTCACAAGATAATGTTGCAGTGTGTAGGATGTCACAAGGTAGTGTTGTAGTGTGTAGGATGTCACAAGATACAGCGTTGCAGTGTGTAGGATGTAACAAGATAGTCTTACAGTGAGTAGGATGTCACAACATACAGTGTTTCAGTCTGAATATGTCACAAGATGCAGTGTTTCAGTGTGTAGGATGTCACAAGATAGTGTTGCAGTGTGTAGGATGGCACAAGATAGTGTTGCAGTGTGTAGGATATCACAAGATACAGTGTTGCAGCGTGTAGGATGTCACAAGATACAGTGTGGCAGTGTAGGATGTCACAAGATACAGTGCTGAAGTGTGTAGAATGACACAAGATAGTCTTGCAGTGTGTAGGATGTCACAAGATAGTGTTGCAGTGCAGGATGTCACAACATAATGTTGCAGTGTGTAGGATGTCACAAAATACAGTGCTGCAGTGTAGGATGTCACAAGATAGTGTTGCAGTGTGTAGCAAGTGACACGATACAGTGTTTCAGTGTAGGATGTCAAAAGATACAGTGTTGCAGTGTGTAGGATATCACAAGATAGCGTTGCAGCGTAGGATGTCGTAAAATACAGTGTTGAAGTGTGTACAATGTCACAAGATACAGTGTTACAGTGTGTAGGATGTCACAAGGTACAGTGTTTTAGTGTGTAGGATGTCACAAGATACAGTACTGAAGTGTGTAGAATGTCACAAGATAGTGTTGCAGTGTATAGGATGTCACAAGATAGTGTTGCAGTGAGTAGGATGTCACAAGATACAGTGTTGCAGTGTATAGGATGTCACAACATAGTGCTGCAGTGTAGGATGTCACAAGTACAGTGTTGCAGTGTGTAGGATGACACATGCTAGTGTTGCAGTGTGCAGGATTTCACAAGATACAGTACTGCAAAGTGTAGGATGTCAGAAGATAGTGTCGCAGTGTAGGATGTCACAAGATACATTGTAGCAGTGTGTAGGATGTCACAAAATGCAGTGTTGCAGTGTGTAGGATGTCACAAGATAGGGTGTTTCAGTGTGTATGATGTCACAAGATAGTGTTGCATTGTGTAGGATGTCACAAAATACATTGTAGCGGTGTGTAGGATGTCACAAGATACAGTGCTGCAGTGTAGGATATCACAAGATACAGTGTTGCAGTGTGTAGGATGTGACAATATAGTGTTGCAGTGTGTAGGATGCCAGAAGATACAGTGTTGCAATGTGTATGATGTAACAAGATAGTGTTGCAGTTTGTAGGATGTCACAATATACAGTGTTGCAGTGTGTAATATGTCACAAGATACAGTGCTGCAGTGTAGGATGTCACAAGATACAATGCTGCAGTGTGTAGGACGTCACAAGATAGTGTTGTAGTGTGTAGGATGTCACAAGATACAGTGTTGCAATGTGTATGATGTAACAAGATAGTGTTGCAGTGTGTAGGATGTCACAACATACAGTGTTGCAGTGTGTAATATGTCACAAGATACAGTGTTGCAGTGTAGGATGTCACAAGATACAGTGCTGAAGTGTGTAGAATGTCACAAGATACAGTGTTGCGGTGTAGAATGTCACAAGATAGAGTGTTGCAGTGTGTAGGATGGCACATGATACAGTTTTACATGTGTAGGAAGTGACAAGATACACTGTTGCAGTTTAGGATGTCACAAGATACAGTGTTACAGTGTGTAGGATGTCGCAAGATAGTGCTGCAGTGTGTAGGATGTCACAAGATAGTGTTGCAGTGTGTAGGAAGTGACAAGATACAGTGTTGCAGTGTAGGATGTCACAAGATACAGTGTTGCAGTGTGTAGAAAGTGACAAGATAAGTGTTGCAGTGTGTAGGATATGACAAGATACAGTGTTGCAGTGTTTAGGATGTCACAAGATAGTGTTGCAGTGTGTAGGAAGTGACAAGGTACAGTGTTGCAGTGTAGGATGTCACAATATACAGTGTTGCAGTGTGTAGGAAGTGACAAGATACAGTGTTGCAGTGTGTAGGATATGACAAGATACAGTGTTGCAGTGTTTAGGATGTCACAAGATAGTGTTGCAGTGTGTAGGATGCCACAAGATAGTGTTGCATTGTGTAGGATGTCACAAGTTACATTGTAGCAGTGTGTAGGATGTCACAAGATAGTGTTGCAGTGTGTCGGATGTCATAAGATGCAGTGTTGCAGTGTAGGATGTGACAAGATGAAATTAGTGTTTATTATTAGCTATCCTCAGAGGGGATTTTTATGTGATTTTTATTTTAATTCCAAATTTTCGTTTTTCGTTCATAACGCGAGAAGCCTCATCCGATATACTTTTAATTTTCAAGGTTTGTGTAGCGTAACTAGAGTCAGATTAATGGAACAATCAGCAAGTGCACGTCGTTACTGTCTCAAGCTGTTGAAATCACTGACTTCATTGTGGCACAGCTTGAGGCCTGGTCACAGGTCGGGCGAGACCTGGTCACAGGTCGGGCGAGGCCTGGTCACAGGCCGGGCGACAAATGGTCACAGGCCGGGCGAAATTTCCTGAGGCAAGGCAGAGGCTATCACCGAAACATTGTCTTGCTTCAGAGAATTTCCCCTCTTATCTCTTGCTGTCTTGCAATATTGCATAGCTGCTGACGACGCACAAGAGTGCGAAAGAGCTACAGCTAACGAGTAAAATCCCCAAGTAGTTTGTTCTTCATTGTTAAGATAGCCTGTTTAAGGTTGCGTTGCATGTAATATAATGTAAGAAAAAATAATTAGCAGTTTCCTCATTGAAACGTCTTCAGTGTTTAGTGCCTGACGCAACTGACAATCTTGACGCAGCTAATAACCTTGACGCAGCTGAATCTTGACGCAGCTGACAACCTTGACGCAGCTGACAACCTTGACGCAGCTGACAACCTTGAAAGTGCACGTTAAGCTTGGTGTGGGGGAGAGATTTGTCAGTATTAAAAAAACAATGATTAATGAAACTTCGAATCGTTGTAAACTGCCATAACTGGAGAATTACTCGTGTGATCGGCTTTAAACTGTCACCATTCGTGTGGTTTACTGAACGTAATGTTGGCCTTGTTATTGGTTAGCAAAAAGTTCCGATTTCCTAATTTTATTAAAAAGTGAAGTTCATTTATATTTAATAACTAAATAACTAAGATGGAGTTGTAGTTCGATCTTAGAATAACACCCCAAAATTTTGAAAACACCCCAAAATTCGAGGTAAATCTTGATTCAAGAGAGCGGAGACCACAAAAAGTGGCAGCACTCCCGGAAAAATAAAAAAAAAAAATATTTCCAACACTCCTGGAAAATCTGGAAACCCCTATTGACCCCTAGGGGGTAGGGGTCGGCTGGAGATTGGGGGGCCCCCGTGGGAGGTGCGCCGCGGGGGCTGCGCCGCGAAAATATGTAAAAAATGGGGGTCCAAAAAAGGAGGCAGAGCCCCCTTTCAAAAAAATTGGGGGCGAAGCCTCCACTGACACCCACATAAGAGTTGTTATAACTATACTCTCATACATTCCCCTCTTTGTCTAAGACGCTTTAAACTACGGGACCATCCTGTGGTCCTGTGGTTTAAAGCGTCATGTGGTTCTCGCTTACCATGAGGCAGGCCAGTACAACATGGGTTCGAATCCTTGGCTAGCGCAGTGTTGTTATTGATCAATACCACTCTTCCCTGGTTACAATAATATATATACACACAGGAGCTGTAAGTCGACCCCCGCAACCACAACTAGGTGAGTACACACACACACACACACACACACACACAGCACCAGTTTGGAACCCACACCTGGTCAAACACGTCCAGAAATTAGAGAAAGTGCAAAGATTTCCAACAAGCCTAGTTCCAGAGCTATGGGATATGTCCTACGAAGAAAGGCTAAGGGAAATCGGCTTGACGACACTGGAGGACAGGAGGGTCAGGGGAGACATGATAACGACATACAAAATACTGCGTGGAATAGACAAGGTGGACAGAGACAGGATGTTAAAGAGATGGGACACAGAAACAATTGGAAGGCTCCACTAGCAATATCAAAAACTTGACCAGAAAGGAAAAGACTACAGCCAAGATGATGACAACGCAGGTCACTAAATCATTCCATATGGTGGTTTAGACCAGAAAAACGAAGTAGATACTTCCTGTAGCCTACGATCAGGGTGACAGAACACCAGCGTGCCTGCAGAGCTTATATGAAAAACGCCTGCCTGATACACTGGAGGCCAAACTGCACACCTGGTGTCTGGGAAGGACGACCAGCCGGTCATGAAGAGAACAGATAAAACACGATACAGTCCAGCAGAATCAAGGAGCTTTATCCCAACTCGTCTTAAATTAATAAATTATTATAAGGACGACTACTCCTTCAGTGCTTCAGTCTCAATTCACTTCCACACTGTGATTTCACATATCCGGTCACTCACTTGACTACGCTTGGAAAAAAAAATGCTTATTGTGCGTCTTTGAGTTTTGACTGAAAAAAAGTGACCATAGGATAAACGATTCAATAAAGTTCCTCAATGCAATTGTCTTTTTCACTTCAGGTCGAACGATACATCACGACGTACAGGTAAATTGTGTGACGCTTATCTGTCTTCCAAAAGAGTTGAAAACAATGTTAGGTCGGGTTAAAAATTGTATGATAGGGGATGGATTAATACATTAACACAGGTAAGCTCATGTTCGAATTAATGTCACGTAAGATATTCTAAAACGGCAACATTTAGGAAATATTGTAGGCTGGTAGACAGCAACCACCCAGGGAAGTACTACCGTCCTGCCAGATGACTGTGAAACAGAAACCTGCAACTGTTTTTCATGATGGTAGGATTGCTGGTGTCTTTTTCTGTCTCATAAACATGCTAAATAACAGGGATATCTTGCTACTCCTGCTTACACTTTGGTCACACTTCACAGACACACACATGCATATATACATGCATACATCTAGGTTTTCTCCTTTTTCTAAATAGCTCTTGTTCTTCTTTATTTCTTCTATTGTCCATGGGGAAGTGGAAAAGAATCTTTCCTCCGTAAGCCATGCGTGTCGTATGAGGCGACTAAAATGCCGGGACCGATGGGCTAGTAACCCCTTCTCCTGTAGACATTTACTAAAAAAGAGAAGAAGAATTTTTTTTATAAAACTGGGATGCTTGAATGTGTGTGGATGTAGTGCGGTTGATAAGAAACAATTGATTGCTGATGTTATGAATGAAAAGAAGTTGGATGTCCTGGTCCTGAGCGAAACAAAGCTGAAGGGGATAGGGGAGTTTCGGGGGGGGAGAAATAAATGGGATTAAATCTGGAGTATCTGTGAGAGAGCTAAGGAAGGGGTAGCAGTAATGTTGAAGGATAAGTTATGGAAGGAGAAAAGAGAATATGAATGTGTAAATTCAAGGATTATGTGGATTAAAGTAAAGGTTGGATGCGGAAAGTGGGCCATAATAAGCGTGTATGACCTGGAGAAGAGAGGAATGTAGAGGAGAGAGAGAGATTTTGGGAGATGTTAAGTGAATGTATAGGAACCTTTGAACCAAGTGAGAGAGTAATTGTGGTAGGGGACCTGAATGCTAAAGTAGGAGAAACTTTCAGAGAGGGTGTGGTAGGTAAGTTTGGGGTGCCAGGTGTTAATGATAATGGGAGCCCTTTGATTGAACTTTGTATAGAGAGGGGTTTAGTTATAGGTAATACATATTTTAAGAAAAAGAGGATAAATAAGTATACAAGATATGATGTAGGGCGAAATGACAGTAGTTTGTTGGATTATGTATTGGTAGATAAAAGACTGTTGAGTAGACTTCAGGATGTACATGTTTATAGAGGAGCAACAGATATATCAGATCACTTTTTAGTTGTAGCTACACTGAGAGTAAAAGGTAGATGGGATACAAGGAGAATAGAAGCATTAGGGAAGAGAGAGGTGAAGGTTCATAAACTAGAAGAGGAGGCAGTTAGGGTAAGATATAAACAGCTATTGGAGCATAGATGGGCTAATCAGAGCATAGGCAATGGGGTCGAAGAGGTATGGGGTAGGTTTAAAAATGTAGTGTTAGAGTGTTCAGCAGAAGTTTGTGGTTACAGGAAAGTGGGTGTGGGAGGGAAGAGGAGCGATTGGCGGAATGATGATGTAAAGAGAATAGTAAGGGAGAAAAAGTTAGCATATGAGAAGTTTTCACAAAGTAGAAGTGATGCAAGGAGGGAAGAGTATATGGAGAAAAAGAGAGAGGTTAAGAGAGTGGTGAAGCAATGTAAAAAGAGAGCAAATAAGAGAGTGGGTGAGATGTTATCAACAAATTTTGTTGAAAATATGAAAAAGTTTTGGAGTCAGATTAACAAGTTAAGGAAGCCTAGAGAACAAATGGATTTGTCAGTTAAAAATAGGAGAGGAGAGTTATTAAATGGAGAGTTAGAGGTATTGGGAAGAAGGAAGGAACATTTTGAGGAATTGTTAAATGTTGATGAAGATAGGGAAGCTGTGATTTCGTGTATAGGGCAAGGAGGAATAACATCTTGTAGGAGTGAGGAAGAGCCAGTTGTGAGTGTGGGGGAAGTTCGTGAGGCAGTAGGTAAAATGAAAGGGGATAAGGCAGCCGGGATTGATGGGATAAAGATGGAAATGTTAAAAGCAGGTGGGGATATAGTTTTGGAGTGGTTGGTGCAATTATTTAATAAATATATGGAAAAGGGTAAGGTACCTAGGGATTGGCAGAGAGCATACATAGTTCCTTTGTATAAAGGCAAAGGGGACAAAAGAGAGTGCAGAAATTATATGGGGATAAGTGTGTTTAGTATTCCTGGTAAAGAGTATGGCAGAGTTATTATTGAAAGAATTAAGAGTAAGACGGAGAATGGGATAGCAGATGAACAAGGAGGCTTTAGGAAAGGTAGGGGGTGTGTGGACCAGGTGTTTACAGTGAAACATATAAGTGAACAGTATTTAGATAAGGCTAAAGAGGTTTTTGTGGCATTTATGGAAAAGGCGTATGACAGGGTGGATAGGGGGGCAATGTGGCAGATGTTGCAGGTGTATGGTGTAGGAGGTAGGTTACTGAAAGCAGTGAAGAATTTTACGAGGATAGTGAGGCTCAAGTTAGAGTATGTAGGAAAGAGGGAGATTATTTCCCAGTAAAAGTAGGCCTTAGACAAGGACGTGTGATGTCACTGTGGTTGTTTAATATATTTATAGATGGAGTTGTAAGAGAAGTAAATGCGAGGGTCTTGGCAAGAGGCGTGGAGTTAAAAGATAAAGAATCACACATAAAGTGGGAGTTGTCACAGTTGCTCTTTGCTGATGACTCTGTGCTCTTGGGAGATTCTGAAGAGAAGTTGCAGAGGTTGGTGGATGAATTTGGTAGGGTATGCAAAAGAAGAAAATTGAAAGTGAATACAGGAAAGAGTAAGGTTACGAGGATAACAAAAAGATTAGGTGATGAATGATTGGATATCAGATTGGAGGGAGAGAGTATGGAGGAGGTGAATGTATTCAGATATTTGGGAGTGGACGTGTCGGCGGATGGGTCTATGAAAGATGAGGTGAATCATAGAATTGATGAGGGGAAAAGGGTGAGTGGTGCACTTAGGAGTCTGTGGAGACAAAGAACTTTGCCCTTGAAGGCAAAGAGGGGAATGTATGAGAGTATAGTTTTACCAACGCTCTTATATGGGTGTGAAGCATGGGTGATGAATGTTGCAGCGAGGAGAAGGCTGGAGAAAATGGAGATTTCATGTCTGAGGGCAATGTGTGGTGTGAATATAATGCAGAGAATTCGTAATTTGGAAGTTAGGAGGAGGTGCGGGATTACCAAAACTGTTGTTCAGAGGGCTGAGGAAGGGTTGTTGAGGTGGTTCGGACATGTAGAGAGAGTGGAGCGAAACAGAATGACTTCAAGAGTGTATCAGTCTGTAGTGGAAGGAAGGCGGGGTAGGGATCGGCCTAGGAAAGGTTGGAGGGAGAGGGTAAAGGAGATTTTGTGTGCGAGGGGCTTGGACTTCCAGCGGGCATGAGTGAGCGTGTTTGATAGGAGCGAATGGAGACAAATGGTTTTTAATACTTGACGTGCTGTTGGAGTGTGAGCAAAGTAACATTTATGAAGGGATTCAGGGAAACCGGCAGACCGGACTTGAGTCCTGGAGATGGGAAGTACAGTGCCTGCACTCTGAAGGAGGGGTGTTAATGTTGCAGTTTAAAAACTGTAGTGTAAAGGACCCTTCTGGCAAGACAGTGATGGAGTGAATGATGGTGAAAGTTTTTCTTTTTCAGGCCACCCTGCCTTGGTGGGAATCGGCCAGTGTGTTAAAAAAAATGTCTAACCTTGTAATTAAATTCAACCAAGCAGGGAAACTACAGCCAGCGATCACATCAATGGCAAGAGGCTTCCAGCAACTCGGATTTCAACTAAATGATAAGTACAGAATTGTATAACTATGACAATACGCTAAAAAATATCCCCTGGGGTTTTTGTTACTCGAATATAGATCAAGCCAGCCCTCTTATGAAGGAATTGGCCCATGGTCTTAATAAACCCAACTTAAATTAGCCATGGTTATTGGAAAGACGTAAGTTATCCTTCATATAATAAGTGATGCAATATAGCCAATCAAGAACAGGCCACGAGGCTACTATAGGTGTCTTTGATAATACAGCAATTACAAGGGAAAACATGCTTGATAAAGCTAATTTATTCAGTTAAAGCCAATTAGGGTTCAACATTACTTTGACCTTAAGTGACGTTAACTGTATAAATTCTCTCTCAGAAAAAATGAGATAGTAATTGTGATGCCAGTTAAGATGACGCCAACACATGGTCATAGGTCACACGTGCCATCCACGATACCTCTGACAGAACACATGTGTCAGGTGTGCCAGCGAAGCCTCCCAGACTCGAGGCATAAACACTGTAGGTTAGAGGTTAAAAAGCCCTCGATATAACCCGAGGCCTAAATAGGTCAGTGGTTTCCACAAATGGGAAGAGACCGAAACTGAGGTAGGTTGAAGCAGGGTAAGAGAACAGAAATCGCATTTTCCCTTCTTCAGGAGGAGTGTGCAGTTGTTGATAAAGAGAAAGATAGGACAAATGCCTCAGCATGCAGGAAAAATCACATTCTTCTTGTTGGAGATATCCTGATTCGATATATGGACTAGACTTTCTGTGATAGGGATAAAATCCATCTTAACAACATCATGAATAGTAATGGGATCAGTCCTATTATCTGCCTCAGTTCTAGAGGCAATGATGTACGCAAACGTAGAAGTGAGGATTTCGTTAGCAGGAATAGGACAGCAAAATATATAATTAGGAAAAAGGGTGGGCACCCTGTTATATGTGGCATTGTGCCTAGGAGTGATGTTGGAAATGAATGGCTGTCCAGAGCAATTGGTATTAATTGCTGGCCAGACACTGTACCATTCATTGACATGTGGACCCACTTTAATGGCAGAAAAGACATGTTTGTAGATGAATGGTTCAGAGAACCGACATGTTGATAAATTTATCAGCAGAAAAGACATGTTTGCCAGGGATGCAGTTCACTTATCTAGGGCAGGTGTGGGTGCTCTCGCTACTTCAGTTGAAGGTATTGTTAGGGCTTTGAACGAGGATTAGTTAGGTGTATGGGTTTTGGAAAAGAAAAAATGGAGTGTGGAAATATTGATTAAGGCTTTGATATCATGAATCTTAAGAATAACAGTTATCAGGTAATACTGGATAATGATGACCAGTTGTGGAAAAGCAAACCTGACTAAGAAAAATATGTAGAAGAAAAAACGTTAGCATATTTAATAAAATTAATAAATTACATTTGGTAGCGTATGAAGGAAACGTTGATGTTATTGCAATAACTGTAAACATGATATAATTTACAGAGTCGATACATGATTAACGAGTTCCACATTCCATGGTTTAAGTTGCTTTATTTAAATAGAAATAACGGAAAAAGGGGTGGAGTTACATCATATGTGCGAAAAAATAATATATAATAGTAGGGGATTATAACTTAAATCAAATTTACTGGACTTTTTTGACCGGTAATCTGAGAGTCCAATGACTTCCTGGAAGTAGTTCAGGGCTTCTTTTTGAAGCAGTTTGTAGCAGAACCTACCAGAGGTAATAATTTGCTCGACTTAGTCTTGTTAATAAGGAAACGCATGTAAATAATATTGCGATCATTGAAGAGCTTGATGCAAGTGATCATAAAAATGTAGTTCAACATTTATGTGAATGACCTTCCTCAACCAGAGTTTAATGATACAATTATAACACAGTTTGCAGATGATGTTATTCATGTCGTCTCATCAACTCCGGTAACAGGAAAATACAAGTATGAAAGTCAGAAAAAATGAACATTGAACTTCGTCGAACATCTAATTGGAAAAAGAAATGGAGAATTACGACTAATCCTGACAAAGTCCTTGTTAGCACGATAGGATGTTTTGCATCAACAATCGAAGATAAAGGGGGTATCTCCATCAGAGGTACACCTTTAGCCATTAGAAACCCTAACAAGATCTTGGGATATGAAATAGACAGGCTCTCCACTCAACATCTCATGTATCTAAAAATATCAACATAGCCAAAGCCGGTCTTAGCAGTCTCTTTCGATTCAATCAAGCCCCTCCACATGTCAAAAAACATCTGTATAAAATGATAATAAGACCTATACTCGAATACCCATGTGTCCCAATGTCATTAACAACAAAGACCAACATGCTACGGTTGCAACGGGTCCAGAATAGAGCTCTTCGCTTCATTACGGGTACCAGGAGGAGAGACAGAGTTAAAATGGCAGATTTACACGTACAACAAGATATTACTGCCTTAAATGTACGCCTTGACACACTGAAAAAGAAACAACTCTATGCAATGCAAGACCTATACATTCCAGATAGAGAACATCCTATACAAGTTGTAAATACCACGGATTATATCATCAATACTCCTCACAGGACTCAAAGAATAACTCTCCCACATAGGGTGCGTCGTTTTATCCATAAAGATGATTACCATCGACCCATGATATTGAGCAACCTCCCTGATGAAGAAGATTGGGTAACACCAGAACCCTTCTATGTTTACTGAGAAAATCATCGCCCCCAATTTGGGAGACATCTTATATAACAATCTACTGTAAAAATTATGCTATATTTACTATGGCCGGACACCACCTGTAAGAAGCCATTGTCAAGTAATTCTTAATAAACTGGCCAGGAAATTATTGCCTTCATTGTCGCTTAAATATCCGTTTGGCAATCGCAAAAAAAAAAAAAAGGCAATTGCAACTTGTATATTTACTACCAATTCAGAGTCATGCACTTATATATCTGTTATATCTATGTGACTCTGATGGGTTAGTATTATACCCCTTCAAGAATATCTTATCTCACATACACCTTTTAAATTACACCAAAGTGGTTGGGCCACTTACTTTTTATATCCTACCTCTCTCCCCCCTCCCACCCTTTTCCATATTTCTATCCTTACCCATCCTTCTTCCTTACCCATCTTACCAAAGCTCTGGTCATAAGAAGAAGAAGAAACATTACCTGGGAGGACGAGAATAAAGATAATATGGTAAAAGTCTCCAATTTTCGTTCTGCGATTTATAATGGACGTAGGAAACACCTGTCTAGTCTCACGTGTGAAAATCTATCTAATGATTTTATGAACAGATCTTCATTTATTACTTTTTCTTAATAATGTGCAACTTGCTCAAGGTAAAATCGATCTCAAATGGATGAATAGGAGACTAAAGCATTTGTTAGGAGAGAAAAGAGGAATTTATAGGTGCATCAGGTGAGGAGAGGCTAAACTTATTGATCAATATGATGATTTTAAAAGGGAGTTGAAAAAAAGAGGATGAGGAAGGCTAAATGTGACTATGAAATTAAAGTAGCTAGTAGGAGAAAGGATGTAATCATTGAACTAACCTCTCAATGATTACATTCTTATTCTAGTGGACTACATGTCACTTTCTGACAGTATATAAGGCTCCATACTGTCACTTCAGCTTCCCATTGTTTCAGAATATGGAACAAATACTCTTTTCCAGGCTGAGAGATTGACCACCTCAAAACTACGTTTACACATCTCTACTGCTTCTACCAACTTTTTTTGTACTTGACTGAAGAAGCTTAATGTGTAGGCGAAACGTTTCGTAATAAAGATAGCTAACTCTTGCACATCTGTTTTACTTACCATCTGTTAACGAGCATGTTTAGTGTGTGTATCCAAACTGGTGTTGTGCAAGAAATGTGGAAGATGGCTAAATTTAAATCAAAGGAATAATCCATTCCATCAAATTACCGTCCGGTAAGCCTGACGTCTATAGTAGATGAATTACTGGAATCAGTTATTGCTGATCTTATTAGAAGCCACCTTAACGGGCATAATTATATTAATGGATCTAAGCATGGATTCACGAGAGGTCTTTCCTACCTGATAAATTTACTGACGTTCTTTAGAGGCAGTAAACAATGATGAAGAATACGATGTTTATCTGGATTTCAGTATGGCCTTTGACAGAGTGCCTCACAAAAGGCTGTTAAGAAAAGTGGCAGCTCATGGTACAGGAGCTAAAGTTCTAAAATGGTTCAGAGTATAGCTGATGATTAGGAGGTAGAGAGAGAGTTTGCGATAGTGGGATCAAGTCTGAATGGGGACTGGTCGCTAATGGCGTTGTACAAGGATCAGTTCTGGGTCCGTTGTTGTTCAGAATTTACATTAATGACCTTGATGAAGGAATAACGAATGACATGAGTAAATTCGTTGATGACACAAAAAATAGGCCGAATAAATAATAAATTCCGAGAAGGATACTAATGAATTTCAGCAGGACTTAGAAAGATAAATGTCATGGTCTGAAAAGTGGCAAATGTAGTTTAATGTGGACAAGTGTAAAATCCTAGTCCTTGGGAATGAAAATAACTCTGAGTTATAAACTAGGTGATGTAAATCCTGATCACACAGAATTTGATTCTTGGGAGCCATGGTAAGTAGAAATCTAAAACCAAGACAACAGTGCATATGTGTACGCAACAAGTCTAAGAGTTCACTGAATTTATATCAAGAAATATAAGTAACAAGAATTCGATGTTATTTTACAGCTTTATATGCTAACAGTGAGGCCTCATCTTGATTATGCTGCTCATTTTTGGTCTTCTTTCTACAGATTTGATATAAATTCAATGGCGAGCATACAGAAAAGGATGAAAAAGTTGATTTACTGTATAAGGAATTTCCCATATGAAGATAGATTTAGAGCCTTGAATCTTCACTTTCTCTGGAGACGCGTAGAATGGGAGATGTCATTGAAGTATACAAGTGAATGGTGGACATAAAGAAAGGATACATAAATAAAGTACAGAGAATGTCGAATCAACACCATCAACATCAACGCCATCAACACTCTGGAACCATCCATTAAATTTACACTAGAGGAGGAGGACAACTGAAAATATGACACATGCAACATCTGGGTATCTTTAATATAGATGTTTCGCCATTCAATCAATGGCCTTATCAACACAAATTCAAGGACATATACAAGAACTATATACAAAAGATGAGGTAATCAGTCCCCCAGCCTTAGAGATGGTGTGAAGAGCATCGTAGTTGTGAAGAATCTTGAGCACAGGCGAAAAGGGGAAAAGGTAAAAAGGGGGCGCTTATAGCAGACGAAGGCATTGTCACTGGTAGGCGGGATTCCCCAGTGTAAGAAGGTTTAACCCAATGGACGGGTTAGTAAAAGTGAAGAAGGTTGTGGAGATGTCGTATGAACCAAGATTTCATGATGTTCCAACGCCTGACAAGTTATTTATAAATGGTATACAATACCGACAAGATGAAAATTTGACACATATGCAACATGTGGGTATCTTTAAATCAGAACACTGATGCAATTTAATTTTATGCTAAAAGTAAGCAAAATTATGCAATTTTTGTGAAGTACTTACAAAATAAATATTTTAACTCAAAAAAATGAAGTTTTTTCCTGAAATACTTGAAAATGCCTTGAATCGTCGTAATATTCCAATAAATATGATTTCTAATGATTTTTCAACATTACTGTTGCAATTGAATTTTGTGTTAAAAATAAGTAAAATTATGCTCTTTTTGAGAAGTACTTTGAAAATAAATATTTTAACTCAAAAAAAAAAAAGAATTTTTTTCTGAAATACTTGAAAATGCCTTGAATCGTAGAGATATTCCGAGAAATATGATTTTTAATGATTTTTCAACATTAACATATATTTTAGACATTTTTAAAAAATCCCAATAATAATCGACAGAAATCAATATTAATTTTGAAAATTTCAAATATTTTCTAAAAAATACTTCAAACATTAAAAAAAACACAGAAAAATGTGCTAAAATCGTATTTCACTGCATATTTCGACGATTTAGACCGTTTTGACTGTTTTTTTTTTTTTTTTGACAAACATCGTTTTGTATCTAAAATTCAAAGATTTTCAGACTTTTAAATCAGAACTACTGATGCAATTAAATTTTATGCTAAAAGTAAGCAAAATTATGCTATTTTTGTGAATTACTTTGAAAATACATATTTTAACTCAAATAATTAAGTTTTTTTCCTGAAATACTTGAAAATGCCTTGAATCGTAGAAATATTCCGAGAAATATGATTTTTAATGATTTTTCAACATTAACATATATTTTAGACATTTTTAAAAAATCCCAATAATAATCGAAAGAAATCAATATTAATTTTGAATATTTCAAATATTTTTTTAAAAATATATGAAACGTTAAAAAACTCAGAGAAATGTGCTAAAATCATATTTTACTAAATATATCGACGATTTAAAGCGTTTTGAATGCTTTTCTCACGAACTTCATTTCGGAGTTAAAATTCATATATTTTCACATTTTTAAATCAGAATTACTACTGCAATTTAAATTTATGCTAGAAGTAAGCAAAATTATGCTATTTTTGTGAATTAATTTGAAAATACATATTTTAACACAAAAAAAATGAGGTTTTCCCAGAAATGCATGCAAATGCCATGAATAATCAAAATATGATAAAAAATATTATCTTTTTATGATTTTTCAACATTAAAATCCCAATAAAAATCGATAGTCAATATTAATTTCGAACATTTCAAATATTTTTTTCAAAATTACCTGAAACAATAAAAAGAACTCAGAAAAATGTGCTAAAATCATATTTTACTGCATATTTCGACGATTTAGAGCGTTTTGAATGCTTTTTCGAAAAACTTTAATTTGTACCTAAAATTCATAGATTTTCACACTTTTTAATCAGATTTACTGCTGCAATTGAATTTTATGCTAAAAGTCAGCGAAATTCTGCTCTTCTTGTGAAATGGTTTCAGAAATATATAATTTAACTCAAAAAATGAAGTTTTTCATGAAATGCTTGAAAATGCCTTGAATCGTCGAAATATGCCAAAAAATATGATTTTCGATGAGTTTTTCAACATTAACATATATTTTACACATTTGTGAAAATTCACAATACTTGAAAAATTCAAAACCTCAGGAAAATGTGCTAAAATTATATTTTATAGCATATTTTGATGGTTTAGAGCGTCATAAATGGTTTTCTAGCAAACTTCGTCTTTTAGTAAAAATTCATATAATTTCACACTTTTAAATCAGAATTACTGCTTCAATTGTATTTTATGCTAAAAATAAACAAAATTATGCTATTTTTCTGAAGTACTTTGAAAATACATATTTTAACTCAAAAAATAAAGTTTTTCCTGAAATGCTTGAAAATCACTTGAATCGTCGAAATATGCCAAAAATATGGTTTTTAACGAATTTTCAACATTAACGTATATTTTAGACATTTTTAAAAAAATCCAAATATAAATCGATGCAAATCAATATTAATTTTCAATATATAATATATTTTCTAAAAAATACTTTAAACTATGAAAAATAAAAAAATGTCCTAAAATAGATTTTCACTGCATATTTCGACGATTTAAAGCATTTTGAATGTTTTTGTCGAGGAACCTGATTTTGTAGGTAAAATTCAAAGATTTTCAGACTTTTAAATCAGAATTACTGCTGCAATTGAATTTTGTGTTAAACGTGAGTAAAATTACGCTATTTTTGTGAAGCACTCTGAAAATACATATTTTAACTAAAAAAAAAAAAGATTTTTTTCCTCAAATACTTGAAAATGCCTTGAATCGTAGAGATATTCCGAGAAATATGATTTTTAATGATTTTTCAACATTTACATGTATTTTAGACATTTTTAAAAAATCCAAATAAAAATCGACAGAAATCAATATTAATTTTGAAAATTTCAAATATTTTCTAAAAAATACTTGACACATTAAAAAAATCTCACAAAAGTGTGCTAAAATCGTATTTCACTGCATATTTCGACGATTTAAACCATTGTGACTGCTTTTTTGATAAACTTCGTTTTGTGTCTAAAATTCAAAGATTTTCTGACTTTTAAATCAGAACTACTGATGCAATTAAATTTATGCTAAAAGTCAGCAATATTAAGGTATTTTTGTGAATTACTTTGAAAATACATATTTTAACTCAAAAAATGAAGTTTTTCTAGAAATGCTTGAAAATCGTTTGAATCATCGAAATATGCCAAAAAATATAATTTTTTAATGATTATCAACATTAACATATATTTTAGACATTTTTAAAAAATCTTAATAAAAATCGATAGAAATCAATATTAATTTTAAAAATTTCAAATATTTTCTAAAAAGTGCTTGAAACATTAAAAACTCACAAAAATGTGCTAAAGTCATATTTTACTGCATATTTCAACGATGTAGAGCGTTTTGACTGTCTTTTTGACAAACTTCGTTTTTTACCTAAAATTCGAAGATTTTCACACTGCTGCAATTAAATTTTATGCTAAAATTAAGCAAAATTATGCTATTTTTGTGAAGTAATTTGAAAATACATATTTTAACTCAAAAAATTTTTTCCCTGAAATACTTGAATCGTAGAAATATTGCGAGAAATACGATTTTTAATGATTTTTCAACGTTAACATATATTTTAGACATTTTTAAAAAATCCGAATAAAAATCGATAGAAATCAGTATTAATTTTGAATATTTCAAATATTTTTTTTTAAAATATGAAACGTTAAAAAACTCAGAGAAATGCGCTAAAATCGTATTTCACTGCATATTTGATGATTTAGACGATTTTGACTGCTTTTTTGACAAACTTCGTTTTGTACCTAAAATTCAAAGATTTTCAGACTATCGAATCAGAAATGCTGATGCAATTAAATTTTATGCTAAAAGTAAGCAAAATTATGCTATTTTTGGGAATCACTTTGAAAATTCATATTTCAACTAAAAAAATGAGGTTTCTCTAGAATTGCTTGAAAATCGATTGAATCGTCGATTTTCAAAAAGTTTACAAATCCATGAGTTTTAGCTAAAAAATCAGGTTTGTCTGAAAAGTGTTATAAATGCTCTAAATCGTCGAAATACGCAGTTAAACATCATTTTGAAATATTTTTCGATTTTATCAATGCTTTTCGTATTTTTAAAAAATATATGAAATATTAAAAATTATTTCTGAATTTCTTCGAAATTTTATGGGCTTTTTGAAAAATATGTAATATACTTTAAAATGTTGAAAAGACTCGAAAATTTCAATTCCATCAGTAATTGTGATAAAAAGTTTGATAATCCATGAATTTTAGCTAAAAAAAAATCAGGTTAGTCTGAAAAGTGTTTTAAATTCTATAAATAGTCGAAGTATGCAGTAAAACATCATTTTGCAATATTTTTCGATTTTTTCAATGCTTTTGGTATTTTTAAAAAATATATGAAATATTCAAAATTATTTCTGAATTTCATCGACCTTTTATTTTTTTTTTTTTTTTGAAAATATGTAATACACTTTAAAATGTTGAAAGGGCACGAAAATTTCAATTCCATCAGTAATTCTCATAAAAAAGTTTGAAAATCCATGAATTTTAGCTAAAAAATCAGGTTTTCTGAAAAGTGTTTTAAATTCTCTAAATCTTCGAAATATGCAGTAAAACATCATTTTGAAATATTTTTCGATTTTTTCAATGCTTTTGGTATTTTAAAAAAATATATGAAATATTCAAAATTATTTCTGAATTTCATCGAAATTTTATTGGAATTTTGAAAAATATGTTATATATTTTAAAATGTTGTAAGGGCTCGAAAATTTCAATTCCATCAGTAATTATGATAAAATTCATGGATTTTCAAAATTTTTTATTGGAATTACTAATGGAATTGAATTTTTCGAGCCTTTTCAACATTTTAAATTATATTACATATTTTTCAAAAAGCCCATGAAATTCGATGAAATTCAGAAATAATTTTGAATATTTCATATATTTTTTTTAAAAATACCAAAAGCATTGAAAAAATCGAAAAATATGGCAAAATGATGTTTTACAGCATATTTCGACGATTTAGAGCATTTAGAACACTTTTCAGACAAACCTGATTTTTTAGCTAAAATTCATGGATTTTCAAACATTTTTATCAGAATTACTGATGGAATTGAATTTTATAATGAAAGTTAATTCAATATGACATTTTAGTGTAGTATTGTGTCAATACATATTTCAAGTGTAAAAACCCATGTATTTTACCTAAAAAGTAAGGTTTAATTGAAAAGTGCTCTAAATGCTGAAAATCGTCGAAATATGCAGTAAAACATCATTTTACCAAATTTTTGGATTTTTTCAATGCGTCAGGTATTTTTAAAAATAGCAAATTCATTGAAAAAAAACGAAAAATATGGTAAAATGTTTTACTGCATATTTCGACGATTTGGAGCATTTAGAGCACTTTTCAAACTAACCTTACTTTTCAGGTAAACTACATGGATTTTCACACTTGAAATATGTATTGACACAATACTACATTAAAGTGTCATATTTAAGTTACCTTCAGCATACAATTCAATTCCATCAGCAATTCTGATAAAAAAGTTTGAAAATCGATGAATTTTAGCTAAAAAATCAGGTTCGTCTGAAAAGTGTTCTGAATGCTCTAAATCGTGGAAATATGCAGTAAAACATCATTTTGCCATATTTTTCGATTTTTTCAATGCTTTTGGTATTTTTAAAAAATATATGAAGTATTCAAAATTATTCTGAATTTCATGGAAATTTAATGGGATTTTTGAAAAATGTGTAATATACTTTAAAATGTTGAAAAGGCTTCGAAAATTTCAATCATTAGTATTCCGATAAATTTGAAAACCATAATTTACTAAAAATCAGTTTTAGAAAATGTTCTAAAAGTTTCCAAATAATCAAATGTGCCTAAAACATCATTTTGAACAATTACGATTTTTCAATGCTTCAGGTATTTCACATATTTCAGTTAGTACATATTTTCATATCTTTTTTTAAAAATACCAAAAGCATGAAAAAAAATCCGAGAAATATGGAAAATGATTTTTACTGCATATTTCGACTATTTAGAGCATTTAGAACACTTTTCAGACAAACGTGATTTTTTAACTAAAATTCATTGATTTTCAAACTTTTTATCAGAATTACTGATGGAATTGAAATTTTCGAGCATTTTCAACATTTTAAAGTATATTACATATTTTTCAAAAAGCTAATAAAATTTCAATGAAATTCAGAAATAATTTCGAATATTTCATATATTTTTTTAAAAATAAGCAAGAGCATTGAAAAAAATCGAAAAATATGGTAAAATCATGTTTTATTACATATTCCGACTATATGGAGCATTTAGAACACTTTACAGACAAACCTGATTTTTTAGCTAAAATTCATGGATTTTCAAACTTTTTTATCAGAATTACTGATGGAATTGAATTTTATGCTGAAAGTAACTTAAACATGACATTTTAGTGTAGTATTGTGTCAATAAATATTTCAAGTGTGAAAATCCATGTATTTTAGCTGAAAAGTAAGGATTAATTGAAAAGTGCATTAAATGCTATAAATCGACGAAATATGCAGTAAAACATCATTTTACCGTATTTTTCGATTTTTTCAAAGCTTCAGGTATTTTTAAAAATTGCAAAACCATTGAAAAAAATCGAAAATATGGTAAAATGATATTTTACTGCATATTTCGACGATTTGGAGCATATAGAGCACTTTTCAAACAAACCTTACTTTTTAGCTAAAATACATGGATTTTCACACTTGAAATATGTATTGACACAATACTACATTAAAATGTCATATTTAAGTTACCTTCAGCATAAAATTCAATTCCATCAGTAATTCTGATAAAAAAGTTTGAAAATCGATGAATTTTAGC
>NC_069423.1:47273465-47360256 GCF_026875155.1 Cherax quadricarinatus | reverse complement strand
TACCCTCCAAGCAGTCTGTTGATGAAGTTATTGGTGCTTTAAAGGGTAAAAACAGCTGGAACCTCTGGGCCAATTCATCAAAAACAAACCAGACCAAGGGGGGTCTCAAATTTTCTGTGTTAGCAGTGAAGATTGGATTCATACAGGATATTCTGTGTATCATGGTTACCAACTTGTGAGAACCATCACTTAAGCGTCAAAATGAAGAAATAAATCCAATGAAGTTCCAGGATTGTTCTTGTACTTGCAGCATACTCTTGACCAAGAAAAACATCAGCTAGTCTCTGCTGTAATTTCTTGTCCAAGTATACCTTTGGTCAAGTTACTGAGAGACAAGTATAACTGCAGGTACACTTGCGTACAATACGTGATAATAGATGTGGTAAGCCACAACTGATGCCTGTGAAAGTAATGCAAAAGAATTATGTGGCCAGGGGCTATTTTGATTTCCCAAAGCAATGATCATTATCCTTCTTGTAAGATGGAAGGACAACAAAGTTGTGACTCTTTGTCACAAATGATGGCGGAGTTTATCCTTTGCGGTCTTATTGAAAGATATGTCAAGGCTTCAAAGAAGAAGACCACTTTGAGTGACCCAGGCTCATCAGAACTACCAACGCAAACATGGGAGGTATCGACAAAAGTATCATGTTGGTCCATCTTTACAAAACGCCAATGAATGTCAAAGCGTTGGTACTTTGCGGGCTTTTGCTTATGTTTTGGATGGTGCTGTTGTGAATGCATGGTTCTTTCTGTCGTGATTGTCGGTCACTTAACATGCCATGCACACACTGAAGCTATTCAGGCTGTGAGAACTCTGGCACTGCAAGGATCCAAGGACATAGGTCAACCGCTCCAGCATGAGCGAAAGTCGAGATTCACCCAAGTACTTCTTTGGTTGACAGTAATTAGACGATTTGTCAAAGTTGGAAATACCCATCTGCATTTCAGTATCCAACGTGCCAGAAAGGCATTGACAGTGTGAGGCTGGGATAAAACAGCCGGTCACGGCCGTGCTGGTAAGCTGCTTTCATGCAGTTTTGACCAGCAAACAGAATCATCATGTCACTCCTCATTTTGCTGTGCCATATGTAAAAGTAAATCTGTGCATAAAGAAGGATAGAAATAGGTGCATGGAAGTTTCATTTGCAAAATTAAAGCCTGCTGTTGAAAGGATTGTTCTTTCTCAGGGAATCAGGAATATGTCATTTGTGAAGTTGCATCCATTTGCAATGTGTCATTGTTTATAAGTAGTTCCTATTTCTATTTTTTTTACTGGTTACAAAAATTGTTCAGAAACAGTGCCATTTATGTTTTTTCTATTGTCTACTTGTATATAAATTTAAAAAATATATTATGTCGTTTTTTTTTACAACAATTGCACCATTGCATCATTCAAAAATGGTTATACCCCAAACGGGCAGGACCCGAATATCTCGGTCTTCGATTTTCTGCAATTGCGGAGATGTTACTTTCACAACTCTGTTTGGTATGGTCTCAGTACCTTACATTTGAGTGGCTCTATCCCCTCAATAGGAAATCACTTTCAAATTCCACACTTAGCTTGCCTTGCCCTCTGAACGGGAACCAATACCTGCTGCTCCAAAAGAAAGTTTATCCTTATAAGCGAAATTAGATCAATAGAAATGACCCAAAATGGATGAATAATAGGCTCAAATATCTACTAGGGCATAAGAAGGAAATTTATAGGCGTATCAAAAAGAGGCGCGGGTCATCTCTATGAATAGTATATTGAACTTAAGAGGGGACATTAAAAAGGGGGATAAGAAGAGCTAAAACGGGACTATGAATTAAAGTTGTAGGATTCTAAAACTAATCCAAAAGTTTTTCCAGGTTTATATAGAACAAAAGTTCGAGATAAGATAGGTCCCCTTAAACATAACTATGGGCATCTTACGGACAACGAGAATGAAATGTGTCGATTTTAAATTATTATTTTCTCTCGGTTTTTACACAGGAAGACGCCTAAGAATATTCGGTAAATTAATTTTTATAGTGGATCAGTAGAAGTTAAATTATGTCTAACATCACAGTTCACTCGTGAAATGGTTGTGAAGCAGATAGAACCGGTACTGACGCAAAATAAGTCACCGGGTCATGATGAGGTTTTTTCATGGGTTCTTAAGGAATGCAAAAATGGAAGTCTGTGAACCCATTAACTATATTTTTAATTTATCTCTTCAAACAGGTTGTAGTGTCTAGATATGTGGAAGGGGGTAATGTAATTCTATTTTTAAAACAGGGGACACGCCGATACCGTCAAATTACCGGCCAAAATATGCTGACCTCAATTGTAGGCAAGTTGCTAGAGTCCAATTAGCTGGAGTATAAGAGCCATCTCGATAAGGAATAGCTTGATATGATACTCAGCATGATTCACAGAGGCCGGTCTGGTCTAACTAATTTATTAACATTCTCGTAAAGCTTTTGAGGCTGTTGACCACCGATAAAGGGAAATTAGATATTGTTTCTTAGATTTTAGTTAAGGCATTTGATAGAGATCCGCTCCAAGGACTGTTGAGAAAGTAGCAGCTCATGGCAAACACACACACAGCAGATGCTAACTCCGTGTCCACACACACTCAGCAGCTGATAACACGAGTCCAACCACCACAAAGACTAGCTGCTAACTCCGACTCCACCACACACAGCAGCGTGCTATAAACCAGTGTTTCCACCCCAACAACAGCAGCTGCTTATCACCGTAGTCTAAATCACACACCCAGCAGCTGCTCTAACACCGAGTCCACCCACACGAGCAGCTGTCACCGAGTCCACACACACACAGCAGCTGCTAACACCGAGTCCACACACACACAGCAGCTGCTAACACCGAGTCCACCCACACACAGCAGCTGCTAACACCGAGTCCACCCACACACAGCAGCTGCTCACACCGAGTCCACCCACATCACAGCAAGTGCTTCACCCCGGAGTCTACCACACACAGCTGTGCTCAACACCGAGTCCCCCCACACACAGCAGCGGCTCACCACCGAGTCTACACCACCAACAGAGCTCTCTCACCGTGTCCACCCAACACAGCAGCTGCTCACACGAGTCCACCCACAGACAGCGCTGCTCACACCGAGTCCACCCACACACAGCAGCTGCTCACACCGAGTCCACCCACACACAGCAGCTGCTCACACCGAGTCCACCCACACACAGCAGCTGCTCACACCGAGTCCACCCACACACAGCAGCTGCTCACACCGAGTCCACACCACCCCCACACACAGTGCTGCTCACACCGAGTCCAAAACACACACAGCAGCTGCTCACACGAGTCCACCCACCACCCCCAAAACAGCAGATGCTCACTACGAGGTCCACCCACAACACGCAGCTGCTAACACAGTGTCCCACCCACACACAGCAGCTGCGCCACACAGAGTCCACCCACACTACTAGCAGCTGCTCAACAGAGTCCACCCACACACAGCAAGCTGCTAAACAGAGTCAACCACACACTGCAGCTGCTCACTCAGAGTCCAACCACACACAGCAGGATGCTCTCACAGATGCACCACACACTAGCAGTGCTAACACAGAGTTCCACCCACACCACAGCAGCTGCTCACACAGGTCCACCCACACACAAGCAGCTGCTCACACGAGTCCACCCACACCACAGCAGCATTGCTCCCACACCGAGTCCACCCTCACACAGCAGCCTGATCTCTTCTCACCGTTCCACACACCACAAGCAGCTGCTCACACTGAGTCCACACACACACAGCAGCTGACCTCACACCGAGTCCACCCACACCACAGCAGCTGCTCACACGAGTCCACCCACACACAGAGTGCTAACACCAGAGTCACCCACACACAGCAGCTGCTCACCACTGATCCACCCACACACAGCAGCTGCTCACACAGAGTCCACCCACACACAGCAGCTGCTCACACAGAGTCCACCCACACACAGCAGCTGCTTCAACTGGCCATAACTTTTATCAAGATGTCACAGATAAAACTCCGAGGTGTGTAGTATATAGTCGTAAAGTACCACACACACGTATACAGTTATTAACAATTCGTCTCCTTTTTTGTGGTTTGTCCCACGTTATATCTAGGCTTTCTACTTATGCCTGTATGTGCTACTGTAAAACAATGGTAGAATATACCAACAGGACGTAAATATGACGTAACATGCCTGTTATCACAAGTTATTTATGAAGATGCGTCGTCCACGACGGACTTAACAAACTCATGAATTAATAAAGACAATTTTGAACCCAACGTCATTGTAAACAAAAAGTCATCAGTTGGATACTGTATGATAATTATTGTTCAAAGTTACGTTGAGGCGTGCCAAGTTATGTTGATGCTTGCCAGGTTATGTTGATGCTTGCCAGGTTATGTTGGTACTTTGCCAGGTTATGTTGATGCTTGCCAGGTTATGTTGATGCTTGCCAGGTTATGTTGATGCTTGCCAGGTTATGTTGATGCTTGCCAGGTTATGTTGATGCTTGCCAGGTTATGTTGATGCTTGCCAGGTTATGTTGATGCTTGCCAAGTTATGTTGATGCTTGCCAGTTATGTTGATGATTGCCAGGTTAGTTGATGCTTGCCAAGTTATGTTGATGCTTGCCATGTTTATGTTGATGCATTGCCAAGTTTGTGATTGCTTGCCAGGTTATGTTGATGCTTGCCAAGTTATGTTGATGCTTGCCAGGTTATGTTGATGCTTGCCAGGTTATGTTGATGCTTGCCAGGTTATGTTGATGCTTGCCAGTTATGTTGATGCTTGCCAAGTTATGTTGATGCCTGCCAGGTTCTGTTGATGTTGCCAAGTTATGTTGAGGCTTGGCCTAGGTTATGGTTGTTGCCTTGCCAAGTTATGCTGATGCTTGCAGAGTTATGTTGTGCTTGCCAAGTTATGTTTGTGCCTTGCCAGGTTATGTTGATGCTGCCAAGTTATGTTGATGCTTGCCAAGTTTGTTGAATGATTGCCTGGGTATGTTGATGCTTGCCAGGGTTATGTTGATGCTTGCCAGGTTATGTGATGCTGCCCAAAGTTATGTTGATGTTGCCAAGTTAAGTTGTAGCTTGCCAGGTTATGTTGATGCTTGCCTAGATATGTTGTTGCTGCAGGTTATTTTGTTGATGCTTTGCCAAGTTATGTTGATTGCTTGCCAGGTTATGTTGATGCTTGCCAAGTTATGTTGATGCTTGCCAGGTTATGTTGATGCTTGCCAGGTTATGTTGATGCTTGCCAGGTTATGTTGATGCTTCCCAAGTTATGTTGATGCTTGCCAAGTTATGTTGATGCTTGCCAGGTTATGTTGATGCTTGCCAAGTTTTGTTGATGCTTACCAAGTTTTGTTGATGCTTTCCAGGTTATGTGGATGGTTGCCAGGTTATGTGATGCTTGCCAGGTTATGTAGATGGCTTGGCCAGGTTATGTTTGATGGGGCTTGCCAGGTGATGTTGATGCTTGCCAAGTTATGTTGATGCTTGCCAGGTTATGTTGATGCTTGCCAGGTTATGTTGATGCTTGCCAAGTTATGTTGATGCTTGCCAAGTTATGTTGATGCTTGCCAGGTTATGTTGATGCTTGCCAAGTTATGTTGATGCTTCCAGGGTTATGTGATGCTTGCCAAGTTATGTGATGGGATGCCAGGTTATGTTGATGCTTGACCAGTTTATGTTAATGCTTGGCCTGTGTAATGTTTGATGCTGGCCATGTTATGTGATGTTTTGCCAGGTTAGTTTGATGCTTGCCAGGTTATGTTGATGATTGCAGGTAATGTTAATGCTTGCCAGGTGTTGTTGATGCTTGTCAGGTTAGGTTGATGCTTGCCTGGTTTGTTGATGCTTGCCAAGTTATGTTGATGCTTGTCAGGTTATGGTTGATGCTTGGTCAGGTTATGTGATGCTTCCCAGTTATGTTGATGGGGGGCTTGTCGGTTATGTTGATGCTTGCCAAGTTATGTTGATGCTTGCCAGGTTATGTTGATGCTTGCCAAGTTATGTTGATGCTTGCCAGGTTATGTTGATGCTTGCCAAGTTATGTTGATGCTTGCCAAGTTATGTTGATGCTTGTCTGGTTATGTTGATGCTTGCCAAGTTATGTTGATGCTTGCCAGGTTATGTTGATGCTTGCCAGGTTATGTTGATGCTTGCCAGGTTATGTTGATGCTTGCCGCGGTTATGTTGTGGCTGCCAGGTTATGTTGTTGCTTGCCTGGTTATGTTGATGTTGCCAGGTTATGTTGCGGGCTTGCAGGTTATGTTGATGCTTGCCAGTTATGTTGATGCGTGCAAAAGTTTATGTTGATGCTTGCCAGGTTATGTTGAGGCTTGTCAGGTTATGTTGATGCCCTTGCCATGATGTGTTGGACGAGTAATGGCAAACACAACAAAGCAATATTACATACACATGAAGGGTCAATATTATTCTATAATTACCGAAACGTTGCACAATGGGAAGAATTAAATTGTTGTTGGTTTTTTTATGTTTTATTTTTTTTCTTGGATCGTTTTCTGCAAAATTCATTTTTGATACGTTTTTTTTCTATGTGACTTTCTCGAGGAGCTTGGGACAAGCTGTCTTGTGTGAATTTATTACAATAGCTTCACTTCTGCGCATGGGTTATGATGGTAATCTCGCCTAGTTGTCAAAATTTGATGTCAGTGTCTTTTGCAATTTCAAATATATCACTGATTCGTTTCCTTTAATTCATGTTATGCCATTTTGTATCGTGGCCAGAACCAAGACTACCTGTTTGGTGTTTTTTTTCTGGTTCCAGTAAACACTTCATGAATTTAGTTTTGTTTTCCTCCTTCGCGGTTATCTATTCATTGACGCACCGTTTTTAGGAAGCTAGTGATCTACTTTTGTTTACATCTGTCCAACTATGTGAGATTGCATTTCTGGGGTAAGAACTTTTTTGCTTTTCTGTTATGCCTAGAGACAGGGGCTTTATTAGCATTTGCCGTAACTTGACTCAACTCTCTGAAGGTGATTGGCGGGAGTCTTGTTAGGGGATGGTCCTCATCATGAGTGGATACTTTTTACAGTTAAAAGGCAGCGGTTAGAGGCAGTTAGGTTGTGTTCTCTCTTGAATTTTCTACTGGCATTGTGTGTTTTCAAAAAAGTAATTTTTAAGAAGATGGAAAGATTTATCCTTTGGTTAAATTATAGAGTTGGGTATTTACATAGATTCCTATTCCTCCCTGTGACCATATAACTCAGACTCTGTAAAAATACTTGTGCACATAAAGGGCCAAAATTATGGTATTCTTCCCAGATGATAATAAAGTAAACCAGGTCTGAAAATCCATTTATGTTTCTTCTCAAATGCCACTTAGCAACCCTAGTACTAATGCTAAATACTCAGTACACACATACTACCTATGTACTCCCACATCATAATTTCAACAATTACTTTGATCCTTTTACCCATTGTTGACAGAAATATAATTGAATCATTATTTTCACAAAATAGCATTTTGAATAATATGAAGATATCCTTTTGTCTTTATACAAATTTGATTACTTATAATTAATAATCTACTGTAAAACTATGAAATAATTACTATTCTACTATACAACTATGATATAATTCTTAGTATTAATTAAAGCTATGAATGGATCCTGCTTCCACTACACCGCTTCCCAAACTATTTCACTTCCTGACTACTCTGTGACTGAAGAAATACTTCCTAACATCTCTGTGATTCATCTTGTTGCTGTGTCCCATCTCTGGAACATTCTGTCTCTGTTCACCTTCTCATTTCCTTCCAGGTTTATATGTCGTTATCATGTCCCCTCTATCTCTCCTGTCCTTCAGTGTCCTCGTAGGACATGCCCCTTAGCTCTGAGACTAGTCTTGTTGCAAACCTTTGCACTTTCTCTAGTTTCTAGGTGTGGGTTCCAAACTAGTGCTGCATACTCCAATATCGGCCTAACGTATACAATGTACAAAGTCCTGAACTATTCCTTGTTAGATTGTCGGAATGCTCGTTTTTCTTAGGGGTGCTAGGCGGCCATATGCTGCCAGCAGTTATTTGCTTGTACGTGCGCTTCAGGAGGATGTCCCCTGGTGTTAGAATCACCCCAAGGGTCTTTTTCTTGAGTGGGTTTGTGTCTCTGGCCCCTTGAAGTGAAGAAGTTAGGTGAAAATGAAAGAAAAAATATAAATTAAGGAAGGAGTTCGTTATGAGAAAGAAAAGTGAGTTGCGTGAGAGACAGAGGAGGAAAACCAAGAAAACGGAGAGATCTGCATTTTGGCAAATGGGAAGTTCAACTTTACATAAAAATCTTGTGTTTGGGAGACTGCCTGTATTCTGTCTGCATAGAGAGCCTATTGCTGTTTGGCAGTTATAGTTTATATCGCTCCGGCTCGTTGCTGCAACCTTATAGTCCTTTGTCACTTCAATATGCCCAGACCTTTCCTCTCTCACTCTCTCAGCGGCCTTCACTCAGTTCTACTAGGCCTGTCCTCTCTCACTCGCTGGGCATGGCCCTCCCGGGCCATGGGGCCACTTAACTCATGCCTGTGTACCCCACGACATTGCAAATAAATAAGAAGCCTCCGAAGCCTTATCATTACTCCCCGCTACCAAGAACCACCAATTAACTCATAATAAATGGTGGAAGCGAGGAAGGAAGAGGGATGAAGTCGTCTTCACTTCATCGCCCCACACAAGAAGCATCCGTCTCTCAACGAGTTATCCTGATGTCGTGTCTGCACGTTTCAGCATCCAGACACAGGTACACGCAGGATCCAGGCCGAAATTTGTCGAATTTCTTCGAGAAATATAAGTGGCGTCACTGGGACTCTACGCCACAGTACCCCACGCTGTTTCTCAAGTCACGTGTTCAGCGTCACTTGTATGTTTCTGCTGTTGGTTTTCAGCTCAGCACGGATATTTCAGCAAGTCAGAGATGAATTTGTGGTGATTTCAGCGTACAGTGTGGATGTTTCTCCAAGTGGGTATGTAGGAGAGGAAGCGGCCGGGTTCCTCGCCTCACTCACACCTCACCCGCCTACCACCACACTCCACCACTCCCTCCTACACCTACTCATTCCCTCTGCTGTGTTTTCTGCTGTATTCCGTGTGACGTCATTGCCAGAGCTGTGTATCCTAGTGTCCGAGGCCACTCAAAGCCACGCGGATCACCAAGCCACGTGGATCGCCAGCCCACGTGGATCAGCAAGCCACGTAGATCACGAAGCCACGTGGGGTGTGGACGATGCCGCGTGGATCTACAAGCCACGTGGGTTACCAAGCAGACGCCAAAGGCCACATGCTGCAGTCTGCTGCCGCATCACTCCACTGACGTCACCTAACGTCACCCATGATGATGCCCGACTTCACGGCGTCACGTGTCTGCCTGGACGTCGCTCGCGATGCAACCCATGGACATCACCTCACGACGTCACGCCTGATCGACGTGATAGTTTACACAGTGTTCATTATGTTGTGTTCTCTGTCAGACTTATCACATGTTGGTATTGCATTAGTTTAAATGTCGATTTTTGCACATTGCAAATTAAAGTAAGAAGCCTCCCATGCCTTATTATTACTCCCCGCTTCAAGAATCCACCAATTAAAGCATTATATTTGCACCTCTTGCCTGTAAACTCAATATGCTTAACGAAAATGCTTACTATACAAGATGGCACCAATGTAACCAGCTGAGCTGTTTTGTATCGCGGTAAACAACCGTGTGAAATTTCGGATCTTACTGCATTAAAAATCATTTATAAAAATCTCCTATTCTGAAATTGTTTAAAATTGAAACTGAATGCAACTCTTGGAGTTCATTTAAATAGTGTATAATTTCAAAATACAAAATCTACAGTTGGACGCCATTATTCAGTGTATCATGGCCATTACTAACCTCTAATTAGATATGTTCCCTAGAGCCTCTACTTAGCACCAGTAACATCTGTACTCTCATGTAAAGGTCACAATGAAGTCCGCTCAAATGAGAGACTAGGCTACCCTATAATCAGATTTTTTGAAAGGGTGGACCGGTAAGCCAGCGGAAGGCCTCGGTCAGATGGCTAAAAGCTCCAGCGGCGGATAATCATATGACTAAGACGCTCGTGAGGAAACATATATCCTGTTTCCTGACAAATGTTACTTTAAGTAGCACTGCCCTTACGTTACTTAAAGTAGCGCTGCCCTCACGTTACTTTAAGTAGCGCTGCCCTCACGTTACTTTAACTAAGTAGCGCTGCCCTCACGTTACTTTAACTAAGTAGCGCTGCCCTCACGTTACTTTTATATGTTAGCGCTGCCCTCACGTTCTTTATAAGTAGCGCTGGTCCTACGTTACTTTAAATAAGAACGCTGCCCTCCACGTTACTTTTATGTACGCTGCCCACGTTACTTTAACTAAGTAGCGCTGCCCTCACGTTACTTTAACTAAGTAGCGCTGCCCTCACGTTACTTTAACTAAGTAGCGCTGTCCTCACGTTACTTTAAATAAGTAACGCTGCCCTCACGTTACTTTAACTAAGTAGCGCTGCCCTCACGTTACTGTAACTAAGTAGCGCTGCCCTCACGTTACTTTAACTAAGTAGCGCTGCCCTCACGTTACTTTAACTAAGTAACGCTGCCCTCACGTTACTTTAAGTAACGCTGCCCTCACGTTACTGTAACTAAGTAGCGCTGCCTTCACGTTACTGTAACTAAGTAGCGCTGCCCTCACGTTACTGTAACTAAGTAGCGCTGCCCTCACGTTACTGTAACTAAGTAGCGCTGCCCTCACGTTACTTTAACTAAGTAGCGCTGCCCTCACGTTACTGTAACTAAGTAGCGCTGCCTCACGTTACTGTAATCCTATAGTAGCGCGGCCCTCTCGTTACTTTCACAATGTAGCGCTGCCCTCACGTTACTTTCACTATGTTGCGCTGCTCCTCACGTTACTGTAAACTAAGTAAGCGCTTGACCCTCTCGTTATTGTATAACTATAGTACGCTGCCATCACGTTTACTTTAACTTAGTAACGCTCCCTCCGTTACTGTAACTAAGAAACGCTGCCCTCCACGTTTACTGTAACCTAAGTAGCGATGCCCTCTCGTACTTTTAGTAGCGCTGCCCTCACGTTTCTGTAACTAAGGAACGCGGCCTCACGTTACTGTAACTATGTAACGCCCAATGCAATTACGTACCGTAAACTAAGTAGCGCTGCCCTCTCGTTACTTTAAGTAGCGCTGCACACTCTCGTTTCTGGAACTAAGTAGCGCTGCCTCACGTTACTGTAACTATGTATGCTGCCCTCCACGTTACGGTAACTAAGTATACGCTGCCCTCACGTTACTGTTAAACTAAGTTAATTACAGAGGCCCTCACGTTACTGTAACTAAGTAACGCTGCCCTCACGTTATTTAAGTACCCCCCCCCCACTGCCCTCACGTTACTGTAAACTATGTAAACGCTGCCCTCACGTTACTGTTACTAAGTAACGCTTGCCCTAAGTTACTGTAAACTAAGTATACGCTGCCCTCACGTTAGTTAAGTAGCGCTGCCCAACGTTACTGTAAACTAAGTATCGCTGCCCCACGTTACTGAACTAAGTACCGCTGCCCCTCACGTTACTGGTAACTATTACGCTGACCTCAACGTTACTGGTAACGAAGTAAACGTGCCCGCTACGTTACCCGTAAACTAAGTAACGTCTTGCCCTCAACGTTACTGTAATATGTAAACGCTTCCTCACGTTACTGTAACTAAGTAACGCTGCCCTCACGTTACTGTAACTAAGTAACGCTGCCCTCACGTTACTGTAACTAAGTAACGCTGCCCTCACGTTACTGTAACTAAGTAACGCTGCCCTCACGTTACTGTAAGTAGCGCTGCCCTCACGTTACTGTAACTAAGTAGCGCTGCCCTCACGTTACTGTAACTAAGTAGCGCTGCTTCGGGTGGGTCACTGTTGTACCAAATATCAAAAGCAGCGACAGTAACTGGATATATTTCGGCAGCTGCACCAAAGGTATCACTGCTGTGCGTGTAGTCCAGGATCCTGTACGTCAGTGGTATCCCTGGTCTGCATGTAGTCCAGGATCCTGTACGTCAGTGGTATCCCTGGTCTGCATGCAGTCCAGGTTCTTGCACGTCAATGGTATCCCTGGTCTGCATGCAGTCCAGGTTCCTGTACGTCAATGGTATCCCTGGTCTGCATGTAGTCCAGGTTCCTGTACGTCAATGGTATCCCTGGTCTGCATGTAGTCCAGGATTCTGTACGTCAATGGTATCCCTGGTCTGCATGCAGTCCAGGTTCCTGCACGTCAATGGTATCCCTGGTCTGCAAGTTAGTCCAGGTTCATGTCTTCCAATGGTATCCCTGGTCTGCATGTAGTCCAGGTTCCTGTACGTCAATGGTATCCCTGGTCTGCATGTAGTCCAGGTTCCTGTACGTCAATGGTATCCCTGGTCTGCATGCAGTCCAGGCTCCTGTATGTCAATTGTATCCCTGGTCTGCATGTAGTCCTGGTTCATGTACGTTAGTGGGATCCCTGGTCTGCATGCTGTCCGAACTCATGTACATCAATGGTATCCCTGGTCTGCATGCAGTCCAAGCTCATGTACGTCAATGGTATCCCTGGTCTGCATGTAGTCCAGGCTCATGTATGTCAATGGTATCCCTGGTCTGCATGTAGTCCAGGCTCATGTACGTCAATGGTTTCCCTGTCTGCTTGCAGTCAAGCTCATTACGTCAATTGGTATCCCTGGTCTGCATGTACTCCAGCTCTGTAAAAAACCCATCAATGGTATCCATGGTCTTGCATGCTGTCCTAGGAACATGTTACAACAATGGTATCCTGGTCTGCATGTAGCCTGCTCCCCATCCCGTTTTTTTTTTTTTTAAATAAACGTCAATGGCATCCCTGGTTGCATGCAGTCCAAGCTCATGTGCGTCCATGGTATCCTGGTCTGCACGTAGTTCCAGCTCATGTACACAATGGTATCCCTCCGGTCTGATGCAGTCCAAGCTCATGTACATCACATGGTATCCCTTGGTCTGGCATTGCATTCCAAGCTCATGTACGTCAATGGTATCCCTGTCTGCATGTAGTTCCAGCTCATGTACTTCAATGGTTCAAGGTCTGACATGTAGTCCAGCTCTTGTTACGTCAATGGTATCCCTGGTCTGCATGTAGTCCAAGCTCATGTACGTCAATGGTATCCCTGGTCTGCATGTAGTCCAGCTCTTGTACGTCAAATGGTAATCCCTGGTCCTGAATGTAGTCCAGGCTCATGTACATCATGGTTTCCCTGGTATGCATGTGTCCCGCTCATGTCCGTCAATGGTATCCCTGGTCAGATGAAGTCAGGCTTCATGTACTTCAATGGTATCCCTGGTCTGCATGTAGTCCAGCTCATGTACGTCAATGGTATCCCTGGTCTGCATGTAGTCCAGGCTCATGTACGTCAATGGTATCCCTGGTCTGCATGCAGTCCAAGCTCATGTACATCAATGGTATCCCTGGTCTGCATGTAGTCCAGCTCATGTACGTCAATGGTATCCCTGGTCTGCATGTAGTCCAGGCTCATGTACGTCAGTGGTATCCCTGGTCTGCATGTAGTCCAGCTCATGTACGTCAGTGGTATCCCTGGTCTGCATGTAGTCCAGCCTCATGATTACGTCCAATGATATCCTGGTCTGCTCTTGTAGTCCAGGTTCATGTACGTCTTTGGTATCCCTGGTCTGATGTAGTATCAGAGTATGTACGTCAATGGTTTCCTTGTCAGCATGTAGTTCCTGGTCATGTACGTCATTGGTATCACTGGTTGCATGTAGTCAGCTCATGTACGTCAATGGTATCCCTGGTCAGCATGTAGTCCAGCTCTTGTACGTCAATGGTATCCCTGGTCTGCATGTAGTCCAGGCTCATGTACGTCAATGGTATCCCTGGTCTGCATGTAGTCCAGGCTCATGTACGTCAATGGTATCCCTGGTCTGCATGTAGTCCAAGATCATGTACTTCGATGGATATCCTGGTCTGCATGTAGTCAGCTCATGTACGTCAATGGTATCCCTGGTCTGCATGTAGTCCAGCTCATGTACGTCAGTGGTATCCCTGGTCTGCATGTAGTCCAGCTCATGTACGTCAATGGTATCCCTGGTCTGCATGTAGTCCAGCTCATGTACGTCAATGGTATCCCTGGTCTGCATGCAGTCCAAGCTCATGTACATCAATGGTATCCCTGGTCTGCATGTAGTCCAGCTCATGTACGTCAATGGTATCCCTGGTCTGCATGTAGTCCAGGTTCATGTACGTCATTGGTATCCCTGGTCTGCATGTAGTCCAGCTCATGTACGTCAATGGTATCCCTTGTCAGCATGTAGTCCTGGCTCATGTACGTCAATGGTATCCCTGGTCTGCATGTAGTCCAGCTCATGTACGTCAATGGTATCCCTGGTCTGCATGTAGTCCAGGCTCATGTACGTCAATGGTATCCCTGGTCAGCATGTAGTCCAGCTCATGTACGTCAATGGTATCCCTGGTCTGCATGTAGTCCAGGCTCATGTACGTCAATGGTATCCCTGGTCTGCATGTAGTCCAAGCTCATGTACGTCAATGGTATCCCTGGTCTGCATGTAGTCCAGGGCTTCATGTAGTAATGGTATCCCTGGTCTGCTGTGTCACAGGCTCATGTACGTCAATGGTATCCCTGGTCTGCAGTTACAGTCCAGCTCATGTACGGTCAATTGTATCCCTGGTCGGATGTTAGTCCAGCTCAAGTGCGTTACATTGGTAGCCCTGGTCTGCTTGTTAGTCCAGCTCATGTAACGTCTTGGGTATTCCTTTGGGTCTTGCATGTAGTCAAGACTACATGTAGTCAATGGTATCCCTGGTCTGCATGTAGTCCAGCTCATGTACGTCAATGGTATCCCTGGTCTGCATGTAGTCCAGCTCATGTACGTCAATGGTATCCCTGGTCTGCATGTAGTCCAGCTCATGTACGTCAATGGTATCCCTGGTCTGCATGTAGTCCAGCTCATGTACGTCAATGTTCGAGTGACGTATGTTACACAATGTTACACAGTGTTACACAGTGTTACACAATGTTACACAATGTTACACAATGTTACGCAATGTTACACAGTGTTACACAGTGTTACACTATGTTACACCAATGTGACACTATGTGACACTGTGTTTCTCAGTGTTACACCATTGTTACACAATGTTACCAAAATGCTACACAGTGTTACTCGTGTACAAATGTTACACAATGTTACGCTATGTTACGCATGTGTCACAGTGTTTACACAGTGTTACACAGTGTTACACATTGTTACATCAAGTTTCACAGTGTTTCACTTTGTTACACAAGGTTACACAATGTTTCACAATGCGTTACACTGTGTTACACAGTGTTACACTGTGTTACACAATGTTTACACCAGGTTTACACCAGTGTTACACAGTGTTACCACAAATGTTACACAGTGTTACTCTGTGTTTCACAATGTTTCACAGGTTACACATGTGTGTGACACAGTGTTTACACATTTGGTTACACAATGGTGCACCTGTGTTACACAGTGTTACCACAGTGTTACACAATGTTACACAATGTTACACAGTGTTACACAATGTTACACAATGTTACACAATGTTACACATTTTACACTGTGTTACACTGTGTTTCACAGTTGTTACCCAATGTTACACAGTGTTACAACAGTGTTACACTATGTTCACAATGTTACAAAGCTGTTTACACAATGTCACAGTGTTACACAATGTTACACATGTTACACCATGTTACACAAATGTTGCACAATGTTACAAAATGTTACCACAATGTTTCACAATGTTTCACAGTGTTACAATGTTACACAATGTTACACAGTGTTTCACAAATGTTACTCAATGTTTACACACAATGTTGCCACAATGTTACACAATGTTACACATTGTCAACTGTGTTACACTGTGTTACACATGTTACACAATGTTAATCAGTGTTACACAATGTTTACACAAGGTTACACAAGTTGCTCATGTTACTCAATGTTACACTTTTGGCACACTTTGTTCACAGTGTTACACATTGTGTCACATTGTTACACAATGTTACTACATTGTTGGCACAATGTTATCCATCAATGTTACATTGAAGATTTGCAGTAAATTAAATTGTGTATTCACAAGTTAACAATCAAACGGACTTTAATATTCCCATTTTTTTCCCAAAAAAATAGTCAATTATTATTAATATTGCCTTAAATTAATGAAAACCTTCCACTAGGACACCTTTCTAGAAGACAAAGTTATGAGAATTTCTTTCGTTATCTCGGGGAGAATAATCCTAAAATATTCCATTATATTTAGTTTGAGTCCAGTAATAATTTGAATTATCAAGGTGTCAGCGCTAACGATAATTATCACAAGAAAAGCAGCATTTCAGTTTTGCCAGTTTTCTATAAAATATTTTTGAAATTGAGACAAACGCTGGATTCGCGAATTATGAGCCAAACAAAAATTAAGAGTTGGGGAGAAGAAAATTTAGTGAGTGATTTGAAGGTCCGACCTTGGAGTACCTACCTACTTACTTTCTTACTTATTTACTTAATATTTAATTATTTATTTACTTATTCCTTAAATGCAGGCCAGTCTTTCTTAGAGAAAAGCAGGAATTTGCTTTGTCCTGTTTGTCCACCCACACACAGCAGCTGACCCCAAGTCCACCCACACAGCAGCTGACCCCGAGTCCACCCACACAGCAGCTGACCCCGAGTCCACCCACACTGCAGCTGGACCCCCCCGAGTCCACACTCACACAGCATGCTGACCCCGAGTCCACCACACACAGGTCAGTGACCCCGGTGTCCACCCACCACACAGCAGCTGACCCGAGTCCAACAAAACATGCAGCTGTCCCGAGTCCAGCCCAACACAGCCAGCTGACCCCGAGTCCACCCAACACACAGCAGCTGACCCCGAGTCCACCCACACACAGCAGCTGACCCCGAGTCCACCCACACACAGCAGCTGACCCCGAGTCCACCCACACACAGCAGCTGACCCCGAGTCCACCCACACACAGCAGCTGACCCCGAGTCCACCCACACACAGCAGCTGACCCCGGTCCACCCACCACACAGCTGTTGACCCGAGTCCAACCCACACACAGCAGCTGACCCCGAGCCACCCACACACAGCAGCTGAACCCCGAGTCCACCCACACGCAGCAAGCTGGACCCCGAGTCCACCCACACACAGCAGCTGACCCGAGTCCACCCACACACTGCAGCTGACCCCGTGTCACCCACACGCAGCAGCTGACCCGAGTCCTCCCACACACAGCACTGACCCGACTACCAACCACACTCAGCAGCAGCTGTCCCCGGTCCACCCACACACCTGCAGCTGCCCCGAGTTCCACCACTCGCAGTAGCTGACCCCGAGTCCACCACAACACACAGGCAGTGCTCACACCGAGTCCACCCACCCACAGCAGCTGACCCCGAGTCCACCCACACACAGCAGGCTGACCCCGAGTCCACCACACTCGCAGCTGACCCGAGGTCCACCACACGCAGCAGCTAACCACGAGTCACCCACACACAGCAGCTGACCCGAGTCCTCCCACACACAGCTAGCTGTCCCCGAGTAAACCCAACACTCAGCGCTGGCCCCGAGTCACCACACGCCTGCAGCTGACCTCGAGTCCACCCACACACAGCAGCTGCTCACACCGAGTCCACCCACACACAGCAGCTGACCCCGAGTCCACCCACACACAGCAGCTGACCCCGAGTCCACCCACACACAGCAGCTGACCCCGAGCCACCCACACGCAGCAGCTAACCCGAGTCCACCAACACACAGCAGCTGGACCCCGAGTCCACCACACACAGCAGCTTGGCCCCGAGGCCACCCCACACGCAGCAGCTGACCCGAGTCCACCACAACAGCTGCTGCTCTCTCCGAGTACACCCACACACTGCAGCTGCTCACACGAGTCCACACACACAACAGCTGCTGCTCACACCGGATTCCCACCCACACTCAGCAGCTGCTCACAACGAGTCAACCCACACCACAGCAGCTGCTCACACCTGAGTCCACCCACACACAGCAGCTGCACCACCGTGTCCACCCTCACACAGCAGTGATCACACCGAGGTCCACCCACACCACTGTAGCTGCTCACCACCGAGTCCACACCACACTCAGCAGCTGCTCACCCGAGTCCACCCACACACAGCAGCTGCTCACCACCGGTCCACCCGTCTCACAGAAGCTGCTACACCGAGTCCACTCACACCAGCAGCTGACCCATGTCCACCACACACAGCAGCATGCTCACACCGGAGTCCTCCAACCACACTGCAGCTGCTGACCCCATGTCCACCCTCACACAGCAGCTTGACCCCGAGTCCACCCACACACGTGCTGTGATTCCCAAGTCCACCACACACTAGCAGCTGCCCGAGGTCCACCCACACACAGAGCTGCTAACCGAGTCCACCCACTCATAGCAGATGCTAGCACCGATGTCCACACACACCAGCAGTGCTAACACGAGTCTCACCCACACACAGGCAGCTGATAACACCGAGACCTCACTCCACAGCAGATGCTAACACCGAGTCCACACACACATAGCAGCTGCTAACACCGAGTCCACCCACACACAGCAGCTGTCACACTGTGTCCACCCACACACTGCAGCGCTCACACTGAGTCCACCCAAAACAGCAGCTGCTCTACACCGAGTCCACCCACACACAGCAGCTGTTAACACCGAGTCCACACACACACAGCAGCTGCTAACACGGAGTCCACACACACACAGCAGCTGCTAACACCGAGTCCACCCACACACAGCAGCTGCTAACACCGAGTCCACCCACACACACAGCAGCTGCTAACACCGAGTCCACCCACACACAGCAGCTGCTAACACCGAGTCCACACACACACAGCAGCTGCTAACACCGAGTCAAACACACACACAGCAGCTGCTAACACCGAGTCCACACACACTCAGCAGCTGATAACACGAGTCCAACCACCACAAAGACTAGCTGCTAACTCCGACTCCACCACACACAGCAGCGTGCTATAAACCAGTGTTTCCACCCCAACAACAGCAGCTGCTTATCACCGTAGTCTAAATCACACACCCAGCAGCTGCTCTAACACCGAGTCCACCCACACGAGCAGCTGTCACCGAGTCCACACACACACAGCAGCTGCTAACACCGAGTCCACACACACACAGCAGCTGCTAACACCGAGTCCACCCACACACAGCAGCTGCTAACACCGAGTCCACCCACACACAGCAGCTGCTCACACCGAGTCCACCCACATCACAGCAAGTGCTTCACCCCGGAGTCTACCACACACAGCTGTGCTCAACACCGAGTCCCCCCACACACAGCAGCGGCTCACCACCGAGTCTACACCACCAACAGAGCTCTCTCACCGTGTCCACCCAACACAGCAGCTGCTCACACGAGTCCACCCACAGACAGCGCTGCTCACACCGAGTCCACCCACACACAGCAGCTGCTCACACCGAGTCCACCCACACACAGCAGCTGCTCACACCGAGTCCACCCACACACAGCAGCTGCTCACACCGAGTCCACCCACACACAGCAGCTGCTCACACCGAGTCCACACCACCCCCACACACAGTGCTGCTCACACCGAGTCCAAAACACACACAGCAGCTGCTCACACGAGTCCACCCACCACCCCCAAAACAGCAGATGCTCACTACGAGGTCCACCCACAACACGCAGCTGCTAACACAGTGTCCCACCCACACACAGCAGCTGCGCCACACAGAGTCCACCCACACTACTAGCAGCTGCTCAACAGAGTCCACCCACACACAGCAAGCTGCTAAACAGAGTCAACCACACACTGCAGCTGCTCACTCAGAGTCCAACCACACACAGCAGGATGCTCTCACAGATGCACCACACACTAGCAGTGCTAACACAGAGTTCCACCCACACCACAGCAGCTGCTCACACAGGTCCACCCACACACAAGCAGCTGCTCACACGAGTCCACCCACACCACAGCAGCATTGCTCCCACACCGAGTCCACCCTCACACAGCAGCCTGATCTCTTCTCACCGTTCCACACACCACAAGCAGCTGCTCACACTGAGTCCACACACACACAGCAGCTGACCTCACACCGAGTCCACCCACACCACAGCAGCTGCTCACACGAGTCCACCCACACACAGAGTGCTAACACCAGAGTCACCCACACACAGCAGCTGCTCACCACTGATCCACCCACACACAGCAGCTGCTCACACAGGTCCACCCACACACAGCAGCTGTCACACAGGAGTCACCCACACACAGCAGCTGCTTCAACTGGCCATAACTTTTATCAAGATGTCACAGATAAAACTCCGAGGTGTGTAGTATATAGTCGTAAAGTACCACACACACGTATACAGTTATTAACAATTCGTCTCCTTTTTTGTGGTTTGTCCACGTTATATCTAGGCTTTCTACTTATTGCCTGTATGTGCTCTGATAACAATGGTAGAATATACCAACAGGACGTAAATTATGACGTAACATGCCTGTTATCACAAGTTATTTATGAAGATGCGTCGTCCACGACGGACTTAACAAACTCATGAATTAATAAAGACAATTTTGAACCCAACGTCATTGTAAACAAAAAGTCATCAGTTGGATACTGTATGATAATTATTGTTCAAAGTTACGTTGAGGCGTGCCAAGTTATGTTGATGCTTGCCAGGTTATGTTGATGATTGCAGGTTATGTTGGTACTTTGCCAGGTTATGTTGATGCTTGCCAGGTTATGTTGATGCTTGCCAGGTTATGTTGATGCTTGCCAGGTTATGTTGATGCTTGCCAGGTTATGTTGATGCTTGCCAGGTTATGTTGATGCTTGCCAGGTTATGTTGATGCTTGCCAAGTTATGTTGATGCTTGCCAGTTATGTTGATGATTGCCAGGTTAGTTGATGCTTGCCAAGTTATGTTGATGCTTGCCATGTTTATGTTGATGCATTGCCAAGTTTGTGATTGCTTGCCAGGTTATGTTGATGCTTGCCAAGTTATGTTGATGCTTGCCAGGTTATGTTGATGCTTGCCAGGTTATGTTGATGCTTGCCAGGTTATGTTGATGCTTGCCAAGTTATGTTGATGCTTGCCAAGTTATGTTGATGCCTGCCAGGTTCTGTTGATGTTGCCAAGTTATGTTGAGGCTTGGCCTAGGTTATGGTTGTTGCCTTGCCAAGTTATGCTGATGCTTGCAGAGTTATGTTGTGCTTGCCAAGTTATGTTTGTGCCTTGCCAGGTTATGTTGATGCTGCCAAGTTATGTTGATGCTTGCCAAGTTTGTTGAATGATTGCCTGGGTATGTTGATGCTTGCCAGGGTTATGTTGATGCTTGCCAGGTTATGTGATGCTGCCCAAAGTTATGTTGATGTTGCCAAGTTAAGTTGTAGCTTGCCAGGTTATGTTGATGCTTGCCTAGATATGTTGTTGCTGCAGGTTATTTTGTTGATGCTTTGCCAAGTTATGTTGATTGCTTGCCAGGTTATGTTGATGCTTGCCAAGTTATGTTGATGCTTGCCAGGTTATGTTGATGCTTGCCAGGTTATGTTGATGCTTGCCAGGTTATGTTGATGCTTCCCAAGTTATGTTGATGCTTGCCAAGTTATGTTGATGCTTGCCAGGTTATGTTGATGCTTGCCAAGTTTTGTTGATGCTTACCAAGTTTTGTTGATGCTTTCCAGGTTATGTGGATGGTTGCCAGGTTATGTGATGCTTGCCAGGTTATGTAGATGGCTTGGCCAGGTTATGTTTGATGGGGCTTGCCAGGTGATGTTGATGCTTGCCAAGTTATGTTGATGCTTGCCAGGTTATGTTGATGCTTGCCAGGTTATGTTGATGCTTGCCAAGTTATGTTGATGCTTGCCAAGTTATGTTGATGCTTGCCAGGTTATGTTGATGCTTGCCAAGTTATGTTGATGCTTCCAGGGTTATGTGATGCTTGCCAAGTTATGTGATGGGATGCCAGGTTATGTTGATGCTTGACCAGTTTATGTTAATGCTTGGCCTGTGTAATGTTTGATGCTGGCCATGTTATGTGATGTTTTGCCAGGTTAGTTTGATGCTTGCCAGGTTATGTTGATGATTGCAGGTAATGTTAATGCTTGCCAGGTGTTGTTGATGCTTGTCAGGTTAGGTTGATGCTTGCCTGGTTTGTTGATGCTTGCCAAGTTATGTTGATGCTTGTCAGGTTATGGTTGATGCTTGGTCAGGTTATGTGATGCTTCCCAGTTATGTTGATGGGGGGCTTGTCAGGTTATGTTGATGCTTGCCAAGTTATGTTGATGCTTGCCAGGTTATGTTGATGCTTGCCAAGTTATGTTGATGCTTGCCAGGTTATGTTGATGCTTGCCAAGTTATGTTGATGCTTGCCAAGTTATGTTGATGCTTGTCAGGTTATGTTGATGCTTGCCAAGTTATGTTGATGCTTGCCAGGTTATGTTGATGCTTGCCAGGTTATGTTGATGCTTGCCAGGTTATGTTGATGCTTGCCGCGGTTATGTTGTGGCTGCCAGGTTATGTTGTTGCTTGCCTGGTTATGTTGATGTTGCCAGGTTATGTTGCGGGCTTGCAGGTTATGTTGATGCTTGCCAGTTATGTTGATGCGTGCAAAATTATGTTGATGCTTGCCAGGTTATGTTGATGCTTGTCAGGTTATGTTGATGCTTGCCATGATGTGTTGACGAGTAATGGCAACACAACAAAGCAATATACATGACACATGAAGGATCAATATTATTCTATAAATTACCGAAACGTTGCACAAAGGGAAGAATATATTGTTGTTGGTTTTTTTATTTTTTATGATTTTTCTTGAACGTTTTCTGCAAAATCATTTTTGCAACGCTTTTTTTCTATGAGACTTTCTCGAGGAGCTTGCTGACAGCTGTCTTGTGTGATTTATTACAAAAGCTTCACTTCAGCGATGGGTTGTGCTGGTAATCTCGCCTAGTTGTCAAAATTTGATGTCATTGTCTTTTGATACATTTCAAAATATCACTGATTCGTTTCCTTTAATTCCTGTTAAAACCATTTCTGTATCGTGGCCAGAAACCCAGACACCTGTTTGGTGGTTTCTTTTCTTGTACCAGAAACACTACATGAATTTAGTTTTGTTTTCCTCCTTCGCGGTTATCTAAACATTTACCGCACCTTTTTAGGAAGTCTAGTGATCTACTTATGTTTACATCTGTCCAACATTTGAGATTGCAATTTCTGGGTAAGAACTTTTCTTGCTTTACTGTTATGCCCTAGAGGCCAGGGGCTTTATTACGCATTCTGCCGATAACTTGACTCAACTCTCTGAGGGTGATTGGCCTTGTTAGGGGATGGTCCTCTTCATGAGTGGATATATCAGTTAAAGGCAGCGGTTAGAGGTCAGTTAGGTTGTCGTCTCTCTTGAATTTTCTACTGGCATTGTGTGTATTACAAAAAAAGTAATTTTTAAAGAAGATGGAAAGATTTACTCCTTTTGTAATAAAGAGTTCGGGATACATAAATACACACAAAAATAAATTAATCTTTAATATAATATAAAAATCAACTTTCTTTGGTCTAGAGGTATTTGAACTAACATATGATAATATGTACATGTTACTATAATAAATTATAATTAGCATTTTACTAAAATAATAAATAATTCGTAACCCTACACAGGGCACAACTTTCTTGACACTACTGTGTCACTATATATATATATATATATATATATATATATATATATATATATATATATATATATATATTATATATATATATATATATATATATATATGCTAAAATAATAAATTAAGTAACATTTAAAATAATATATTACAGTCAACTGTTTCTCACGACACTTATCCGGTCGAGGCCAGTCACATGACACTATTCAGTGTACACTACAGCCAGGCCATCTTCAGTGTCACACGACACCCTTTTCATCTCAGTGTTCCACTACGGTCCTGTGCATATCTCAGTGTTCCACTCCATCATACGTCCCTAAGTGTCACACTACGGTCCTGGCCCAGTTCAGTGTAACACTCCAACCTTTTCTTCATGTAATGTCCCACTAAACAGCATCCGATGACTCCGGCCCACAGTTGATCAGCGTAGACGGTGAGTCCACAGACATCCCCGGGTTTAGTCCAGTAAATCCTCTCCAAAGCCGGTTGACACACCGCTAGCCGAACACAATGCTGCAAGCTCACTGAATGCGGCCGTCAAGTAACTGAGGCCAACAGACTCAGTGAGCTACGGTGAGCGGTTCTTCTAACGCCAGTAGATAGGTACGATTAGGTGTTCAGGTACCTACTGCGTAGATGCGTACCCTGAGGAGTTCAGGTACTTAATGTTTCTAAAGCCAGTAGAGGTGTACGATTAGGTGGTCAGGTACCTACTGCTTAGATGCGCACCGTGAGGCACTCAGGTACTTAATGTTGCTGAAGCCAGTAGACGTGTACCCTTAGGTGTTCAGGTACCTACTGCTTAGGTGCGTACTGAGAGGCGCTCAGGTACATACTGCTTCTAAAGCCAGTAGACGTGTACCCTTATGTGGTCAGGTACCTACTGCATAGGTGCGTACAGTGAGGCGCTCAAGTACATAATGTTTCTAAAGCCAGTAGACGTGTACCCTTAGGTGGTCAGATACCTACTGCTTAGGTGCATACAGTGAGGCGCTCAGGTACATAATATTTCTAAAGCCAGTAGACGTGTACCATTAGGTGTCCAGGTATCTACTGCTTAGATGCGCACCGTGAGGCACTCAGACACTTACTGCTCTAAGGCCGGCTCAGCAGTCCCCACATTGGGTTTGATGACGTACCCAGTGGTACTGCCGGCCGGCAGGTTAACTATTTAACCGCTAGTTTGGCAGGGGGCCGCAACAGTGTGTATTTTTTCCCACATAGCACCCATCAGATTGGCTTGATCTTGTGAGTCATCAAGTTTTACATCAACGTCCTCGTCTTCGTCATCAGTGAAGGAATGTATTAAATAACGGGTAACATTGTGCTTGGCCCCTAAAAGCTGGAGGATCTTACTCCAGAACTTTGCAGGCTGACGTTTGTACTGATTAGCTTGAAGAACAAGATATTTCCATAATTCACTGTTGTGTTGCAAGATCAGGGAAATTAACTCTCCTCGCAGCCTCTGCAATATTATTATAATCAAAAAAAGAAGCGCTAAGCAGCCTCTGCAATATAGCCCTTGTGGGCTGACGTGTTCGACAGTGCCTTCTACATTTTCTATATTGTAGTTTTCCTAACAGGACAGCTAGGAGAGACAGCATGATGTTTTCCATTACAAATGGCACACTTGGAGTTGTGTCTGTTAGGTCAGTCCCTGAAAACATGCTCACCAGAGCAGATGCTGCAGATCGTTTTTTGACTGCTGCAGTTATTGGTGTTATGACCAAACTCATAACACTAAAACATTGCATGACACAAACAAACCTTTCCATTGGGATTTGATCTGGTGTACATTTAGTGCCAAAACATTTCATGCCATTCTGACAAAGGAGTTTAGCTTCTTCAGGAGTCTCGAGGATCAATTTGAGTGTCTGTTGGATACTTGAATTTTTGCTAAATATATAGGCCTTAAGAACCTTGAATTCAGAATTTTCCTGATTTATTTCTTCAACAAGTTCCTCAGCAGTGCAGCCTCTCATGAAACTCTTGATTCTCGCCACAAATGCAGTACGTTGTGCCTGGTAGCTGTCAGGTGGAACGGGGATGATACCTAGATTATGTAATTTTTCAAGAACATCTTTCTTGAGTAATTGGAGCAGCGCCTCTTCAGAGGAGAGAAGAAGTGCTGCACCAGAGTTTGGAATAAGAACATAAGAACATAAGAACGAAGGAACACTGCAGAAGGCCTACTGGCCCATGCGAGGCAGGTCCAAGTCTCCTACCGGCTTAAGCCAATGCACCCAACCTAGTCAGGTCAGGTCACATTGACTTAAGGGAGGAACACTGGTGCAACTGTGGATTTTTTTTTATATTTTATTTAAAAAACACAATGTACATTATACATGCGTGTTATAACATACGTCACTGAAACCAAGCGACGTAAAACTTCAAGTAATATTACAAGATACAAATCACTATAAAAAGTGAAGCTTGCGCCTGAACCTTCCTATAACACAACATCTCCACATAATCACAAAACCTAGCACACTTATTCATCTTATACCAAGCCATTAATACAAAACAATCTCTATAGTAGCAAATGCCACTCCACATTACTTTTAAAACGAGTAACACTTTCCATCTGTCCAACTTACAAATACTGTGACTTACATGTGTTTACACTGCGAGTAAAGGAGGAACCCCCCCCCCGGACCCCGTACTACCCGTTCAAAAGCCTTACAGTCAGATGGCTTACAATAGGAACCCCAGATACAACATGCTCTATAGAGCACCTGTTGAAGTGTTGTGTCATGATTACAAAGGATGACTAGCCTATTTCTGAAAATGTGCAATGCACCTAAAACCAAAGATTCCTAATTACATTATACTGTACAATGTTCATGACCACACACTTACATGAATTCAGTCCTACCACACACAGTGCATTAATTTTGAATAAAATATTTATTAACACAATAACCAGTATACATATCACATGTATGCCATACATAATACACTTAACCCAAGAACTTGAATCATTAAAGAAGATAACAACATACATATGCTTTATATATAGAACAACCCGCCCCTAAACACACCTTAACACACAACATATAATATATAATCCTAACCTGGCACTCTTATTTCTTATGTGTGAAGCTTAATGTACATTAAACAATCTCTTATATAAAACCAAACTCCGTGTCACATTACTCTTGAACCTAATTACACTTCCCACCTGCCCAATACACATTTGCTGTGCATACAAAGCATACACTGGAAGAAAGAACCCCCCCCCTTGTATCACTTCATATACAACAACAGTCTGATGGATTACAAATAGGAACACCGGTAACCACGTACTCTATGTAGCACCTATGAAAACATTATGTACGATTACATAGGATGGCCAACCAACCTTAAAAATGACGGGATCCGTTAAGAACCACTAAATACAGATCTTCCTAAAAAACATTACACCGTACATATATTCATGACCTACACTCCTACATGAACTCTCAGTCATTCCTACCACACATAATGCTTGATATTCATATCTAGGTGATACACTCGTACAGTGCACCATCAATGTCATGTACGTGCACGCGCACCATGTACACATACAATATTGTAGTGTTCCATTACACTACGTACTTTTGTTACCCATGAACATCACACCAATAAGAAATAAAACACATGTGTTATAACACCGCCCACACCTCACTCACACCACAGCAAAGCATTTATGTTACAGGACTGGTCACACGCACTAGTCTCCAGTGCACACTTTCCACCCACGGGAAAACTAGCCCGTCGTTACCCCTTTATGCTTAAATCCCATAAATCCCTCAACCGAAAACTCCGGTAACCCTCAGTAAACGTTTTCTTCCATCTCCCTCCATAAAGTTCATCAAACATTAAGGTGCATCAAACACATAAAATTTGCTTTAAAAAGAAAAACTTTCTTTTGTGTCAGTACTAAACATCCTAAGTCAGCTGACTTATGAAGGTCAGCCCCTAAGATAGCCTACCCTCGAGGAGTGAGGGGGACAGAGCCCAAGGCAAAAATTGGCCAGGTTTAAAAAAAAAAAAGCAAGGGCTACTGGATGGTCAAAATGCCTTGATTTAAATCGCCAAAGGCGAAATTTCCGAAAAAGAAGACAGGAGAGACAAAAGGATAACAGTGTAGTTAGTGTGTTTGTGTGTGGGCCAGTGTCAATGTTGGGGTGGGGTGAGGATGGGGTAGGAGGGGGTAATGGGGAAGAGAGGGGGGAACAAACAAGCTAGTCACCGCCTTACCCTCTTGAAGGGATGGTGCTCGAAGTGACAACAAACAAGTTTTCCTCCCAATAAAAAACTTGGTTCTCAGTGCTCAGAGCAGAAACGCCGACGTCCTCTCTCTACGACGTCAACTTCTGTGTCTATGCGCTTTCGCAGTCTTAAATCGTCTTCCTTAATTATTAGTCTAACCTCACTGAATCTCATGAGGTGTCCATCATCGTCCCTGTGCTGAACACAGGTGTTTTTATGGTCATCACTGCTGCAAGGGTTTTTGTGTTCTCTTATCCTAACATCCAGAGATCTGGCTGTTTTCCCCCACATATACTTTGTTACACACCTCACATGGTATAATATATACTCCTGTACTCGTGCCAATTTCATTCTTTGGTTTTTGTACAAGGTTTCTATCAGTGGTTGGAGGATATTTTAGCTAGTTTTCTGTCAAAAATTCTTGTAACGTTAGTTGCAGCGTCGCTGACCGGTAAAACGATGTAACTTGGAGGCTTTTCTTAAACTTGATTGTTGTTGGTCTTGTTGAAGATTCGTGCCGCACGTTTCCTGCTGTCACGTATGAAGTGTAGGGGAAGTGTAGTGAACCGAAAGAATGTGTAATGTATGTGCATTCTTCCTGGAGGAACTGCGGACTGGAAATTCTGTAAGCTCTCAGAAAGAAGGCTAAAACTACCCGTCTTTTAGTTCTGGTGTAGGTAGGTTTACGGATAACTTTCAAAGAAAGTTTGTTTTCACCAGTGAGTAGCAGAACGTCGAGAAATGATAATTAGTTATTATTCTGTACATGAATGGTATACAATACTGACAAGATGAAAATTTGACACATATGCTACATCTAGGTATCTTTAATGTAGACGTTTCGCCATCCAGACGTTTTGTCATCTTTTGTATATAGTTCTACTGTCTTCAAATTATGTCCTAGAATTTGTATTGATAAAGCCACTGGATGGCGAAATGTCTACATTAAAGATACCCACATGTTGCATATGTGTCAAATTTTCATCTTGTCGGTATTGTATACCATTTATAAATAACTTGTCAGGCATTGCAACATCATGAAATCTTGGTTCAGACGACATCTCCACAACCTTCTTCACTTTTACTAACCCGTCCCTTGGGTAAAACCTACTTCCACTGGGGAATCCCGCCTACCAGTGACAATGCCTTCGTCTGCTATAAGCGTCCCCTTTTTACCTTTTTACCTTTTCACCTATGCTCAAGATTCTTCACAACTACGGTGCTCTTCACTCCAACTCCAAGGCTGGGGGACTGATTACCTCATCTTTTGTATATAGTTCTACTGTCTTCAAATTATGTCCTTGAATTTGTATTGATAAGGCCATTGATTGAACGGCGAAACATCTATATTAAAAATACCCAGATGCTGCATGTGTCATATTTTCGGTTGTCCTCCTCCTCTAGAGAGTTGATGGCGTAGATGTTGATGGTGTTGATTCGACATTCTCTGTATTTTATTCATATCTCCTTTCTTTATGTCCACCATTCACTTGTACACTTCAATGACATCTCTCATTCTACGCGCCTCCAGAGAAAGTGAAGATTCAAGGCTCAAAGTCAGTCTTCATATGGGAAATTCCTTATACAGTAAATCAACTTTTTCATCATTTTCTGTATGCTCTCCATTGAATTTATATCAAATCTGTAGAAAGAAGACCAAAAATGAGCAACATAATCAAGATGAGGCCTCACTAGTAGCATATAAGGCTGTAAAATAGCATCGAATTTTTGTTACTTATATTTCTTGATATAAATTCAGTAAACTCTTAGACTTGTTGCGTACATATATGCACTGTTGTCTTGATTTTAGATTTCTACTTCCCATGGCTCCCAAGTATCAAATTCTGTGTGATCAAGATTTACATCAGCTAGTTTATAACTAAGAGTTATTTTCATTCCCAAGAACTAGGATATTACACTTGTCCACATTATCTGGAGTTTATCTGGAGAGTTCCGGGGGTCAACGCCCCCGCGGCCCGGTCTGTGACCAGGCCTCCTTAGGTCAGTGTCCCAGGATGCGACCCACACCAGTCGACTAACACCCAGGTACCCATTTTACTGATGGGGAACATAGACAACAGGTGAAAGAAACACGTCCAATGTTTCTACTCTGGCTGGGAATCGAACCCAGGCCCTCACCGTGTGTAGCGAGAGCGTTAACCACCAGGCCACCAGAGCCTCAACTACATTTGCCACTTTTCAGACCATGACATTTATCTTTCTAAGTCCTGCTGAAATTCATTAGTATCCTTCTCGGAATCTATTATTTATTCGGCCTATTTTTTGTGTCATCAACGAATTTACTCATGTAATTCGTTATTCCTTCATCAAGGTCATTAATGTAAATTATGAACAACATTGGACCTAGAACTGATCCTTGTAGAACGCCATTAGTGACCAGTCCTCATTCAGACTTGATCCCACTATCGCAAACTCTCTCTCTACCTCCTAATCATCAGCTACACTTTGAACCATTTTAGAACTTTATCTCCTGTACCATGAGCTGCCACTTTTCTTAACAGCCTTTTGTGAGGCACTCTGTCGAAGACCTTACTGAAATCCAGATAAACATCATATTCTTCATCATTGTTTACTGCCTCTAAAGAACGTCAGTAAATTTATCAGGTAGGAAAGACCTCTCGCGAATCCATGCTTAGATCCATTAATATAATTATGCCCGTTAAGGTGGCTTATAATAAGATCAGCAATAACTGATTCCAGTAATTCATCTACTATAGACGTCAGTGCAAGAAAGGTATAAAATACCGACAATATGAAAGTTAAGACACATGTGCAACATCTGGATATCTTTATTGTAGACGTTTCGCCATCCAGTGGCTTTATCAATACAGATTCTAGGACATAATAGGAAGACAGTAGAACTATATACAAAAGATGAGGTAATCAGTCCCTCGGCCTTGGAGTTAGTGTTCACAGCATCGTGGTGGAGGAGAATATGGAGCAAAGGCAAGAGGACTGGCGGTTATATAGGCGTCAGTGGATAGGGACGGGCAGCAGACGAGGGCAGTCACTGGTAGGCGGGATTCCCCAGTGGAAGTAGGTCCTTCCCAAAGAGATGGGTTAGTTGCAGCAGCCTTGAAGAAGGTCTTGTAGATGTCCTCTGAACCAAGATTCCATGATGATGCAGTGTCTGACAAGTTGTGCAAGAAAGGTATAAAATACCGACAATATGAAAGTTAAGACACATGTGCAACATCTGGATATCTTTATTGTAGACGTTTCGCCATCCAGTGGCTTTATCAATACAGATTCTAGGACATAATAGGAAGACAGTAGAACTATATACAAAAGATGAGGTAATCAGATATCCAGATGTTGCACATGTGTCTTAACTTTCATATTGTCGGTATTTTATACCTTTCTTGCACAACTTGTCAGACACTGTATCATCATGGAATCTTGGTTCAGAGGACATCTACAAGACCTTCTTCACGGCTGCTGCAACTAACCCAGTAAATTTGATTTAAGTTATAATCCCCTACTATTATATATTATTTTTTCGCACATATGATGTAACTCCACCCCTTTTTCCGTTATTTCTATTTAAATAAAGCAACTTAAAGCATGGAATGTGGAACTCGTTAATCATGTATCGACTCTGTAAATTATATCATGTTTACAGTTATTGCAATAACATCAACGTTTCCTTCATACGCTATCAAATGTAATTCATTAATTTTATTAAATATGTTAACGTTTTTTCTTCTACATATTTTTCTTAGTCAGCTTTGCTTTTCCACAACTGATCATCATTACCCAGTTTTACCTGATAACTGTTATTCTTAAGATTCATATCAAAGTCTTAATCAATATTTCCACACTCCATTTTTTCTTTTCCAAAACCCATACACCTAACTAATCCTCGTTCAAAGACCTAACAATACCTTCAACTGAAGTAGCGAGAGCACCCACACCTGCCCTAGATAAGTGAACTGCATCCCGGGCAAACATGTCTTTTCTGCCATTAAAGTGGGCCCACATGTCAATGAATGGTACAGGGTCTGGCCAGCAATTAATACCAATTGCTCTGGACAGCCATTCATTTCCAACATCACTCTTAGGCACAATGCCACATATAACAGGGTGCCCTCCCTTTTTCTAATTATATCTTTTGCTGTCCTATTCCTGCCAACGAAATCCTCACTTCTACGTTTGCGTACATCATTACCTCTAGAACTGAGGCAGATAATAGGACTGATCCCATTACTATTCATGATGTTGTTAAGATGGATTTTATCCCTATCACAGAAAGTCTAGTCTATATATCGAATCCAACAAGAAGAATGTGATTTTTCTTGCATGCTGAGGCATTTGTCCTACCTTTCTCCTTATCAACAACTGCACACTCCTCCTGAAGAAGGGAAAAAGCGATTTCTGTTCTCTTACCTTGCTGCAACCTGCCTCAGTTTCGGTCTCTTCCCATTTGTGGAAACCACTGACCTATTTAGGCCTCGGGTTATCTCGAGGGCTTTTTAACCTCTAACCTACAGTGTTCATGCCTGGAGTCTGCGAGGCTTCGCTGGTACACCTGACACATGTGTTCTGTCAGAGGTATCGTGGATGGCACGTGTGACCTATGACCATGTATTGGCGTCATCTTGACTGGCATCACAATTACTATCTCATTTTTTCTGAGAGAGAATTTATACAGTTAACGTCACTTAACGTCAAAGTAATGTTGAACCCTAATAGGCTTTAACTGAATAATTTAGCTTTATCAAGCATGTTTTCCCTTGTAATTGTTGTATTATCAAAGACACCCATAGTAGTCTCGTGGCCTGTTCTTGATTGGCTATATTGCATCACTTATTATATGAAGGATAGCTTACGTCTTTCCAATAACCATGGTTAATTTAAGTTGGGTTTATTAAGACCATGGGACAATTCCTACATAAGAGGGCTGGCTTGATCTATATTCGAGTAACAAAAACCCCAGAGGATATTTTTTTAGCGTATTGCCATAGTTATACAATTCTGTACTTATCATTTAGTTGAAATCCGAGTTGCTGGAAGCCTCTTGCCATTGATGTGATCGCTGGCTGTAGTTTCCCTTGTTGGTTGAATTTAATTACGAGGTTAGACATATTTTCCTAAATGTTGACGTTTTAGAATATCTTACGTGACATTAATTCGAACATGAGCTTACCTGTGTTAATGTATTAATCCATCCCCTATCAGTCTCATTAAGTGCTGGTCATACAATCTTTAACCTGACCTAACATTGTTTTCAACTCTATTGGAAGACAGATAAGCGTCACACGATTTACCTGTACGTCGTGATGTATCGTTCGACCTGAAGTGAAAAAGACAATTGCATTGAGGAACTTTATTGAATCGTTTATCCTATGGTCACTTTTTTTCAGTCAAAACACAAAGACGCACAATAAGCATTTTTTTTTCAAGCGTAGTCAAGTGAGTGACCGGATATGTGAAGTCACAGTGCGGGAGTGAATTGAAGACTGAAGCACTGAAGGAGTAGTCGTCCTTTTAATAATTTATTAATTTAAGACGAGTTGGGATAAAGCTCCTTGATTCTGCTGGACTGTATCGTGTTTTATCTGTTCTCCTCATGACCAGCTGGTCGTCCTTCCAAGACACCAGGTGTGCAGTCTGGCCTCCAGTGTATCATGCAGGCGTTTTTCATATAAGCTCTGCAGGCACGCTGGTGTTCTGTCACCCTGATCGTAGGCTACAGGAAGTATCTACTTCGTTTTTCTGGTCTAAACCACCATATGGAATGATTTAGTGACCTGCGTTGTCAGTATCCTGGCTGTAGTCTTTTCCTTTCTGGTCAAGTTTTTGATATTGCTAGTGGACCCTTCCAATTGTTTCTGTGTCCCATCTCTTTAACATCCTGTCTCTGTCCACCTTGTCTATTCCACGCAGTATTTCGTATGTCGTTATCATGTCTCCCCTGACCCTCCTGTCCTCCAGTGTCGTCAAGCCGATTTCCCTTAGCCTTTCTTCGTAGGACATATCCCATAGCTCTGGAACTAGGCTTGTTGCAAATCTTTGCACTTTCTCTAATTTCTGGACGTGTTTGACCAGGTGTGGGTTCCAAACTGGTGCTGTGTGTGTGTGTGTGTGTGTGTGTGTGTGTGTGTGTGTACTCACCTAGTTGTGGTTGCGGGGGTCGATTCACAGCTCCTGTGTGTATATATATATATTATTGTAACCATGGAAGAGTGGTATTGATCAATAACAACACTGCGCTAGCCAAGGATTCGAACCCATGTTGTACTGGCTTGCCTCATGGTAAGCGAGAACCACATGACGCTTTAAACCACAGGACCACAGGGTGGTCCTGTGGTTTAAAGCGTCTTAGACAAAGAGGGGAATGTATGAGAGTATAGTTATAACAACTCTTATATGGGTGTCAGTGGAGGCTTCGCCCCCAATTTTTTTGAAAGAGGGGCTTTGCCCCCTTTTTTGGACCCCCATTTTTTACATACTTATTTTCGCGGCGCAGCCCCCGCGGCGCACCTCCCACGGGGGCCCTCCAATCCCCAGCCTACCCCTGCCCCCTAGGGACCAATAGGGATTTCCAGATTTTCCAGGAGTGTTGGAAATATTTTTTATTTTTCCGGGAGTGCTGCCACTTTTTGTGGTCTCCGCTCTCTTGAATCAAGATTTGCCTCGAATTTTGGGGTGTTTTCAAAATTTTGGGGATTATTCTAAGATCGAACTCCAACTCCATCTTAGTTATTTAGTTATTAAATATAAATAAACTTCTCTTTTTAATAAAATTAGGAAATCGGAACTTTTGCTAACCAATAACAAGGCCAACATTACGTTCAGTAAACCACAGGAATGGTAACAGTTTAAAGCCAATCACACGAGTGATTCTCCAGTTATGGCAGTTTACAACGATTCGAAGTTTCATTAATCGTCGTTTTTTTTAATATTGACAAATATCTCCCCACACCAAGCTTAACGTGCACTTTCAAGGTTGTCAGCTGCTTCAAGGTTGTCAGCTGCGTCAAGGTCATCAGCTGCGTCAAGATTGTCAGTTGCGTCAGGCACTAAACACTGAAGACGTTTCAATGAGGAATCTGCTAATGATTTTCTCTTACATTATATTACATGCAACACAACCGTAAACAGACTATCTTAACAATGATGAACAAGCTACTTGGGGATTTTACTCTTTAGCTCTAGATCTTTCGCACTCTTGTGCGTCGTCAGGAGCTATGCAATATTGCAAGACAGCAAGAGATAAGAGGGGAAATTCTCTGAAGCATGACAATGTTTCGGTGATAGCTTCTGCCTTGCCTCAGGAAATTTCGCCCGGCCTGTGACCAGGTCTCGCCCGGCCTGTGACCAGGTCTCGCCCGACCTGTGACCAGGCCTCAAACTATGCCACAATGAAGTCAGTGATTTCAATAGCTTGAGACAGTATCGACGTGCACTTGCTTATTGTTCCATTAATCTGACTCTAGTTACACTACACAAACCATGAAAATTAAAAGTATATCGGATGAGGCTTCTCGCGTTATGAACGAAAAACGAAAATTTTAATTAAAATAAAAATCACATAAAAATCCCCTCTGAGGATAGCTAATAATAAACACTAAGTTTATCTTGTCACATTCTACACTGCAACACTATCTTATGACATCCGACACACTGCAACACTATCTTGTGACATCCTACACACTGCTACAATGTATCTTGTGACATCCTACACACTGCAACACTATCTTGTGACAAAAAAAGGTACAATATCGTGACTGGAACGATACACAAATAACCCGCACATAGAAGAGGAGCTTACGACCACGTTTCGGTCCGACTTGGACCATTTACAAAGTCACATGACTTTGTAAATGGTCCAAGTCGGACCGAAACGTCATCGTAAGCTCCTCTCTTCTATGTACGGGTTATTTGTCTATCTTATGACATCCTACACACTGCTACAATGTATCTTGTGGTATCCTACACACTACAACACTATCTTGTGGTATCCTACACATTACAACACTATCTTGTGACATCCTAAACACTGCAACACAATCTTGTCACTTCCTACACACTGCAACACTGTATCTTGTGACATCCTACACTGCAACACTGTATCTTGTGACATCCTACACACTGCAGCACTATCTTGTGACATCCTACACACTGTAACTCTGTATCTTGTGACATTCTAAACTGCAACACTGTATCTTGTCACTTCCTACGCACTGTAACACTGTATCATGTGTCATCCTACACACTGCAACACTATCTTGTGACATCCTACACACTGCAACACTATCTTGTCACTTCCTACACACTACAACACTGTATCTTGTGACATCCTACACTGCAACACTGTATCTTGTGACATCCTACACACTGCAGCACTATCTTGTGACATCCTATACACTGTAACTCTGTATCTTGTGACATTCTAAACTGCAACACTGTATCTTGTCACTTCCTACGCACTGTAACACTGTATCATGTGGCATCCTACACACTGCAACACTATCTTGTGACATCCTACACACTGCAACACTATCTTGTGATATCCTACACTGCAATACTGTATCTTGTGACATGCTACACATTGCAAAACTGTATCTTGTGACATTCTACACCGCAACACTGTATCTTGTGACATTTTACACACTGCAACACTGTATGTTGTGACATCCTACACACTGCAACACTATTTTGTTACATTCTACACATTGCAACACTATCTTGTGACATCCTACACACTACAACACTACCTTGTGACATCCTACACACTGCAACACTTTATCTTGTGACATCCTACACACTGCAACACTATCTTGTGACATCCTACACACTGCAACACTATCTTGTCACATCCTACACACTGCAACACTGTATCTTGTGATATCCTACACTGCAGCACTGTATCTTGTGACATCCTACACACTGCTACAATGTATCTTGTGACATCCTACACACTGCTACAATGTATCTTGTGACATCCTACACACTGCTACAATGTATCTTGTGACATCCTACACACTACAACACTACCTTGTGACATCCTACACACTGCAACACTATCTTGTGACATCCTACACCCTGCATAAATTAATCAACGAATCTCAGCATGGTTTTACAAAGGGGCGTTCCTGCCTTACGAATTTATTAACTTTTTTCACTAAGGTATTTGAGGAGGTAGATCATGGTAATGAATATGATATTGTGTATATGGACTTCAGTAAGGCTTTTGACAGGGTCCCACATCAGAGACTATTGAGGAAAATTAAAGCACATGGAATAGGAGGAGAAATTTTTTCCCGGATAGAGGCATGGTTGACAAATAGGCAGCAGAGAGTTTGCATAAATGGGAGAAATCAGAGTGGGGAAGCGTCACGAGCGGTGTTCCACAGGGGTCAGTGTTTGGGCCCCCTGCTGTTCACAATCTACATAAACGACATAGATGAGGGCATAAAAGAGCGACATCGGCAAGTTTGCCGATGACAAACCCAAAATAGGCCGTCGAATTCATTCTGACGAGGACATTCGAGCACTCCAGGAAGATTTGAATAGACTGATGCAGTGGTCGGAGAAGTGGCAGATCAGTTTAATATAGACAAATGCAAAGTTCTAAATGTTGGACAGGACAATAACCATGCCACATATAAACTAAATAATGTAGATCTTAATATTACGGATTGCGAAAAAGATTTAGGAGTTCTGGTTAGCAGTAATCTGAAACCAAGACAACAGTGCATAAGTGTTCGCAATAAAGCTAATAGAATCCTTGGCTTCATATCAAGAAGCATAAATAATAGGAGTCCTCAGGTTGTTCTTCAACTCTATACATCCTTGGTTAGGCCTCATTTAGATTATGCTGCATGCTGCACAGTTTTGGTCACCGTATTACAGAATGGATATAAATTCTCTGGAAAATGTACAAAGGAGGATGACCCAAAAATGATCCCATGTATCAGAAACCTTCCTATGAGGATAGACTAAGGGCCCTGAAACTGCACTCTCTAGAAAGACGTAGAATTAGGGGGGATATGATTGAGGTGTATAAGTGGAAGACAGGAATAAAATAAAGGGGATGTAAATAGTGTGCTGAAAAATATCTAGCCTAGACAGGACTCGCAGCAATGGTTTTAAGTTGGAAAAATTCAGATTCAGGAAGGATATAGGAAAGTACTGGTTTGGTAATAGAGTTGTGGATGAGTGGAACAAACTCCCAAGTACCGTTATAGAGGCCAGAACGTTTGTGTAGCTTTAAAAATAGGTTGGATAAATACATGAGTAGATGTGGATGGGTGTGAGTTAGACCTGATAGCTTGTGCTAACAGGTCGGTTGCCGTGTTCCTCCCTTAAGTCAATGTGACCTGACCTGACTAGGTTGGGTGCATTGGCTTAAGCCGGTAGGAGACTTGGACCTGCCTCGCATTGGGCCAGTAGGCCTTCTGCAGTGTTCCTTCGTTCTTATGTTCTTATCTTGGGATATCCTACACTGCAGCACTGTATCTTGTGACATCCTACACACTGCTACAATGTATCCTGTGACATCCTACACAATGCAACACTACCTTGTGACATCCATACTCTCTGAAAAACTGTATCTTTGAAATCCTACCACATGCAAACTGCATTTTGTGACATCCTACTCACTGCTACAATGTATCTTGTGACATCTTACACTGCAACACTATCTTCTGACATCCTACACATTGCAGTACTGTATCTTGTGAAATCCTACACACTGCAACACTGTACTTGTGACATCCTACACTGCAGCACTGTATCTTGTGACATCCTACACACTGCAACACTGTATCTTGTGACATCCTACACACTGCAACACTGTATCTTGTGACATTCTACACTGCAACACTGTATCATGTCACTTCCTACACACTGCAACACTGTATCTTGTGACATCCTACACTGCAGCACTGTATTTTGTGACATCCTACACACTGCAACACTGTATCTTGTGACATCCTACACACTGCAACACTATCTTGTGGCATTCTACACTGCAACACTGTATCATGTCACTTCCTACACACTGCAACACTATCTTGTGACATCCTACACTGCAACACTATCTTGTGACATCCTACACACTGCAACACTGTATCTTGTGCCATCCTACACACTGCAACACTATCTTGTGACATCCTACACACTGTGAAACACTGTAATCTTGTGAATAATTCAGACTGCAACATGTATGTTGTGACATCCTACTCACTGCAAGACTATCGTGTTACATCCTACACACTGCAACACTGTATCTTGTGACATCCTACACACTACAACACTACCTTGTGACATCCTGCAAAACTGCAACCACGATCTTGTGACATCCTACGCTGCAGTCCTGTTATCTTGTTGTGACATCCTACATACTGCTACAATGTATTTTAGTGACATCTTATCACAGAATGCAACACTATCTTGTGGCCATCTACACAATGCAACACTAGTCTTGTGACATCATACGGCACGGGATGAGAACACTGGCGAGTTTTGTGGACATCCTACACAGTGCAGCATTGTCTTGTTAATCCCTTACAATGAGCAACACTATCATTGTGAACAATCCTACACACTGCAACGAACGTATCTTGTGAGACCATCTACACGCAAAGACACTGTATCTTGTGACATCCTTACACTGCAACACTGTAGTCTTGTGCACATCGTTCACACGACAACACTATGTATTGTGAAATACTACGCATTGCAACATGTACCTTGTTAATCCTACACACTGTAACACTGTTTTTTGTGTTGTGTATTCCTACACAGTGCAACACTGCTTCTTGTGACCATCTACACTTGCAAAACACTGGTATCTTGGTGACATCCTTCGCACTGCAACACTGTTTTTTGGACATCCTACACACTGCAACTCTGTATTTTGTGACATCGTACTGCACAGCAACACTGCTTCTTGCTTGACATCGTACCGTGCATCACTTGTCTTGTTAACATCTACACAGTGCAACACTATTTGGTGACATCCTACACACTGCGACGCCTGTATTTTGTGGACATCCTACACACTGCAAACACTGTAATCTTGTGATACTCTCTACTCACTGCAACCACTGATCTTCGTGACTATCCTCACACTGTCAACACTGTATTTTGTGCATCCTACGCACTGCACACACTATCTGTTGTGACATCATACTCACTGCAATACACTGTATCTTGGATATCCTACCACACTGCAACACTGTATCTTGTGGACATCTACACACTGTGCAGCACTGTATCTTGTGATATCCTACTCACTGGCAAAACACTGTTGTCTTGTGAGATCCTAGCACACTGCATCACTGGTGTGCTTGTGGACATCCTACTCACTGCAACTCACTATATCTTGGTGAAATCTTACGCCACTGCTAACACTGTATGACACAGTCTGATTTTTCACATATCGCAGTAACACGTTACACATTACATTTTCACCACTATACTCACTCACTGTTAATCATAAAGAAACACATACACGTAATATTGCAACAGCTGTGGCACACCACCATGCGGTCACTACCTCATACCCAACACTCTACAATAATCACAGTCGTTGACACGTAAGGTTGAGGTAGAGCGACTGACCAGCTCTCACTCTCAAGTGTCACTGGTTCACTCTGTCAAGTGTTTTGTTCATATGTTTTTGGACTAGTTAGTGATTAAGAGATATATCTGGAACGCTTTTGTGTTTGAAGATATTCGATTTTATTAAACACTTCAAATTTTTAATTATTTACGAATCTTAATCTAAAATAATTATAGATGGATATTCAGAATGCTTCAGACCAAAGTACCATTTTACTCTGACTCCGCTAAAGAGTCACACTAATGCGTTGAACTCAAGTCTTGCACCTAACTTCTTGATCTAGTGTTGAAGCTTGGTTCATATGTCTATGCAAACAGTGATACTGCTTAGAGGGTTTGTATTTCTCCCAAAGTAAATACATGCTGAAATAAAAAAAAATTTTTTTTTTACCTCGTATTTTAGTGATTGAATAATTATGTATTTCAGTGTACAGGTTACCAAGCAGCCTTTATGACCCGATTGTAGTTGACAGGTTTTTTAATTCCAAACCACCCAACTAATGCTTAGGCCTTCAAGAGGATATGTTACAGAAAGCATGCATTTTTCTCATTTTATATATGCTAAGATAGTGTATTCGTTTCAAATAAATTGTTTTGGATATTCATTTTGAGGGTTAGGTTTCGAAACCCTTTAGCCATTAAACTTATACATTGTTTAGGAAAGGAGAGCCTGATCACTCTTACGAGATCAAAAACTGGCTTTTCTAATGTTTTGTGTTTCAGAATTTGACAATAGAGAAGAGAGGTTAGTCAGTAGTGGAGTATTATGACGCTTATGTTACAGACGCACACCCAGGCAGGCAAGGCTGCAAGGCACACCCAGGGAAAGGAAGCACAAAACACACACCCAGCCGGCAAGGAACAAGACACACCCAGGCAGAAAGCACAAGGCACACCAGGCCGCATGGAACAAGACACAACCAAGTAGGCCAAAGGACAAAACAGTCAAGACCGCCAGGCCGGAAAGCGAACAATGACACGACACCAAGTAGGACAAGGCACAAGACACAATTCAGGGCAGGCAAGGCACAAGCCAAACAGACCCAAGGAGGCAAGGCACAGACAACTTACTTCCAGGATTAGAGCAAGCACAAGCCACACACCAAGTAGGATCAGGCACAAGACACACTCAGGCAGGCAAGGCACAAGGAACACACTCAGGCAAGGCAAGGCTCACAAGACACACACCACCAAGTAGGCAAGGCACAAGACACACTCAGGCAGGCAAGGACAATGGACACACTCAGGTCAGGCAAGGCACAAGGACACACCACCCAAGTAGGCAAGGCACAGACACATCAAGGCAGGCAAGGTGCACAAGCCACACACCGCCAAGTAGGCAAGGTCACAAGACACACTCAGGCAGGCAAGGCCACCCCCCCCCCAAGTGCCCCCACTAGGCATGCATGGCACAAGGACACAATCACACACCGTGCAATGTAGGCAAGGCATCAAGACAACACTCAGGCAGGCAAGGCACAGCCACTCACCCAAGTAGGCAAGGCACAAGGACACACTAGGCAGGCAAGGCACATGACACACACCCAAGTAGGCAAGGGCACAAAACACACACAGGCCGGCAAGGAAACAAGACACACCCAGGCACAAGACACACACTCAGGCAGCAAGGCAACAAGACACACACCAAGTAGGCAAGGCACAAGACACACTCAGGCAGGGCAAGCACAAGACACCCACACCCAAGTTGCAAGGCACCAAGACACACTCAGGCAGGCAAGGCACAAGACAACACCAAGTAGTCAAGGCAAAGACACACTCAGGCTGGCAAGGCACAGACACACACCCAAGTAGGCAAGGCCAACAAGACACACTCAGGCAGGCAAGGCACAAGACACACACCCAAGTAGGCAAGGCACAAGACACACTCAGGCAGGCAAGGCACAAGACACACACCCAAGTAGGCAAGGCACAAGACACACTCAGGCAGGCAAGGCACAAGACACACACCCAAGTAGGCAAGGCACAAAACACACACCCAGGCCGGCAAGGACAAGACACACCCAGGCACAAGACACACACTCAGGCAGGCAAGGCACAAGACACACACCCAAGTAGGCAAGGCACAAGACACACTCAGGCAGCAAGGCACAAAGACCACGACACCCAAGTAGGCAAGGCACAAGACACACTCAGGGCAGCAAGGCACAAGACAGTACACCCAAGTAGAGCAAGGACACAGACAACACTCACGGCAGGCAAGGCACAGAACACACACCCAAGTAGGCAAGGCACAAGACAAATTCAGGCAGGCAAGGCACAAGACACACACCAAAGTAGGCAAGGACAAAGATCACACTCAGGCAGGCAAGGCACAAGACACACCGTGGAAGGCAAGGCACAAGTACCACTAGGCAGGCAAGGCACAAGACACACCCAAGTAGGCAAGGCACAAGGACACACTCAGGCAGGCAAGGCACAAGAACACACCAAGTAGGCAAGCACAAGAGACAACACTCGGCAGGCAAGGCACAAGACACACACTCAGGATAGGCAGGCACAAAACACACCCCAGTAGGCAAGGCACAAGACAACAACTCAGCAGGCAAGGCACATGACTCACCACCCAGGCCGGCAAGGGAAACAAGACTGACACCACAGGCACTAAAGGACACACACTCAGGAGGAAGGCACAAGGACACACACCCAAGTAGGCAAGGCACAAGACCAACTAGACTCTAGGCAGGCAAGGCAAAGACACACATGTCAAGTATGTGTAAGGCACAAGACACACTCAGCAGGCAGGCACAAGCACATACACCGAGGAAGGCAAGCACAAGACACACTCAGCTGTGGCAAGGACAAAGGACACACTCAGGCAGGCAAGGCACAAGACCACACCCAGGCAGCAAGGCACAAGACTACACCGAGGAAGGCAAGGCACAGACAACACTCAGGAGGCAAAGCACAAGACACACCCAGGAGGATGAGGCACGAGACATACACCCAGGCGACAAAGGACAAGACACCACCCAGGCAATCAAGGCACAAGACACACACCAGGCAAACAAACTCCAACGACACAACACAAGAGACACACCCAGGCAGGCTCAAGCACAAGACCTAACACCAGGCAGACAAGGCACACAAGCACACACCAGGCAATCAAGGCAATCAAGACACACACCCAGGCAGGAAGGCCAAGAACACACACCAAGGCAGCAAAGGCTCAAGACCATCACCAGAGAAAAGCAAGTGCACAAGACCACCCAGAGCACGCAAGGCACAAGATAAACACCAAGGCAGGAAGGCAGACAAGACACACCACCCCGTTAGGCAAGCCACAAGACACACCCAGGCACGCAAGCACAAGACACACACCCAGTCAAGGCTAAAGGGCACAAAACACACACCCAGAGGCAGGCATGGCACAACAACCACAGACACCAAGGCAGGCAAGGCAACAAGACACTCCAACTCCTCAGTCAAGGCAAGGCACACAAAACACACACCCAAGGCTGGCATGGCACAACACACACACCCAGCAGGCCAAGGCACACGACACTCACCCAGGCAGGAAAGCACGAAGCACACACAATCCAGGCAAGGTAATGGTACAAAACACCACACCCAGGGCAGGCTAAGCACAACCTACTACTCTCACCCTCAGCAGGAAAAGCATCAAAAAGACAAATACCCAGGCAGTCAGAAGCTAAAGACACTACCCAGGCACGGCAAGGCACAAGACACACCCACCAGTTAGCAAATGCACCGAGACACACACCCAGGCAAGGTCAAGGCACAAGAAGACACCACCCAGTTAGGCAAGGCACAAGACACACACCCAGTTAGGCAAGGCACAAGACACACACCCAGTTAGGCAAGGCACAAGACACACACCCAGTTAGGCAATGCACAAGACACACACCCAGGCAGGCAAGGCACAAGACACACACCCAGGCAGTCAAGGCACAAGACACACACCCAGGGAGGCAAGGCACAAGACACACACCCAGGCAGGGAAGGCACAATACATACACCCAGGCAAGCAAGGCCACAAGACACATAGGCATGGCAAGGCGCAAGTACACACCACCTAGGTCAGGCCAAGGGCACAAGACACACACCAGGCAGTCAAGCACAAGATACACCCAGGGCACGCAAGGATATCTTGTTATACTTATGTTTCTTCTTTTTCTTAAAATACGTATTACTTTATAATAAACCTCTGCTATACCAAGTTCTCAATCAATGCGCCCCAATTATCATTTCACCTGGACACCTCAAACTTACCTACCACATCCTTACACACAATTACTCTCTCATGGGTTCAAAGGTTCCTATACATTTGCTTAACATCTCCCAAATCTCTTTTACCTTGCTCTCCTACCACTCCTCTCTTCTCCAGGGTAGCATACTCGCTTATTATGACACCACTTTTCACATCCGACCTTATTTTAAATCTAGTAAATCCTTGAGACTTACACATTTATGCTTCCTCTTTCTCTTCCATAACTGGTCCTTCGTTCCAGTTATTGCTACCCCTTCCTTAGCTCTAACTCTCTCAGCTGCTGCTGAGCTTAATTCCATTTATTTCTCCCAACTAAAAAACTCGCACTACCCCGTGCGTTGTTTTGCTCTTAGGGCCAGGACATCCAATCCTTTCACTTCATTCATTACATCAGCACAATCATCTCCTTATCATCCTCACTAAATCCACGCACATTAAAGCATCACCCCAGTTTTTATATTTTGTTTTTTTTTGTTTGTACTTTTAGTAAAATGTGAACAGGACGAATAGGTGTTACTGCCCAATTGCATACGTGCATTTTGTCGCCTTCATATCGACACGCATTGCTTTCGGAAGGGAAAGATTCTTTTCCATTCCACTTCAATGTGTTTTATGTATATATATAGATATATATATATAGTATAATATATATATATATATATATTAGTATTATATATATATATATTATATATATATATAATATATATATCCGTTGACGGTTTGTTTCTGTGTTATTTTGTTTATTATGTTCATGTACTGTAATGTTTTAAATAAATATAAAAAAAAATAAATGAGTGAGTGAAGACCTAGTGAGTGTGGTAAGAAAACACTGCCGCAACTGTTGAAACCTGTTGTGACACGTAGGTCTATATTGAAAAGTAGAAGTACTACCAAACAATTTTAAACCCAATGATATTCAATTTCAGTGACATAAAATTAGTTGGGTGAGAAATATGCTACTTCTGGTCTCGGAAGAAACAATTTGGTTGTTGGACCAGGTTAATACAAACTTTACATTCGTCAGATAGTTTAAATAAAGATTAACTTCCCTACGGTTGTACAGTTTCAAAATATTGACAGCCAACAGATTTTCCAAGAGATAATCTACCTTATTACAGACCTTTACTACTTTATAAGGTTCCTCGCCAAAAAAATAACAATTTGTTGGATTTGTCTGGTAAAAGAACTGAAACCTCATCACCATTATTAAATTTACGATTTGAGCTCTTGTGGTCAAAATAGGTCTTTTATGTATCCATGGACATATTCAGGTTCTTGACTACCAAATCAACTGTTTCTTCTAATCTTTCTCTCAGATCTAAAAGAAAATGATATGTGATTTGGAAATTCTCAGGTTGTAAAAATATTATTGAATCAAAGATTCATTCACGATAGAGGTTCCACGAGCTTGTCACACACTAAAGTAATTCGAAAGGGGAATATCCAAGGAAATCAGTTGCCAAATCTCAGCAGATTGTAAAGAGAGCACATGATAGACATCTACGCCAGTCAGTTGGTTTAAGAAAACAAAATTTCTTTAATTTTGTCTTTAGGATGGCATGTTGTTGTTCCAGCCTTCCGTTACAATTTGGATGGTAAGCTGTAGTGAAAAGAGGTTGAACACGAACACTTGATCCATTAATTGAACACTTGATCCATTAATTCAGAAGTAAGTTGTGTTCCTTGATCAGAAGGAATTTCTCTACGTATACCTACCCTTGAAAAATTAGATAGTAAAACTTCTGCAACTTCTATTGACGTAATGGATTTCAAGAGTACAGCCTCTGGGAAGCTGGACGCATAGTCACTTACAGTCAAGATATATTTATGACCTTCTGATGAACGAAGGAGTCACAGGGACCAAACTCTGGATGACTCACTGCTAACTCTTAGTCAAATGGGCACTGAGAAAATCGGCATTTTTACCATAGGAATTCTCTTAGTTCTACCCTTTTGTGAGGAAAGTTGACATATGTGACACCGTCTACAATACTTACAGATGTCCGAAGACATCCCAGGCCAGAAGTACAAGCTCCCAATCTAATCTCGTATGTCTTCCTATGTGAGAAAGGACAGAGGACTGGTAGGTCATGAGAAATCTTTAACATAGTCTCATGGCAGTTCCTCGGAATTAATAAAAGATTTCTACCCACGTCATTTCGATTGTCGGCTGACACAGTGTTCGAATAGAAGATTATCTTTATATACAAACTTATACAGAAAATTTCTTTATTTGAACACTTTGGTCTGTTAACGCTAAATTCCGGTTACCTCTAAGGAAGGACTGATAGTTTTGAGGGAACCCTCTAAATCAATTTGAGAAAGACTCATTATATTTTCTTTGGAAAGAACCAAGGCATGGATAGGTTTTACCTTAGATTAGGCTATGGCAAGGACGTTAACCGTGTCCTGTTGTTGAACAGATTCAGTCACTCGTGATTCTTCGTTAGTTTCTGTGTTCTCAGGTTTTGATGTCTGACTTTCTAAGAGTATTTTAGGAGCTTCGAGACTATCAGCACTCTGATTTAAGTTATCCAACTGAATCACTTCTGGAGCTATATAAGAAGAAACAGAAATATTAGGTAAGTTAAGTTCCAAATCTCTCTTAGATGCTCTTGAAAATTCTACAGTGTCGTTCAGATGGGTTAAAGTAGGACATTCTAATGTTGCCTTACCAAAACAGGAGCATGACTGTATTGGGGCAAACTACTGCATATAGTACCTCTAACCCTGAGAACAACTACTGCATCCTACTCCACCTGAGAACAAATCTACTGCTCTACCTCCACCCTGAAGAGAACAATACTGCAATCTATACCCACCCCAGAGGAACCAACTACATGCAATACTATACCCACTCCCTGAGAACCAGCTACCTGCCGCATACACCCTCCTCGAGGAACAACTACACATCTACCCACCTGAGAACAAACTATACATCTTACCACCTGAGAACAGCTACTACATTCTACCCACCCGAGAACAACTACTGCATCTACCCACCCTGAGAACAGCTACTGCGTCTACCCACCCTGTCGAACAACTACTGCATGCTACCCCACCTGAGAACAACTACTGCATCTACCCACCTGAGAACAACTACTGCATCTACCCACCCTGAGGGAACAACTACTGCTGATCTACCCACCCGAGAAGAACTTACTGCAATCTACCACCTGAGAACAGTACAAGCATTCTACCCACCCTGAGACAACTACTACATCCTACCCACCCTCGGACAACTACTACATCTACCCACCCTGAGAACAGCTACTTAATTACCCACCGAGAACAATACTGCATCTACCACCCTGAGAACAAGCTACTGCATCATACCCACCTGAGAACAACTACTACATCTACCCACCCTTGAGAACAACTACTGCATTCTACCACCTGATAGAGGAACAACTACTGCATCTACCCACCCTGGAACAACTACTGCATCTACCCCACCCTGGAACAAATACTGCATCTACCCCCCCACCTTGAGAACAACATACTGCATCTACCCACCCTGGAGAACAACTTCACCTGCATCTACCCACCTGAGACAACCACTGCATTACCCACCTGAGAAAAACTACTACATTAACCCACCCTGAGAGAACAACTACTACATCTACCCACCCTGAGAACTACTACTACATCTACCCACCTGTGAACAATACTGCATCTACCCACCCTGAGAACAACTACTGCATCTACCCACCCTGAGAACAACTACTACATCTACCCACCCTGAGAACAACTACTGCATCTACCCACCCTGAGAACAACTACTACATCTACCCACCCTGAGAACAACTTGCATCTTGTGACATATCTGATTGTTGGAAAGGAATCACTTCTTCCTAAGTAGTCACTTAATTTAGTACTTTTATACCGTGACGGATCTAAGTCAGGGAAAAGCTTACTAGAGAAAACAATACAGGAACATCCAGTATATCTAAGAATTGTCGAAACACTCGTTCCGTTAATCGTACCTTCACTAAAAGCTGCTTATTATTAGCTTATTGAAACACTTTCCGATATTCTCACCCTTCCTTTTGGAACATTCTGAGTCCCATTTCAAATTTATTACAGTTGAACATTTATCGTGAAGGTGTGAAATTCTTAGGGACAAAGGTTTTGGGCCCTCATTTTGTTTAGGCCACTTACGTCCTTGGGGTAGTTAATATGTGCACATAATATATATCTTCGGGCTTGTGCCATTTCCAAAGCTGTGTGGACATTTCATTCTTTTATAAATATTCGTAAATCAAGGGTACAAAACGAAAGGCCCTGATCCCTTACCATCAGGTCTCGTAACGAGTCGAAAGCTGTGGTTGACTTTAAATGCTATCAGTCATAGAATCAAACAATCTTTTTCCCCAGCTCACAACCACAAATCCAAAGAATCCATGTTGAGAAAAGAAATATTAATACAAATCACACAACGTGACCAGTTTGTACTAACCACAAAACTAACAGTTGGAAATCGGCAGTGTCAACTGTTTAGTCTTCCCCACAGAAGGTGGAGGGGACGTAAAGATATAGGTAAGGGAGACTCTTGGAAAGCACTCCTTGTGGGCCTCACACACCCTTCACAAAGTTAAATAAACCCAGGTCACACAGAAAAGTTCCCCAGGTCCAACTATGTATACAATATGGTAAATCCGGAAGCTGTGTTTGCGGATTATGCGCAGATGAGCCCTAAAAATAAGTGTGTGTGTGTAAGTTTGTTTAGGTCAGGTTCAAACGTAAAAACAGTACACATATTACCATATATAGTAACATATGTGAAATTACCCAGATAACCACATGAAAAGTTCAGATAAAGTGGAATTATTTCCATTGTTTCCCACGTCTCGCAAATACAAAAGATAAATAACTAAATAAATAAAAAGTTCAACACTTATTACAGTTCTTGGGAGATGGACTGGAGAACAGATTAACAAAAGAAAACGCGTCCCTAGCTAACCACGGTCTAGGCTGTCTTGGTGGTGTAATTACAGAACGCAGATTTCTGTGTGTCCCCTCCTGTAATACCACCGCACCTGACAGTCTCTACCGTAACCAGCTAGAACAAGACCACGTTCTCAACTAGCTAGATCACCTATGGGAGGCTGAGCGACTTCGGATACATAACCCAGGAGAATCTGAACTGGAAGATATCCTAGAGAAGATGAGGAAGGGAGACATCCGGGGGCCCACGGATGGATTCCCTGGACACATGGACCTGGAAAGGCGAGGAGACTGGCTGAGGCAATACCTTGGGGAAGTGGGAAGAAGAGATTATCTGAGGGGACACAAGATGACTCCTGGACACATGGACCTGGGAAAGGCGAAAATGCCTTGAGGAAGAGGGAAAGGGAGAATATCTGAAGGCGGACAGATGGTCTCCTGGAAAGACGAGGATACTGGTTGTTGAGGCAGACCTTGGGGAAGTGGGGAAGGGAGAATATCTGAGGGGACACAGATTGACTCCTGGACACATGGACCTGGGAAAGGCGAGGATACCTTGGGGAAGTGGGAAAGGGAGAATATCTGAAGGCGGACAGATGGACTCCTTATCACATGGACCTGGGGAAGAAGAGGATACTGGTTGTTGAGGCAGACCTTGGGGAAGTGGGGAAGGGAGAATATCAGATGGACACAGATGGACCCTGGACACAACACATTGGACCAGGGAAAGGCGAGGGATACCTGGGAAGTTGGAAAGGTATAAATATCGGAAGGCGACAGATGGACACCTTAATAACCTGGAACCGGGAGAAGAGGATACTGGATGTTGAGGCAGACCATTGGGAAGTGGGGAAGGGAGAATATCTGAGGGGACACAGATGGACTCCTGGACACATGGATCTGGGAAAGGCGAGGATACCTTGGGGAAGTGGGAAAGGGAGAATATCTGAAGGCAGACAGATGGACTCCTGGACACATGGACCTGGGAAAAAACTTCAAAAACACAGGAACTGGATGGGTGGACCTTGAAGACCACTGGCCTCCACGTGGCAAGGTCTGGTAACACTGGCCTCCACGTGGCAAGGTCTGGTAACACCCCCCCTTCTGGCCTCCACGGGCAAGGTCTGTAACACGGATGAGGCCTCCACGTGCAAGGTCTGGTAACTCAGAGATAACCCTGAGGCTGACAGTGGTCGCAAACAGTTAAATAATAATAATATTGACAATTTCAGTTTCTTATAACATTTCGGGAAAGCAGATCATGCTCACTACATTCATTTTTTTAGGTAACAGATAACGTGACGGATGATCTCGGTCACACATAACACCTCATAAATTATGCTACATTTTATGGTATTTTTTTTACATGTGAACCGGTTTTCATTTTACGGAATTCGCATCAGCTGAGATATTCGTGAATATTTGAGAGTCCTTCAGTGTCATAAGAGTATGGTGAGAGTGCAGTGTGGACCTGGTGAGAGTGCAGTGTGGACCTGGTGAGAGTGTAGTGTGGACCTGGTGAGAGTGCAGTGTGTACCTGGTGAGAGTGTAGTGTGGACCTGGTGAGAGTGCAGTGTGGACCTGGTGAGAGTGTATGAGACCTGGTAGAGTGCAGTGGGGACCTGGTGAGAGTGTAGTGTGGCCCCCGTGAGAGTGACTAGTGTGACCCTGGTGAGAGTGCAGTGTGGACCTCGGTTAGCAGTGGTAAGTGTGACCTCTGGTGAGAGTGTAGTGTGGACGCTGGTGAGAGTGCAGTGTGACCTCGAGAGTGTAGTGTGACCTGGTGAGAGTGCCAGTGTGTACCTGGAAGGAGTGTAGTGTGGACCTGGTGAGAGTGCAGTGTGGACCTGGTGAGAGTGTAGTGTGGACCTGGTGAGAGTGCAGTGTGGACCTGGTGAGAGTGTAGTGTGGACCTGGTGCAGAGTGTAATGTGCCCTGTGAGAGTGCAGTGTGGACCTGGTGACAGAGTGTAGTGTGGACCTGGTGAGAGTGTAGTGTGGACCTGGTGAGAGTGCAGTGTGTACCTGGTGAGAGTGCAGTGTGGACCTGGTGAGAGTGCAGTGTGTACCTGGTGAGAGTGCAGTGTGGACCTGGTGAGAGTGCAGTGTGGACCTGGTGAGAGTGTAGTGTGGGACTGTTGAAGTGGCAGAGTGGGACCTGGTGAGAGGTGCAAGTGGGTTACCTGGTGAGACAGTGCAGTGTGGACCTGTGAGAGTGTAGTGTGGACCTGGTGAGAGTGTAGTGTGTACCAGGGAAGTGCAGTGGTGGACCTGGTGACAGCGCAGTGTGGACCTGGTGAGAGTGCAGTGTGCGTACCTGGTGAGAGTGCAGTGTGGACCTGGTGAAGTGCACGTGGACCCTGTGAGATGTCAGTGTGTACCTGGTGGAGAGTGGCAGTGTGGACCTGGTGAGAGTGCAGTATTACCTGGTGAGAGTGTAGTAGTGTGGACCTGGTAGAGTGCATGAGGACCTGGTGAAGATGCAGTGTGACCTGGTGAAGTGCAGTGGTGGACCGGTGAGAGTTGTCCATTGTGGACCTGTGAGAGTGCAGTGTGGACCTGGTGAGAGTGCAGTGTGGACCTGGTGAGAGTGTAGTGTGGACCTGGTGAGAGTGTAGTGTGGACCTGGTGAGAGTGCAGTGTGGACCTGGTGAGAGTGCAGTGTGGACCTGGTGAGAGTGCAGTGTGGACCTGGTGAGAGTGTAGTGTGGAACCTGTGAGAGTGTAGTTGTGGACCTGTTTTGAGAGTGCAGTGGACCTGGTGAGAGTGCAGTGTGGACCTGGTAGAGTGCAGTTGTGGACCTGGTGAGAGTGGCAGTTGTGGACCTGGTGAGAGTGAGCAGTGTGTACGGTGAGATGCATGTGGACCTGGTGAGAGTGAGAACACTGATGATCGTTCACACAATCTGTCTACAGTTTAGTCACTTTGAGTGAGGTGTCTCGCCCGGTTTTGATGGATAGTTAATAAACTGCTTGTTTCTTCTTTCAGAATAAATATGCATATAAGAAAACAAGTAAATCTTATAAACTTCCCGAAGTTAGGGTGTGCTTCCTCTCTGTTTATACTCATTGCAAAATTTTCTATTGTTTCCTTTAAACTCGCCATGACGAAGTGAAGTATCCCAGAAGACAATCACAAGGTAACCACAGGTTGACAATTACAAGGTAACCACAGATTGACAATCACAAGGTAACCACAGGTTGACAATCACAAGGTAACCACAGGTTGACAATCACAAGGTAACCACAGGTTGACAATCACAAGGTAACCACAGGTTGACAATCACAAGGTAACCAAAGTTGACAATCACAAGGTACCCAGATGACAATCACAAGTAACCACAGGGTTGAACAATCACAAAGTACCACAGGTAGACATCACAAAGGTAACCACAAGGTTGACAATCACAAGTAACCACAGGTTGACAATCACCAAAGGTAACCCACAAGGTAGACAACACAAGGTAACCACAAGGTGACAATCACAAGTAACCACAGGTTGAACAATCACAAGGTAACCAACCGGTTGACAATCACAAGGTAAGCCGACCACAGGTTGACAATCACAAGTCACCCACCGGTTTGACAATCACAAGGTAACCACTGGTTTGACAATCACAAGGTAACCACAGGATGACAATCACAAGGTAACCACAGGTTGACAATCACAAGGTAACCACAGGTTGACAGATCACAAGGTAACCACAGGGTTTGACAATCACAATGTACCTCAGGATGACAAACACAAAGGTAAACCACAGTTTACAATCACAAGGTAACCACAGGTACACTCACAGAGGTAACCACAGGTTGACAAACACAAGGTAACCAAGGCTTGACAATCACAAGGTAACCACAAGGTGACAATCACAAGGTAACCACAGGTTTGACAATCACTAGGTAACCCAGTAGACAATCACAAGGTAACCACATGTTGACAATCACTAGTAACCACAGAAGACAATCACAAGGTAACCACAGGTTGACAATCACAAGGTAACCACAGGTTGACAATCACAAGGTAACCACAGGTTGACAATCACAAGGTAACCACAGGTGATCAATCACAAGTAACCACAGGTTGACAATCAACAAGGTAACCACAGGTTGAACAATCACAAGTAACCACACGTATGACAATCATAAGGTAACCACAGGTTGACAATCACAAGGTAACCACAGGTTGACAATCACAAGGTAACCACAGGTTGACAATCACAAGGTAACCACAGGTTGACAATCACAAGGTAACCACAGGTTGACAATCACAAGGTAACCACAGGTTGACAAAAGATAACACTATGTACCAAAGATAGAATCAAATTCCATAAAATATACTTTTGAAAATAATATGAATATTGATTTTGGGTCATTCAAATTGGATTCATTTATAATTAATAAAATTTGGGAAGAATTTAAGATACATTAGAGAAATTATATTTTTGGGTAGAATATAAGCTGTGTTGCAAGAATCCTTGACTACCTACCTTCATCATCATAAAAAGTCAGGTGTTGTTGAGGTGCCTTCCTGCGGACATATATAGTTTCCATTGATAATGTCAGAAATCAGGAAAGCGTTTGGAATTCCTACAATTTTCCACAGTGGATTGTTTGCATATTATATAATATATATATATATATATATATAAATATATATATATTATATATATATATATATATATATATATATATATATAGATGTTGTGTGTGTGTGTGGTATGTGTGTGTGTGTGTGTATGTATGTGTGGTGTGTATGTGTGTGTTGTGTGTATGTATGTGTTGTGTGTATGTGTGTGTGCGTGTTGTAAGGGGTGGTGTTGTGTGTGCTGTGTGTGTGCGTGTGTGTGTGTGTGGTGTGTGTGTGTGTGTGAGTGTGTGTGAGTGTGGGTTTGTACAGGAGAATTTAAATAAGATAAATTAGTTAGATTATAGGAGGGGGGGGAGGGGGGGGGGGGGGGGGGGGGGGGGGGGTGTGGGGGGGAAAAAGATGAGGTTTTTAAGTTAGGTAGGTCCAGGACATACCTTTCAAAAAAAACAAAACAAAAAACTACCTACCATACTCAACCGCCACCACCCCACAAATACAATAACCCCCATACCCGTGAACACCACTCCCACAGCCTTACCACGGACCATCAATAAAACACAGCCCTGCAACAACAAACCCCAACCCACACCGGCCCAATCCCACACAATACGATAAATCCCCTCAATCCATCACACCTCCCACCCGCCCGGCTCTAACCCTCCCCCATAAATGTCAAACCCCCCACCTAACTCACCCTGAACACCCACCACAAAACCCCCCCAACTACCTATTTCCATGAAGAATGTAAAGAAAACTATTCGTCTTGTCTAGCAGCAAGACAGATATTTATACCAGACTGATGCAATGCACACATTATTCTCCCTCTCTCTCTACCTCTCTCCTTACCGTCCACCCCCTCCACTTCCTCTTATAAATTTAGTCCCTCTGCCCTTTATCTCCTCCATCCTCCCTTTTTACAGCAAACAACAGTAATTTAATTAATAAACACAGGTGAGATATAACAAAAGGGTAATGGGTGAATGAGGGAGGGGAGGTTAATGGGGCTACCCTCCCCCACATTCCCAGCCCCCCCCCCCAACTCCCCCAACGGACATCTGAACGGTCGCCCGCCATGTTTAAATATCACTTGTGGTTATTATCTTCTTGCTCTTGTGAATATGTGCAATTATTTTATGGTTTATAGTCTTACTGCTTAGTTTTTAAACATATTAGACAGGTAAACATAACCCCACGGCCGGGATGGAACCCGCGGTCACGAGTCTCAAAACTCCAGCCCGCCGCGGCCCCGGGGTATGGTTTATTTGCATCGGTGTCATTACGATTTCTTAAGTCATATAGACAGTATTTTTAAGTTATGTTTGTTATTATAGTAATATTTTGTATAGAATTGGGAGAAGAAGAATACTTACAGGAGAACTTTTAGAAGTTTAACTTAAAACTCGTGATGGTGCATTAAAAACAACAGCATTATTAGCAGCAGCAGTAGTATACAGCAGTAGTAGCAGCAGCAGTAGTAGCAGCAGCAGTAGTAGCACCGCAGTAGAAAGCAGCATGCAGTAGTAGCAGCATAAGTAAAACAAGCAGCAGTAGTAGTAGTACACAGTAGTATTAGCAGCAGCAGTAAAGTAGGCAGCAGTAGTAACAGCAGCAGTAGTATAAGCAGTCAAGTATAGCAGCAGCAGTAGTAGAAGCACAGCAGCAGTAGTAGCAGCATAAGTAGCAGCAGCAGTAGTAGTAGTAGCAGCAGGTAGTAGAGCAGCAGCAGTATAGTAGCACAGTAGTAGTAGCAGCAGTAGTAGTAAGCAGGCAGTAGTAGCAGCAGCGTAGTAGTAAGCAGCAGCAGTAGTAGTAGCAGCAGTAGTGTAGCATCAGTAGTAGCACAGTATAGTAGCAGCAGCAAAGTAAGTAGCAGCAGTATAGTAGCAGCCAGCTGTAGTAGTAGCACTAGTAGTAGTAGCAGCAGTAGTAGTAGCCAGCAGTATAGCAGCAGCAGCAAGTAGCAGCAGCAGTAGTAGCAGCAGGCAGTAGCAGCAGCAGCAGTTAGTAAGCAGCACAGGTATAGTAGCAGCAGTAGTAGCCCAGTAGTATGTAGAGCAAGCAAGTAGTAGCAGCAGCAGTATAGCACAGTAGTGTAGCACACAGTAGTACACGTAGTACAGCAGCAGTAGTAGCAGCAGCAGTAGAGGCAGTATAGCAGCAGCAGTAGTAGCAGCAGCAGTATAGCACACAGCCGTAGTAGCAGCAGCAGTAGATGGTAGCAGCAGTAGAAGTAAGCAGCCATAGTAGTAGCAGCATAGAAGTAGCAGCAGTAGTAGTAGCAGCAGCAGAAGTAAGCAGCAGTAGTAGTAGCAGCAGTAGAAGTAGCAGCAGTAGTAGTAGCAGCAGCAGAAGTAGCAGCAGTAGTAGTAGCAGCAGTAGAAGTAGCAGCAGTAGTAGTAGCAGCAGTAGTAGTAGCAGCAGTAGTAGTAGCAGCAGTAAGTAGCAGCACAGATAGAACAGCACATAGTAGCAGCAGCAGTAGTAGACAGCACGCAGTAGTAGTAGCCTGCAGTAGAAGTAGCACAGCAGTAGTAGTAGCAGCAAGTAGAAGTAGGCAGCAAGTATATAGCAGCAGCAGAAGTAGCAGCAGTATATACAGCAGTAAAGTAGCAGCAGTAGTAGTAGCAGCTAGAAGACAGCAGTAGGTAGTAGTAAGCAGGCAGTATAGCAGCAGCAGTAGTAGCAGCAGCAGTAGTAGCAGCAGCAGTAGTAGTAGCAGCAGTAGTAGCAGCAGCAGTAGTAGTAGCAGCAGTAGAAGTAGCAGCAGTAGTAGTAGCAGCAGTAGAAGTAGCAGCAGTAGTAGTAGCAAGCAGTAGTATAGCAGTCTGTGTAGTAGCACAGCATAGTAGTAGCAGCAGTATAAGTATCAGCATAGTAGTAGAAGCAGTCAGAGTAGCAGCAGCAATATAGCAGCAGCAGTAGTAGTAGGCAGCAAGTAGAAGTAGTCAGCATATATAGCATCAGTAGAAAGATAGCATGCATAGTAGTATAGCACAGTATTAAGCAGCAGCAGTAGTAGCAGCAGCATAGTAGCAGCAGCCAGTAGTAACAGCAGCAGTAGTGTAAGCATCATAGTAGTAGCAGCAGTAGTAGTAGCAGCAGTAGTAGTAGTAGCAGCAGTAGTAGCAGCAGCAGTAGTAGCAGCAGCAGTAATAGCAGCAGCAGTAGTAGCAGCAGCAGTAATAGCAGCAGCAGTAGTAAGCAGCAGCAGTAAGTAGTAGCAGCAGTGTAGAAGTAGCAAGCTGTAGTAGTAGCAGCAGTAAGAAGTAGCACAAGTAGAGTAGAACAGCAGTTAGTAGCACAGCAGTAAGTAGCACAGCAGTAGTAGTACAGCATAGTAGTAGCAGCAGCAGTAGTAGCAGCAGCAGTAGAATAGCAGCAGTAGTAGTAGCACATAGAAGTAGCACAGTAGTAGTAGTAGCAGCAGTAAGTAGCAGCAGCAAGTAGTAGCAGCACAGTAGTAACAGCAGCCAGTAGTAGCAGACAGCCGTAGAGTAGCAAGTCGGTAGTATACAGCATAGTAGTAGCAGCAGAAGTAGTATTAAGCAGCAGTAAGTAGCACTAGCAGTAGTAGCAGCAGCATAATAGCAAGCCAGTATAGCAGCAGCAGTAGTAGCAGCAGCAGTAGTAGTAGCAGCAGTAGAAGTAGCAGCAGTAGTAGTAGCAGCAGTAGAAGTAGCAGCAGTAGTAGTAGTAGCAGCAGTAGTAGGCAGCAGCAGTAGTAGCAGCAGCAGTAGTAGCAGCAGCAGTAGTAGCACAAGCAGTATAGTACAGCAGTAGTAGTAGCAGCATAAAGTAGCAGCAGTAGTAGAAAAGTACAGCAGTAAGTAGCAGCAGCAGTAGTAGCAGCAGCAGTATAGCAGCCGCAGTAGTAGGCATGCAGCAGTAGTAGTAGCACAGTAGTAGCAGCAGAGTAGTAGTAGCAGCAGTAAGCAGCGCAGTAGTAAAGCAGCAGCAGTAGTAGCAGCAGTCAGTAAGTAGCAGGCAGCAGTAGTAAGCAGCAGCAGTAGTAGAGCAGCGTATAGTAGCACAGTATAGCAGCAGCAGTAGTATAGCAGGCAGTAGTAGTACAGCAGTAGTATAGCAAGCAGTAGTACAGCACGTAGTATAGCAGCACATATTAGCAGCAGTAGTAGCAGCAGCGTAGTAAGCAGCAGCAGTATATAGCAGCCATAGTAGCAGCATAAGTAGTAGTAGCAGCAGTAGTAGCAGCAGCAGTAGTACAGCAGCAGTAGTAGCAAGCAGCAGTATACAGCACAGTATAGTAGCAGCAGTAGTAGCAGCAGCAGTAGTAGTATCAGCAGTAGTAGCAGCAGCAGTAGTAGCAGCAGCAGCAGTAGCAGCAGCAGCACTAGCAGCAGGAGAGAGTAGGCTTATTAACTCCACTACTCTGTTTTTAACTGACAAATCCATACGTTCCCTAGGCTTTCTTAACTTGTTTTAACTCACTACGGAATCCAAATTTTTTTCCTAGTTTCATTAAAATTTCTTGACAGTGCCTCTCCCACTCTATCATCTGCTCTCCTTTTGCACTCTCTCACCACTCTCTTCACCTTTCTTTTACTCTCCATATTATACTCTACTCTTCATATAGCAATTCTGCTTTGTAAAAACCTCTACAAAAGCTAACTTTTCTCTTTTATCACACCCTTTACTTTCATCATTCCACCAATCCCACCTCTTTCTCCTGCATCCACCTACTATAGACCACAAACTTCTGCCCTCCACATTCTAATATACTGCATTTTTAAAATTCTATTCCAACACCTCTTCAATTCAAACCCCCCCCCACTACTCATACTTGCGCATCCAGCCCACCTTTCTGCCCATAGTTGCTTATATCTCACCCGAAACGTCCTCCTCCCTTAGTTTATTACAGCTCTCACCTCCCTCTTACTTGTTGTTGTCATTTCCTCTTGTCCCATCTACACTCTTACTTTAACTGTAGCTACAACTAATAATGCTCCGATATATCAGTTGGCCCCTCTATAAACGGTTACATCCTGACAGCCTACCTATGACCTTTTATCCACCAATACATACTCTGGAACAAACTCCTTTTCATACGTGTTTATATCAAACCTTGTATATTTTATTTATCCTCTTTTCCATAAAAGATGTATTACTTATTACCCAACCTCTTTCTACACGATAGCTCAATTAAAGGCTCCCCATATTCATTTACTCCTGGCACATGGGTGTGTGCTCTCTAATTTCTCTACTACTACTACTCCCCTCCAAACATTTTACCCACTTTAGCTTTGAAAATCCCCAAACCACAAGTACTCTCACACTTGCTCAAAACTCCCCACTCATTCTCAGTCAACAGTTCCTTCCCAAAATCTCTCTCCTCTCCTCAACACTTCCTCTCTATCTCCAGGTGCAATTATATGATTACTATTACCCAATTTTCACATACAATCCTTTATTTTACTAACATAATCCTTGAATTAATACATTTATACTCCCTCTTTTCCTGCCATAGCTTATCCTTCAACATTATTGCTACTCCTTCTTTAGCTTTAACTCTATTTGAAACCCCTGACCTAATCCCATTTATTTCTCTCCACTGAAAATCTCCCACCCCCCTTCGGCTTTGTTTCACTTATAGCCAGGACATCCAGCTTTTCTTCTCATCATAACATCCACAATCATCTCTTTCTTATCATTCGCACAACATCCACGCACATTCAGACATCCCACTTTGAAAATTTTCTTCTTCTTATTCTTTTTAGTAATTATGCAGGAAAAGGGGTTACTAGCCCATTGTTCCCGGCATTTTAGTTGACTTTTACAACACGCATGGCTTACGGAAGAAAAATTCTTATTCCGCTTCCCCATGGATATAAAAGGAAAAGTAATAAGAAACAAGAACTATTAAGATAAAATCAAAGAAAACTCAGATGAGTGTGTATAAATAAACATGTACATGTATGTGTAGTGTGACCTAAGTTTAAGTAGAAGTAGCAAGACGTACCTGTAACCTTGTAAAATTTATGAGACAGACAAAAGACACCAGTAATCCTACCATTATGTAAAACAATTACAGGCTTTCGTTTTACACTCACTTGGCAGGACGGTAGTACCTCCCTGGGTGGTTGCTGTCTACCAACCTGATATTAACAGCGGTACAAGAATTTTTTCCCCTGGTCTCTTCCTTTTAATTCAGCTGGATATAGCAAGGAATCAATGCTCCTGTTTGGAGATCATGAAATCACATCATCAGAGGGTGTCCAACAACGGGATCCTCTTGCACCATTTCTCTTCTATATAGAGGTTAGGGAAATTACAGTCAGACTGACCAGTGAGCTAAACATCTGGTTCCTGGATGATGGCACACTAGCAGGTACAAAGGAGTCCCTCCTAGATAATAGTAATAATAATAATAAAAATAATAATAATAATAATAATAATAATAAAATAATCGATAATAATAATGATAATAATAATAATAATAATAATAATAATAATAATAATAATAATAATAATAATAATAATAATAATAATAAGAAGAAGAAGAAGAAGAAGAAGAAGAAGAAGAAGTAGAAGACTATATTAATAAATAATAAATAATAATACCATAAACGTGACTAACGGCAGAAATATTTATGTCCTGTTCTTCGTTAAACTACTGTCCGTAACAACACAATTTTCTGGTTAATTCCGCCATCAGACTCTGGCTGCGGATCCATCATATACTAAAACCTGCGTCAGGAAACTCTTGTCCTGTTTCCTGACAAAACTTACCTAACATAGTCTAACCTAACAACAGTCTTTTATGGCTTTTAATGCCTTTGTTTTTAATCAGCTGTTATATAAACTGTCACATGATTTTTATCCCCCCGACTTATTTGTGAAAGGCTGGTCTCCTAGTATGTGTCAGATGCCTAATAATCCTCATTTCAATTGCCTTGAACTGATCTATGATTTTTTTTTCCATTTCTTACATGCCTGCATGATAATTTTCGAAAAACTGCCGAAATTCGTCAGTTTAATTAAACTGTGTCTTTCCAATAAGGCTGGCCTTGTTGAGTGTAGATGAAATTTGAGTAGGGTTTGGTGTGTGGAGGAGGGCCATACTTCCTGACCTGAGGGACTGGTTTATAATTAAGAGGGAGCTTCACAATTTCTGGGACAAATATGGACCTTAACCCCATTAGCTATTTAACAAATCATTAAAACGAGAGGAGCACAGTTAACTTGTTACCTGCTATTTCCTGCCACTAAACATCAGTGTACCCTCTCATAACATCTGCCTCTGACTGACGACCCGAAGACACAGGACGATGATGTACTGTGTTTTGGTGTATATTAGGGTTAGGGTTATGGTGGGGAGCAACTGCAGGAAGGGTAGGAGTCCAATCATTGGAATTGGCAGAGAGGTCACAGGAGGCCCAATCAGATCTAGGTAGATTAGGGAACGAAGCCTGGACATGTTGGAGAGCTTGGGAGTGGTTCTCTTAGTGTTTGTCTGTTTTTTACCATCCAGGGCAATTAGGAAGACAGCATGAATTTCACATTACAAAAGGGCATTTGGGGTTGTTTCTGTTGGTGCAGTCCCTGAAAACATGTACACCAGAGCAAATACTGCAAATTGTTTTGTGGCGCTCCATTTATTTGTGTTATAACCATACTCATAACAATTGAAACATTGTGTGGCACTAACAAACTTCCCATGGACATTTTGGTCCTGGTGTACACCTGGTTCCAAAGCATTTCTCACCATGCTGACCTATATTTTGTTGGCTCTTCATTTGTTTCAAGATTAATTTTAGGTGTTTACTGCAAGCTGGAACTTTGGTAAATTTTGTATGTCATACGAACCTGATCCAGAGTTTTTTCGTGATTATTTTCATCAACAAGTTCCTCATCTGTGATCCTTGCCACAAAAACAGCACGTTGTGCTTGGTAACTGATCAGGTAGATATGGGATAATACCCAATTACTTAATTCTCAAGAACATCCAGCTTAAGTAGTTGGAGCAGCTTCATCTTCAGAGGAGAGTAGAAGTACTGCATCAGAGTGAGTTTTGAATATACCACTGGAGCAACAGTTGAGTGTACAAATACAATGCAAGTATTTCCCTATTTGGAAATCTGGTTGTCTGACACGAATTCATACTAATATGTTTCTAAATGAAATCCCCAGTACGTTACAGCGATACATAAGATTTGCTGAAAAAAAGTATTTCCTATGTGTCCATTCCTAAACGTCCTATTTCACAGCGTGAATTATAAAGGTCCAGCCCCCTAAGATAGCTAACCTTCGAGGATGAGGGGGACTGGGCCCAATGCAATTATCGACCAGAGTTACTAAAATACCGCACGGGCTACTGGACAGTCACTTTGCCTTGTTTTAATTGCCAGAAGCGAAAAAAAGTGCGCAGAAAAAGAAGAAGACAGAAAGGCAGAAAGGACAGCATGTAAGAAGTGTGTTTGTGTTTGGGCCAGTGTTAATTTGGGGGTGGAGAGGACGGAACTAACAAGCTAGTCACCGGCCTTACACTCTTCAAGGGATGGGCTAATAAATCTTTGCCAACCTGTTGTCCTTCACTCTTTTCCTTTCTAATAATCTCTCCTGCCATCCTGGCTGTTGTTCCTTCACTTCTTTCCTCCTTCAAGACTCCTGCTAATGTGTGGTCACAGTAGTGCCGTGCTAACCTTCCTATGGTGTATATGTGTAAAATATACATAGCTGGATAATCTTATTGAGGCTAAATGTCCCATGCTAACTCGACGGTCTGGAAGTTTTGAGACTCTCTGATCGCGGTTCTATCCCCGCCCATGTATGGTCTGTTGTCCCTTATCCCGCTCATCTCACCTCTCTCCTTTTCTAATAATCCTGCTAACCTGTTGTCCCTTAACTTCATTCTCCTTTCTAATATCTCTTGCCAACCATTAACTATTCCAATCTGTGACAGTTTTGTAGAAATGCGAGTGGATGCACCCTTTCCCCCCGATCTTTCCACTACTATATATCTACGTCCCCACAGCTCCTCCATCTCAAGAGATAACTGACCAATCCACAACCTCATCCTACCTTGCTCTGCCACTGCCTTCAACACTAATCCACTCAGTTTTTCCTCTTACCACCTTCCTTGCATCACACATGCTCTCTCTTCCCAGAATACAGAAAACACGTAGAAATCATGACGTCATCTATCAAAGAAGACAAAGCCCGAAGTAGACTAGACAAACCAGGAATCAATTAACGGGATTATTTCCTAACTAGAACACACGAATAATACCGTACGACGCTCAACGTACGTCCAGCAATATACCGTATGACGCTCAAGCTAGCTCCACCATAAATTTTATGATGCTCAGTTATAATCCACAATATGCCGTAAGACGCTCACGAGCTAGCTCCAACAATTACTGTACGGACGCTCACCGCTACTCTAACAATATACAGTACGACGCTCACGCTAGCTCCAACAATACATCACTGTCAACATCCTCACCCCTACACAACTATCCCAACCACACACAACTCCTATACATTCATACTTTTAACAAATACACAAAACTTGTAGGTGACGATTTACCGTTACCACCGCCTATCAACATCGCTCACACCCCAGTCCCCCCCCCATAGCGACACCGTGCTTTTTAATTGTGGTGGATTACCGGGTACTATCATTGTTATATTACAAAGGAACATCAGAGGATTATATGGAACTGGAGAGCTCAGTTGTCCCCTACATGTATTTGTGTCCCTGACATAGCCGAATAATTATCTCTGGAATGAATTTTTTTTACAATCACTCGCCCGCCCTTTTTCATGATGGACATACAATGAAAAGCGCATCTTCACTGCTCAATGATATATGTAATACCCGGCAATTTCTTTAATATTCCACCATACCGCAGACTGTATCTGTTTAAAAAACAAGTGTCACACGATCAGCTTTTGTCTTCCCCTTTCAGGCGCCTTGTCTTTAACCCATGTAATCCTGATTTCCATCAGTACGTGTCACGGGAGATTTTTAAGTCTCATTATTTACGCTGGGGATGGTCGTACTGTGTCAGTCTCGTGGATCATGCCGCGAGAGGTCAAGTTACACCCACAATTCGACTGGAACGCAGTAAGGATCTCCACGAAAGTGGCTATTTTAATTTATTCATTAGTCTTCCGTTCTTACACTAACCTCGTTCATAGATGCCCGGTGGCAACTGGTCGGTAATATATTAGAACTTCCAATGTGCCATAACTCTTTTTCTTAGCGCTTTTCCTATTCGTCTTTTCGTTCAGATGAGGTTTGATACAATTAGCAATAATGGTAGAAGATACCGACAAAATGTTAAGTAGTAGGACACAAGATACAGTCTTTTGGACTTATAAAAGGCTTATGACTGGTATTATAACACCAGTCAATTATCACCGTCCTCAACACATTAGTGATAAATCAGTGCAAACTTTCCACCAGACTTTTTTTTTTTTCCCCAAAGCAGTAGGCTGGATTCGGTAACTAACCGAACGTGTAACTACAACCATAGTAAAGAAATAGACCAGTGGAGAATTTGCTTATAATTGTAAAGACGGTGCCCGATACAGCTTTCCAAAGTGAAACACTAAACCAATAAAGCTTTTTCTGCTGCCATTTTTTCTTTGCCTAAATGTGGAGTTCAATCACCCATTTAAACATACATTTTTTTGAATTTGTATAACTATAAAATACTTTGCGACTTTTGGAAATCATCTTTGACGGTTAATATTTTTTTATAGGTAAATCTCATTTTTCCATAATTAAGTAAAGTGGTTTGAAAGTGATTTACGTAACCTAAGAGCCCGCACTTAACTAAAGAAGGCGTAATACAGACATACGTGGTTGGTTCTGGTTTTTGGTTGGAGGTTACCGGGTGCGACAACAAGCTGCAAGGAAACACGAATACTTTACCAAATTCGTGACGGTAAATATATTATATAAAGTAAAGCTGTAGAACATCCAAAATCACTTCAGATGAGAGAGAGTGTTTACTAGTAACCCAACACAGCTGACCTGTGATGACCTGACCGAACTTAATCCAGTATGATTGACCCCTTTCCATCTCTTCCTGGGTTGAGGTTTTTACATCACACAAACACACACACGAACACACACACGGACCCACACACGCACACACACTCAGGGCACACCCCACACACACACAAAAACACCAAAAACCCCACACACGACACGACACACACACACACACACAACACTCACACACACACACACACACACTAACTAACACACACTAACACGACTAAGCAGTATTGTTAAATAGTGCTTCCAGGATTTATGCGATTTAGGGCTATTCTAAATTTATTACGGTCATTCGTACGGGAATGAATCAGTGAACATACCTACAAGGGTATAACAGCTTTCTAGAGTGTGAATAATGTAAAAGATCCAAGAATTTTACATTTTAAATTTGAATGCGGTCGATTTTACTGGAATGGTGGTGTGAGGGAGGGTAGAAAATCAGCATGGGCCAGACTGCTGGCCACAGTGTTACAAATAATCAAAACAAACGCATATTTAATGATCATGATTGAGACCTTAACTAAAAATAGAATGCAAATATACTGGTGGTTATAGCAGCAGTTAGTAACACGGTCATAAACGGGTACTTAAGATAAATAAGAAAGAAAAAAATTAGTCAGTCCATAGCTGTTGTGTTGTGGATGTAGTTACTATCATCAGATTTGTATACCATGAATACTGTACTAAAGAAAAAAAGAGAGTGAATACGAAGTAATTAAAAAAAATAAAATCAAAACTAGAATGTCCTAATAAAGTAAGTATAAGAGTATACAACAGTGAAGGAGTTTGACAGCAGACCAACCACCCAGGAACCTCCACAGTGCAGACAACACTTGCCTGTGTGTGGTTAGTTTAGGTTATGTCAAAAGTTCAGTGTCTGGCCCTTGCTGGGTGTATGATAACGCATCACTCTCTTCCTAACTTTCTCACACTGCCCAGTAGATAAGATAGGGGTAACCCTGATAATTTTTTAGTAAGTTATCTAAAAATCGTCAAAGATTTGTATGCCTAGTGTCCCCCTCCGTCTCATTACACAATGACAATCAAGTAAACAATGCGCATTGACAAACACACGTGTTCCCAGTAATATTCGTACAAGTAAATATTATATATAATATAAATAATTCTATAATTTTTCAAAAAGTAGCGTAGCCTAGCGTGAATAAAGGTGACCACGCCCCCACTTTTCTCAAAGATAAGACAACACGTAAACGACCACACACACACACACACACACACACACTACACCCACACACACCACACAACACACACACAACACACACACCACACACACACACACAGGGAACAACAGTAGGGAACAAGACCGCATGCGCAAGTCACAACATTAGTGTCCGTGAATATAAGTGTTTTTGAGGGCTACCCAATGGTACTGCAAGTCCATTAAGGTGTGTCCGGTAGTGACAAACCTGAAGCGATTTCAAGTTGCCCTGAGGCCACACCAAGTGTTGGGGAGAGCCACAATTTTAATAAGTGAATTCAGAAAGTGGGTACCTGGTGGCGCAACTCAAAGTGGAGGCCAGTGTGTCAGCGAACGTTGCCAGTTTAACTCAAGAAAATAATAAAGTGAAAAAATGTGTGACTAGTGAAAGAATACAGTGTATAGGTTATGCTGCAAATCGACAAGAAACGGAAGTGGAATACGTGCCAAACACACACGAGTGGACAAAGCAAACAGGCTGCTACAGTGCTACATCGCAAATATTCACCTATACATAGTTTTTAATGATGAGGTTTTGAAAAGCTCATGTAGCAGGGAGAGAACAGGACCAAGTAGTCAATCAGTGAAGAGACGGGCCAGGAGCTATGAATCGACCACCTGCAGTCCACAGAGACGGCACCCACACACACACATAGAAACATAACACACAGATTACATATTAGGTACAATTCAGACTGGGAACATCAGATATTCATAACCCATCACAAAACTGCAGGAAGCCAAGAGAGGGAATATGAAGAAGCAACAGAACAAATGTTGGGACACACTGGCTAGGTGGCAAGAAAGAGGCTCACTCGATCACAGGCAAAGTTATTGCTGATGGTTTTTTTATTTTTTTTTTTTTTTTTATTCGCCGGTATTCTCCCGGCCACGGTCTTTTCCAAGTAGTGGTTACCCGGCCTTGCTCCCTATCTGGGAGTGTCTCGAGACGTAAGTCTCCCATGAGGAGGGTATCAAGTAACCCCCCTCATCTTGTGGACCAACTGTCCCCATGGCCCTATCCACAATTCCCCGCCCTCACGAGGGCTCGTAGGGAAGAAGCTAGGCCTCGGTCTGCGCATCTCCCCGCCCTAAAAGGGCTCGTGGGGATGGCAGTCTAAAGACGCAGATGAGAGCAAGCTCAGGCTTTGCTGATCGGTGATTTCAAACCACAGGAGATGGACTGCGAAAACCTGAGCCACACGGGTGCCGAAATACCTGATTGGATGAGGCGGCGTCTACAGTATATGATCAATTAATTATTATTATTATTATTATTATTATTATAATTAAATATTATTTATAATTATTATCAATTATTATTCTATTATTAAAAATAACTTGAAGTCCTAATGGATTATACAGCAAGGACATGCAGATATGATCAAAATAAATTAATCGAAAAAAGGAGGAGGAAGAAAAAAATCAATCTTTTAAAAGATAACATCTTCCGGGATACCTAATTAATAGTATTATATCAGTTGATGCAAATCCATAAAAAGAAAAGTCGCCATATTCCCATACATATGTGTCCCAGCGTCACTCTTCTTCAGTACATGCAAAAGGAACAGTGTAGAGTGGAGATAAATTTTTGAACTATATGTTAACCGGTTGCTGCGAAATCCGAAGAGCTTCCCCGTTATTCCATACACTTTACCCCTGACTTCTCTCTTCAATATATACAAAAAACGTGAAGAGTGGTAATAAATCTCTAATGCCGAGACGAAATAAATAAAAATTGATACCTGGGATGAATGTAAATATATTGTACATTGTATAGCACGTATGTAATTCTTTTGGCACTCTTGCATGTATATGTTTGTGCATATACGATGTTATGTAATAGAAGATCTCAGTACTTTATTGGAGTGTTATTATATATCCTTGCAAATATATGTATATATTATTTTATGCATGTGCATATATTTTGTGTCATGTGTAAAATTACATTGATCTGAATGTATCATTACGTACATAACAGTAAAATACCAAAGATAATTATTATTTATCATCAGTTAGAACAAGTAGGAATTTGGGACACCTAGTCGCAAAAAATGACCCCCTTCGATACTACCACCCCTGTCATATCCACAAGTTCTCTGGACGCTATTAATTACAAATGAAAAATACATCACTCAGGAATGCTGTAAATATATAAGATTTGTGGACTATATTAAATTGAAATAAGTGATTAGTGTATGTATATATATATATATATATATATAAATATTATAAATATAAAATATATATAATATATACTATAGGATATATATATTAATATATATATATATATATATATATATCTATATATATAAATATATACACATTTATATAACAGAAGGAAATATGAGTTCTTAATCATTAAGCACTCACGCAATTTGAATTGGAATTTAAATGTGTACATAGCTCAAAAACCTTCCCTGTCTACTAGGAAAATACAGATGGCCAGGTTACAACATAAGTCTTACTGAGGTTTCCTGTAGCTGTCTTGTCCCAGTCGCCTGATATCTCAATTATCAGAATGCACAGCCCAAAAATTTCGTTCGCCTCCTATTGAGAGGTTCCAACCCAGTTTTTTTTAAACCTCTAGAGCAAGAAAATTCTTCACATTATTAATAACGAACTGAAATCAATTCAAAACAACAATGGCAAATCTCTGACGCAGGGCGCAGAGCCTCCACTGACGGGCTTCCATACTCTTCTTTTAAAACAATACACTTTAATCAGTTTATTCACAACACATAATATTGGAAATTATTTTCCACAGTTCAATGTTTTTCGTGAGAATATATATACGTGTGTTTATCCATAAGTGGTGTAATACTTACTTGGCATTGGTATGTACTTTGTGTATGTTTTTGCCGTTGTGTATATTGTAGGAGTGTGGTAAATATATTGCAAGTTATTTAAATACATTGTTGCCTATTTAATGAAGTAAATATTCATTGTACCTCCCTCAGGTTAGACACTAATATCAAAAGTTTCAATCCCGATTCTAGTAAACATACTTCTCATAAACAACAAAATCCAAACGTTTCCAAAACTTAACTATAATTATTCTTGCACTGACACAGACTAGACTTTCAGATCATCATCATACTTAAAAGTTGCATCAGAGTAATGATTAATGACGTTCACAGGCGACAACCTCATCATATTCAACCAGAAAACGTTCCTACTCATTCGAGAAAAAAACAAACTTAAAACTAGTACCGACACACTCCAGAAATATTCTTGATTGTCTACTGAGCACTAGACACGGGTTTTTAAATTTTGAAGCCTATTGGAAGAGGCCTAGTCAACTTATTACAAGGAAATAAAATCTAGGAATAATCTTATATATATCAGGAGGGAACACTACCTGGAGTTTACCTGGAGAGAGTTCCGGGGGTCAACGCCCCCTCGGCCCGGTCTGTGACCAGGCCTCCTGGTGGATCAGAGCCTGATCAACCAGGCTGTTATTGCTGGCTGCACGCAAACCAACGTACGAGCCACAGCACGGCTGGTCAGGAACTGACTTTAGGTGCTTGTCCAGTGCCAGCTTGAAGACTGCCAGGGGTCTGTTGGTAATCCCCCTTATGTATGCTGGGAGGCAGTTGAACAGTCTCGGGCCCCTGACACTTATTGTATGGTCTCTTAACGTGCTAGTGACACCCCTGCTTTTCATTGGGGGGATGTTTCATCGTCTGCCAAGTCTTTTGCTTTCGTAGTGAGTGATTTTCGTGTGCAAGTTCGGTACTAGTCCCTCTAGGATTTTCCAGGTGTCTATAATCATGTATCTCTCCCGCCTGCGTTCCAGGGAATACAGGTTTAGGAACCTCAAGTGCTCCCAGTAATTGAGGTGTTTTATCTCCGTTATGCGGGCCGTGAAGGTTCTCTGTACATTTTCTAGGTCAGCAATTTCACTTGACTTGAAAGGTGCTGTTAGTGTGCAGCAATATTCCAGCCTAGATAGAACAAGTGACCTGAAGAGTGTCATCATGGGCTTGGGCCTCCCTAGTTTTGAAGGTTCTCATTATCCATCCTGTCATTTTTCTAGCAGATGCGATTGATACTATGTTATGGTCCTTGAAGGTGAGATCCTCCGACATGATCACTCCCAGGTCTTTGACATTGGTGTTTCGCTCTATTTTGTGGCCAGAATTTGTTTTGGGACTCTGATGAAGATTTAATTTCCTCGTGTTTACCATATCTGAGTAATTGAAATTTCTCATCGTTGAACTTCATATTGTTTTCTGCAGCCCACTGAAAGATTTGGTTGATGTCCGCCTGGAGCCTTGCAGTGTCTGCAATGGAAGACACTGTCATGCAGATTCGGGTGTCATCTGCAAAGGAAGACACAGTGCTGTGGCTGACATCCTTGTCTATGTCAGATATGAGGATGAGGAACAAGATGGGAGCGAGTACTGTGCCTTGTGGAACAGAGCTTTTAACCGTAGCTGTCTCGGACTTTACTCTATTGACTACTACTCTCTGTGTTCTGTTAGTGAGGAAATTATAGATCCATCGACCGACTTTTCCTGTTATTCATTAGCACGCATTTTGTGCGCTATTACGCCATGGTCACATTTGTCGAAGGCTTTTGCAAAGTCTGTATATATTACATCTGCATTCTTTTTGTCTTCTAGTGCATCTAGGACCTTGTCGTAGTGATCCAATAGTTGAGACAGACAGGAGCGACCTGTTCTAAACCCATGTTGCCCTGGGTTGTGTAACTGATGGGTTTCTAGATGGGTGGTGATCTTGCTTCTTAGGACCCTTTCAAAGATTTTTATGATATGGAATGTTAGTGCTATCGGTCTGTAGTTCTTTGCTGTTGCTTTACTGCCCCCTTTGTGGAGTGGGGCTATGTCTGTTGTTTTTAGTAACTGTGGGACGACCCCCGTGTCCATGCTCCCTCTCCATAGGATGGTAAAGGCTCGTGATAGGGGCTTCTTGCAGTTCTTGATGAACATGAGTCTGGCCCTGGGGCACAGTGCATGGGCATGTCATTTATCGCCTGTTCGAAGTCATTTGGCGTCAAGATAACATCGGATAGGCTTGTGATAACCAAATTCTGTGGCTCTCCCATAAAAAATTCATTCTGATCTTCGACTCTCAGTCTGGTTAGCAGCTTGCTAAAAACTGAGTCATATTGGGACTTGAGTAGCTCACTCATTTCCTTGCTGTCATCTGTGTAGGACCCATCTTGTTTAAGTAGGGGCCCAATACTGGACGTTGTTCTCGACTTTGATTTGGCATAGGAGAACAAATACTTTGGGTTTCTCTCGATTTCATTTATGGCTTTTAGTTCTTCCCGCGATTCCTGACTCCTATAAGATTCCTTTAGCTTAAGTTCGATGCTTGCTATTTCTCTGACAAGTGTCTCCCTACGCATTTCAGATATATTAACCTCTTTTAGCCGCTCTGTTATTCTTTTCCGTCGCCTGTAAAGAGAGCGCCTGTCTTGTACTGTACTAATCTCAGTGCTATTTTAATGTAATAGTCTTCTGTGTTATTGAATTAATCCGGGAATCTGTGTTAATTTTCCTTACTGGCTTCCTGGGTTATTTTCCTATACAGGACATCTGTGTTATTGTACGGAACTGGTCTTCTAAATTACTGCACTGTACAGGTCTTTTGCGTTATTGTTCTGTTTTAGTATTTTGTGTTATTGTACTGCACTGGTTTTCTGTTATTGTACTGTACTGGTCTTCTGTGTTATTGTACTGGACTGGTCTTCTGTGGTTTTGTACTGAACTATTCTTCTTTGTTATTTTTCTGTACTGGTCTTCTGAGTTATTGAACTATAATGGTCTTCTGCCTTATTGTACCGTACTGAACCTCTGTGGTATTGTACTCTAATGACAACTGTGTTATTGTACTGTACTTTTCAACTGCGTTATTGTACTGTAATGGTTTTCTGTATTCGACTGAAGAAGCCTACTGTGTAGGCGAAACGTTTCGGAATAAAGTTGTCTAACTGTTGCATATGTGTCTTACCTAACAACCTGTCGGTATTGTATACCATTTTGATGTTCATCTTGTCAGACACTGCAACACGTGGCATCTTGGTACAGAAAACACCTTGGACAAGCTTTTCAAGTGAGAAGTGTTGGATCTGAGAGGGACATGACCTCTCAGTGGCCTCTCACTACTACTACTACTACTACTACTACTACTACTACTACTACTACTACTACTACTACTAACCCTGCACCTCTCCTTCCGACAGTATTTAAGTCTCCGCACTGTCGCTTGATCTTCAGATAGTTCCTGACTATGGAACTGAACTTCTCCAGGCCGAGGGACTGACAACCTCAAATTCTACGACTTTAAGGGTGATGGACTGATTACATCGTCTTCACATCTCTACTGTTCCTGCCTACTTTCTGTATTCGACTGAAGAAGCCTACTGTGTAGGCGAAACGTTTCGGAATAAAGTTGTCTAACTGTTGCATATGTGTCTTACCTAACAACCTGTCGGTATTGTATACCATTTTGATGTTCATCTTGTCAGACACTGCAACACGTGGCATCTTGGTACAGAAAACACCTTGGACAAGCTTTTCAAGTGAGAAGTGTTGGATCTGAGAGGGACATGACCTCTCAGTGGCCTCTCACTACTACTACTACTACTACTACTACTACTACTTACTACTACTACCCTGCACCTCTCCTTCCGACAGTATTTAAGTCTCCGCACTGTCGCTTGATCTTCAGATAGTTCCTGACTATGGAACTGAACTTCTCCAGGCCGAGGGACTGACAACCTCAAATTCTACGACTTTAAGGGTGATGGACTGATTACATCGTCTTCACATCTCTACTGTTCCTGCCTACTTTCTGTATTCGACTGAAGAAGCCTACTGTGTAGGCGAAACGTTTCGGAATAAAGTTGTCTAACTGTTGCATATGTGTCTTACCTAACAACCTGTCGGTATTGTATACCATTTTGATGTTCATCTTGTCAGACACTGCAACACGTGGCATCTTGGTACAGAAAACACCTTGGACAAGCTTTTCAAGTGAGAAGTGTTGGATCAGAGAGGGACATGACCTCTCAGTGGCCTCTCACTATTACTACTACTACTACTACTACTACTACTACTACTACTACCCTGCACCTCTCCTTCCGACAGTATTTAAGTCTCCGCACTGTCGCTTGATCTTCAGATAGTTCCTGACTATGGAACTGAACTTCTCCAGGCCGAGGGACTGACAACCTCAAATTCTACGACTTTAAGGGTGATGGACTGATTACATCGTCTTCACATCTCTACTGTTCCTGCCTACTTTCTGTATTCGACTGAAGAAGCCTACTGTGTAGGCGAAACGTTTCGGAATAAAGTTGTCTAACTGTTGCATATGTGTCTTACCTAACAACCTGTCGGTATTGTATACCATTTTGATGTTCATCTTGTCAGACACTGCAACACGTGGCATCTTGTTACAGAAAACACCTTGGACAAGCTTTTCAAGTGAGAAGTGTTGGATCAGAGAGGGACATGACCTCTCAGTGGCCTGTCACTACTACTACTACTACTACTACTGCTACTACTACCCTGCACCTCTCCTTCCGACTGTATTTAAGTCTCCGCACTGTCGCTTGATCTTCAGATAGTTCCTGACTATGGAACTGAACTTCTCCAGGCCGAGGGACTGACAACCTCAAATTCTACGACTTTAAGGGTGATGGACTGATTACATCGTCTTCACATCTCTACTGTTCCTGCCTACTTTCTGTATTCGACTGAAGAAGCCTACTGTGTAGGCGAAACGTTTCGGAATAAAGTTGTCTAACTGTTGCATATGTGTCTTACCTTACAGAATTAAGGGTAACAGAACTGGGCAGATCGCACACCCTCATCCCTTGCATAGGGCGAATGAGTTAGTCAGTGCTTGGGCTGCTTCATCTAGCTATGACAATCTTCCCAGTGCCACACAGGCAAAATTAAATGACAAATATGATGCAAGGGAGAGACTTGTTTGCTTTATGCTCAGCAAGGAAGATGACTGCAACATTCCTTTCACTAATTATAAACTTGATGCGGCACTAACTAAGGGCAACTCCACGTCGCCTGGTGAGGATGGTATTACTTACAACATACTCAGATTGCTGTGTCGAGTACCAGGTAATCCATTACTTGAATTATATAACATGAGCTATGTAACTGGGGAGCTCCATCAATCTTGGATCAACAGCCTCATCATGCCAATTCCTAAGCCCAATCAACAAAATGCATTTCGCCCAATATCTCTTACTAGCTGCTTGTGTAAAACATTTGAGAGAATGATTATTAATCGTCTCATGTACAGAATCAAACAATTTTTGTCTCTCCGGTTGCATGGTTTCATGCATGGAAAGAGCGTGCATCATTGCATAGCCACCTTTCTCACCCTGCACACTGACAACTCGTACACTACCTTCCTTGACCTTAAATCCGCTTTTGATGTAGCCAACCGACATGTAATCATTAATGAAATTGCCAGAATGGATGTTGGAGGATGGCTTCTCCGCTGGATTAAAGGCTACCTGTCCAACAGAAAGTCGTCTGTGTTGTTCCAGGGACATAGAAGTGTAACTAAAGACTTTGAATTAGGAACACCACAGGGAGGTGTGCTCAATCCCACACTGTTCAATATTCTAATTAATGCATTACTTAATGCTATGCCTAGTCAGCCCCATTATTATATGATTAGTTTTGCTGATGATATAATGATTCACATCACCGGATTCTCCAACACCAAAAACATTCTTAATCATGTACTAGCCTCGTGTCAGGAGGACCTTGGGTTGATAATCTCTACTGATAAAACAAAGATACTCAATAGGCGTCCTCCTAGACAGAGAGGCACAGTTCGTCAGATCCAATTGCATGATGGGTCTCTTCTAGAATATGTAAGCAGATACAGGTATCTAAGCTTTGAGGTTCCACTACTTGGACCTGTTGTAACAAGACTTTGTCGCCAATACAAAGAAAGACTGAGAGCACAGAGTTGTGGCTGGGTTTCACCCCAGGTATGGTGCTAATGTTAAAATTGTGAAAATGATGTATCTTGCTTATATTAAATCATTGGTTGATTATGCTGCGCCACTACTTGCTCTTGTGTCTGACTGGAAGCTTGGAGGGCTGGAAAAACTGCAGAACGAAGCAATGAGGATCATTTTAGGATGCCCTCGCACTGCCAAAATTTTAAATATGCAAAAAGAACTTGATATTCCAAGCATCAGAGATCGTGTTACTGAAAGAAATATCATAATTGGGGTTAATATGCTCAGGCAAGCCCATTCAAACCCCTGCACAGAAGCCCTCCAAACTTTCCTCAGCACTGGTGAACACTCCTCCAGATGGATCGAAAAAACTGGAACCGACCTCCACACGAATCAGATTCATTATCTATGTCAAGTAAGGCAACAGCGGCACTTCTCCGCTCCATGGGATATTACCCTATTCCAAACTACCATTCCTCCATTTCCCCCCAAACTACTTCTTAAATCACAACCAAAACTTCGCCTTGAAGCCAAACATGATGCCTTAATCTGTATTGATAACTTAGCCACACAGCACACACTCTCGCAAATTATTTACGTTGATGGTTCTGTTCACCAATCCGCTGGTGCAGCTGGTAGTGCTGCTGTTGTCGTACAAAGTGATGGCTCTCTTAAAGAAATTGGAGCACGCATCAATAATTGGGCCTCTACCCTTCAGACAGAACTGTTTGCCATAGTCCTAGCACTGAAATGCATCTATGTATCTAAGATTGACAGTTTAATTGTAACTGATTCTCTGTCATCCATAAATGCTCTCATCTCATTAAGCATAAATTGTGGCATGCTTGTGTCAGTAGCCAGACACAGGTATGGTAAGACTGTGGACAGTGGAGTCACAGTGCACATGCTGTGGATTCCATCTCACATTGGTCTTCGGATGCATGATAGAACTGATAAATTGGCTAAGCTGTATGCTTTCAAAGAGGGAGTAGATTACAATCTTGGCTTGTCAGTTAGCAGTTTGAGAACAATAATACGAAAAGAACTTCAACTGAATTTTATTGACTTAAGACTCAGGGAGACTGACACCAGTCAGTCCATCTATCATCATTCTATCATGCAGGAGGAGCCACATGTCTATGGTGCATCCAACAAAATAAGCCGACTCTTGGATGTCACTACCGCCCGGCTCCGGCTGGGTTACAAGTATCTTTGGCAGGTTAATCATCACCTCTAGATGTAGACCAAACGAAATGTAAACTTTGCCAGATGGACTATTGTCACACCTTGCGTCATTATGTACTGGAGAGCGTCACACCCTGCATCATTATATACTGGAGTGCGATAAAATTAATGAATTTAGAGACAACTCACTCAGAAATGTTCAAGAAATGGCAAAGTATTTTATCCACAGTTCAAAGTTTATTCTCTATAAGGATTACAATGCTGAGTTTACAGAAATTTGGTTATTGTTTGGTTTTTCGAGTTCTAATGACCAGAGCTTTTTGGTAAGATGGGGAAGGAAGAAGGATGGGTAAGGATGGAAATATTGGAAAAGGGTTGGAAGGGGGAGAGGTAGGATATAAAAGGTAAGTGGCCCAACCACTTTGGTGTAATTTAAAAAGTGTATTTGAATTGATAAGATATTCTTTAAGGGGTATAATACTAACCCATCAGAGTCACATAAATATAATAGGTATATAAGTACATGACTCTGAATTGGTTGTAGTTATACAAGTTGCAATTGCTTTTTTTTTTTTTTTTTTTTTTTTTTTTTTTTTTTTTTTTTTTTCGCGATTGCACAACGGATATTTATACAACAGGAAAGGCAATATTTTCTGGCCAGTTTATGAGCCCGTGACAATAGCTTCTTAATGGTGGTGTCCAACAATAGTCAATAGCATAATTTTACATTAGAAAGTTATTTAAGATGTCTCCCTAATTGGGGGCGATGATTTTCACAGTATACATAGAAGGGTTCTGGTAGTATCCAATCTTCTTCGTCAGGTAAATTGCTCAAAATCATGGGTCGAGGGTAATCATCTTTATGAATAAAACGACGAACCCTCTGTGGGAGAGTCATTCTTTGAGTCCTGTGAGGCGGAGTATTGATGGTGTAATCGGTGGTATTTATCACTTGTATAGGATGTTCTCTATCTGGCATGTATAGTTCTTGCATTGTATAAAGTTGTTTCTTTTTTAGGGTGTCAAGGCGTACATTTATGGCAGTGATATCTTGTTGTATATGTAAATCTGCCATTTTAACTCTGTCTCTCCTCCTGGTATCGGTAATAAAGCGAAGAGCTCTATTCTGGACCCTTTGTAACCGTAGCATGTTGGTCTTTGTTGTTAATGACATTGGGACACAAGGGTATTCAAGTATAGGTCTTATTATCATTTTATACAGATGTTTTTTGACATGTTGAGGGGCTTGATTGAATCGAAAGAGTCTGCTAAGACCGGCTTTGGCTGGTTTACATGTAGTAAAATTGTGATTACAGAGTGTACCACTAGAACGCTTAGCATGGCTAGGCATTTCGGGCATACTTAGTTTTATTCTTAATTGTAAAATATTACAAATTATGAGGTAAGTTGGTATTATGGCTAAGTGACTAAATACTAGTTTATGAGTTTAGCAATGTGAATGCTTTTGTTTTGGCACAGTATATAGTTTCAGTATTGGAGTATCACAGGATTCATTATTTTAAGACTGAGATTAATATTTCTGTTTATGGTCAAATGAGTGAGCGAGTGTAAGTGTGAACCACCAGGTGGTATTCGTGTAGTTAGTTGACGGGGTGTATCAGGGAGATAAGATGTTTTCTAATGGTAGTTTTGAAGGTGATGAATGTGTCTGCAGTTCTAGAGTTCTCAGGTAGGGCATTCCAGATTTTAGGGCCTTTGACATACATTGAATTTTTGTAAAGGTTTAGTCGGACACGGGGAATGTCGTAGAGAGTGTTTGTGTCTGGTGTTATGCCTGTGGGTTCTGTCACAACTATCAAGAAAGCGTTTTAGGTCAAGGTTGATATTAGAGTTGTATATTACAGACTTTGCTAGCTGTATTATTATTATTATTATTATAATCAAAAAGAAGCGCTAAGCCACAAGGACTATACAGCTTTGCTAGCTGTAAATAAAGCATTACCACATATGTGTGTGTGTGTGTGTGTGTGTGTGTGTGTGTGTGTGTGTGTGTGTACTCACCTAGTTGTACTCACCTAGTTGAGGTTGCAGGGGTCGAGTCTGAGCTCCTGGCCCCGCCTCTTCACTGGTCGCTACTAGGTCACTCTCCCTGAACCGTGAGCTTTATCGTACCTCTGCTTAAAGCTATGTATGGATCCTGCCTCTACTACATCGCTTCCCAAACTATTCCACTTACTGTACACTCTGTGGCTGAAGAAATGCTTCCTAACATCCCTGTGATTCATCTGTGTCTTCAACTTCCAACTGTGTCCCCTTGTTACTGTGTCCAATCTCTGGAACATCCTGTCTTTGTTTGCCTTGTCAATTCCTCTCAGTATTTTGTATGTCGTTATCATGTCCTCCCTATATCTCCTGTCCTCCAGTGTCGTCAGGTTGATTTCCCTTAAGGGGGGAAGGGCCCTTTTTTTTTTTCCTTTGCTCGATTTCATTGATTTTTTTACCAGAGACTTTAGGCATATTGAGCCTCATGTGGTTAAAGTTGCATCAAGATCGTCCAATAAATAAAGTTATAAAAAATACAAATGTGAAAAATTGGACATGGCAACACTTATAGCAAAAAAAATCAATATTGGCAATCTCGAAATCATTGGTGATAATCACAAATGATAAAGTAATGCCAAATTGACCATCTAACATTTTTAAATAATGTAATAACATGTTTTATGGAACCCAAAAAAAATATTATTATGTCTTGACTTGATTTTAATTTTTTTTTTGCACTTTACATCAATTTATGCAAAACTGAAGGTATTATTACCCAAGACAACTCCATTACAAAGTCAAACAGGCTCCCCTGAATAACTTTTGTAAAATTCAGAATGATCGGTTCATAAATAATGGTTCAGGATAAAAAAAAATACAAATAAATGCACTTTTGAAAAAAATCAACAAATACATTGAACATTACTATACAGTGGGTAAAAATACTCCGTGGTGGAGGTGGGCATATTTGCGGGGCTCCTATATTTTGTCTTCCTTGTTTCTGAACATGAAATATCCAATAGTTCAGTAGCAGTGAACAAGGACAGGTGTTGAGAGGAGGGTGGTGGTACTAGCATCGTGGCGGCGTCACCACGTGGTGGTACTAGCATCGTGGCGGCGTCACCACGTGGTGGTACTAGCATCGTGGCGGCGTCACCACGTGGTGGTACTAGCATCGTGGCGGCGTCACACGTGGTGGTACTAGCATCGTGGCGGCGTCACCACGTGGTGGTACTAGCATCGTGGCGGCGTCACCACGTGGTGGTACTAGCATCGTGGCGGCGTCACCACGTGGTGGTACTAGCATCGTGGCGGCGTCACCACGTGGTGGTACTAGCATCGTGGCGGCGTCACCACGTGGTGGTACTAGCATCGTGGCGGCGTCACCACGTGGTGGTACTAGCATCGTGGCGTGCGTCACCACGTGGTGGTACTAGCATCGTGGCGGCGTCACCACGTGGTGGTACTAGCATCGTGGCGGCGTCACCACGTGGTGGTACTAGCATCGTGGCGGCGTCACCACGTGGTGGTACTAGCATCGTGGCGGCGTCACCACGTGGTGGTACTAGCATCGTGGCGGCGTCACCACGTGGTGGTACTAGCATCGTGGCGGCGTCACCACGTGGTGGTACTAGCATCGTGGCGGCGTCACCACGTGGTGGTACTAGCATCGTGGCGGCGTCACCACGTGGTGGTACTAGCATCGTGGCGGCGTCACCACGTGGTGGTACTAGCATCGTGGCGGCGTCACCACGTGGTGGTACTAGCATCGTGGCGGCGTCACCACGTGGTGGTACTAGCATCGTGGCGGCGTCACCACGTGGTGGTACTAGCATCGTGGCGGCGTCACCACGTGGTGGTACTAGCATCGTGGCGGCGTCACCACGTGGTGGTACTAGCATCGTGGCGGCGTCACCACGTGGTGGTACTAGCATCGTGGCGGCGTCACCACGTGGTGGTACTAGCATCGTGGCGGCGTCACCACGTGGTGGTACTAGCATCGTGGCGGCGTCACCACGTGGTGGTACTAGCATCGTGGCGGCGTCACCACGTGGTGGTACTAGCATCGTGGCGGCGTCACCACGTGGTGGTACTAGCATCGTGGCGGCGTCACCACGTGGTGGTACTAGCATCGTGGCGGCGTCACCACGTGGTGGTACTAGCATCGTGGCGGCGTCACCACGTGGTGGTACTAGCATCGTGGCGGCGTCACCACGTGGTGGTACTAGCATCGTGGCGGCGTCACCACGTGGTGGTACTAGCATCGTGGCGGCGTCACCACGTGGTGGTACTAGCATCGTGGCGGCGTCACCACGTGGTGGTACTAGCATCGTGGCGGCGTCACCACGTGGTGGTACTAGCATCGTGGCGGCGTCACCACGTGGTGGTACTAGCATCGTGGCGGCGTCACCACGTGGTGGTACTAGCATCGTGGCGGCGTCACCACGTGGTGGTACTAGCATCGTGGCGGCGTCACCACGTGGTGGTACTAGCATCGTGGCGGCGTCACCACGTGGTGGTACTAGCATCGTGGCGGCGTCACCACGTGGTGGTACTAGCATCGTGGCGGCGTCACCACGTGGTGGTACTAGCATCGTGGCGGCGTCACCACGTGGTGGTACTAGCATCGTGGCGGCGTCACCACGTGGTGGTACTAGCATCGTGGCGGCGTCACCACCCACAGCAGCTGCTCTCTTTGCTTGTTTAGCCCTTATCATTGCTTCTATGTTCCTTCTCCTTTTCCTGCTAATGTTATAGGCAAACTGTTTCTTCTTTGCAGGCATTGTGTACCAAAAATGTATACAATGAAAGGCGAAAAGTAACGTCCTAAGGGTAGTCAGCTGTCAGACAAAGTGACACACCCACTGTCTCTTCAGACTTCCAGTCGGCACTGACTTGATATGGTGTGAGCAGCTCCTTCTCACAGCTAACCTGATGGTTGCCAGTTACTATTTAGAAGATCTAGCTCAAAAATACACCAAAAAAAAGGAAAAAAATACCTGTGATACTGTTTTATAAAGCGAGTCGCGCTGGAGCACGTGGTATTGTTATGACGTTAGCTGGGCCGCGCTGATGACGTAGTTACCATTGTTATAATTACGATAGCTTTTTATGTAATTATCGTACAGAGACGAGACGCACACCAAAATGTTGCCAGATCTTTGCTCTATTTTTCGGTAAGATTAACTCATTTTTCATATTTTTCGATTTTTTGGTGTATCTTAGGCTCAGACTTGGCGGGCTAAGGTGTCGGAATGCTGTTTTGAGGTTTGCTAGGCGCCCATATGCTGCAGCCGTTATTTGGTTGATGTGCGCTTCAGGAGATGTGCCTGGTGTTACACTCACCCCAAGAACTTTTTCCTTGAGTGAGGTTTGTAGTCCCTGGGCCCCCTAGACTGTACTCCGTCTGTGGTCTTCTTTGCCCTTCCCCAACCTTCATGACTTAGCACTTGGTGGGATTGAACTCCAGGAGCCAATTGCTGGACCAGGTCTGCAGCCTGTCCAGATCCCTTTGTAGTTCTGCCTGGTCTTCGATCGAGTGAATTCCTCTCATCAACTTCACGTCATCTGCAAACAGGGACACCTCAGAGTCTATTCCTTCCGTCATGTCGTTCACAAATACCAGAAACAGCACTGGTCCTAGGACTGACCCCTGGTCACAGGTGCCCACTCTGACACCTCGCCACGTACCATTACTCGCTGCTGTCTTCCTGACAAGTATTCCCTGATCCATTGTAGTGCCTTCCCTGTTATCCCTGCTTGGTTCTCCAGTTTTTGCACTAATCTCTTGTGTGGAACTGTGTCAAACGCCTTCTTGCAGTCCACGAAAATGTAATCCACCCATCCCTCTCTCTCTTGTCTTACTGCTGTCACCATGTCATAGAACTTCAGTAGGTTTGTGACACAGGATTTCCCGTCCCTGAAACCATGTTGGCTGCTGTTGATGAGATCATTCCTCTCTAGGTGTTCCACCACTCTTCTCCTGATGATCTTCTCCATGATTTTGCATACTATACATGTCAGTGACACTGGTCTGTAGTTTAGTGCTTCATGTCTGTCTCCTTTTTTAAAGATTGGGACTACATTTGCTGTCTTCCATGCCTCAGGCAATCTCCCTGTTTCGATAGATGTATTGAATATTCTTGTTAGGGGTACACATAGCGCCTCTGCTCCCTCTCTCAGGACCCATGGGTAGATGTTATCTGGCCCCATTGCCTTTGAGGTATCTTGCTCACTCAGAAGCCTCTTCACTTCTTCCTCGGTTGTGTGCACTGTGGTGGTGTGCCCCACCTCTCCGTCTTTCTGGAGCCCCTTCTGTCTCCTCTGTGAACACTTCTTTGAATCTCTTGTTGAGTTCCTCACATACTTCACGGTCATTTCTTGTTGTCTCTCCTCCTCCATTCCTAAGGCTGATTACCTGGTCCTTGACTGTTGTTTTCCTCCTGATGTGGCTGTATAACAGTTTTTTGTCAGATTTGGCTTTTGCTGCTATGTCGTTTTCATATTCTCGTTTGGCCTTCCTTCCTATCTGTGCATATTCGTTTCTGGGCCTACGACTGCTCTCCTTATTCTCCTGGGTCCTTTGCCTTCTATATTTCTTCCATTCCCTAGCACACTTGGTTTTTGCCTCCCTGCACCTCTGGGTGAACCATGGGCTCATCCTGGCTTTTTCATTATTCCTATTACCCTTGGGTACAAACCTCTCCTCAGCCTCCTTGCATGTTGTTGCTACATATTCCATCATCTCATTAACTAATGGAAGTTCCTCATTCCTGTGTAGTCCCCTTTCTTGTAGTTTGGCTTCATTCGTCCTGGCCTTCCTGCTCCCCCCTCCACTTGTAGCTCTACTGTGTATTCAAAGCTTAAAACCACATGACCGCTGGCCCCAAGGGGTCTTTCATGTGTGATGTCCTCGATATCTGCACTACTCAAGGTGAATACTAAGTCCAATCTTGCTGGTTCATCCTCTCCTCTCTCTCTTGTAGTGTCCCTTACGTGTTGGTACATGAAGTTTTCCAGTACCACCTCCATCATCTTAGCCCTCCATGTATGTTGGCCACCATGTCGCTCCAAGTTCTCCCAATCTATCTCCTTGTGGTTAAATTCACCCATGATCAGGAGCTTTGCCCTGCATGCACGAGCTCTTCTGGCCACTGCAGCCAGTGTGTCAACCATCGCTCTATAGCTCTCGTTGTACTCTTGCCTTGGCCTCCTGCTGTTCTGTGGTGGGTTATACATCACTGCTATTACCACCTTGGGACCTCCAGAGTGAAGCATTCCCGCTATGTAATCCCTTTCTTCTCCGCTGTCTTCTCTCTCCAGCTCATCAAAATTCCATCGGTTTTTGATCAGCAATGCCACTCCTCCACCCCCCTGTTCCCCCTGTCTTTCCTCAGGATCTGGTATCCCATTGGAAAGATGGCATGTTATCATACTTGTAAGCTTGGTTTCTGTGAGAGCTATGATGTCTGGTGATGCCTCTTTGACTCTTTCGAGCCACTCCTCCCACTTATTTGTTATTCCATCAGCATTTGTGTACCATACCTTCAGTTTCCTTTCCAACACTGTGGTTTGGGGGGCCTGCGAGGGTGTGAGACCTGGTAGCATACTGTGGGATTCTATAGCTCGGTGTTGGGTGGAAGCTGTGGGTGTGGATTGTAGTGTGTGTTGGGGTGGTGTGATAGGTTGTGGGGTTCTGAGGATTGTGTGTGTGCTTGCCCTTGCTGCTCAGTTCTGCTCTGACTGACCTCTGCTGGCTCCATCCTTGTCTCCTTTCCTAGCTCCTTTCGCTTTTTTGTCTTCTCCCTCAGCTGCTGTCATTCTGTTTGTGTTCTGTCTCTGTCTAGGAACACCCTCTTGTACTCTTCCGGGTATTTCAACCGTGGGTTCTCTTGGAGGATCCTGTTCCGCACTGATTCTGTCCTGAAAATCAGCTTGATCGGTCGGTTTCTCCCCTTCACGTACTTCCCTATTCTCTGAAATTTACAATCTCGTCCATCTCTTCTTCACCTATTTCTGTGATGATTATCTCAATCTCCTTTTTTTCTTCCTGCTGCTTTTCAGTGTGTGTCCTTTCCTCTCTCTCCTGAAGCCCATGGATAAACATTGATTTTGCCTTTTCCTCCTCCCATTGCCTCACCCTCTGTGATTGGATCCTGCCTGTATGTGGTCATTTTCTCCCTTGATTTTTCCAGTGGCTCTTGGTAGCATGGTTGTGCCTCAGCATTCGACCTATCACCCTCTCTACCTGCACCCAGCTGTTCTTCCCTTTCACTCCTTGGCCCTTCTTAGCAGGCTGATATGACCTTAGCATAATTCATATCTCCTTCCTTCCTGTTCGGCCTCTCAACTTTATATGCTGTGTCTTCTCTGGTCACTGCCCCTGTAACTCGCTTCAGCCTATTTATCTCAACTTCTAGGACCCTTATCCTGGCCACTGCAGTTTCGACTTGTGCCTCCCAATTCTTTGTCTCCTTCTCCAACCTCTTTTCCAATTTCACAGAGAGCTCTTTCTCCATTTTTTCAGAAAGCTCTCCTAATTTTCTCTCCCACTCTTGTTCCATCCTTTTCCACTGCTCCTCCATCCACTCCTCCCTACCAGAACCATTTTCATCTGATCCCTGGTTCCTGCGAGTCCCCACCATTTTTTTTTAGTGAGTGAGTGTGTGTGCATGTGTGTGTGTGTATGTGTGTGTGTGTGTGTGTGTGTGTGTGTATGTGTGTGTATGTATGTGTGTGTGCATTTCCTTAAATCGCTTGACCAAAAAAAGGCTGTGGGCCCAGACAAGCTGAGCCCAAGATTGCTGAGAAGATGTGCAGACCAGCTAGCAGCACTTCTAACTCGCATCTTTCAGCACTGTCTTGTACAGTGTAAATGGCCCTCTCTATGGAAAGAGGCAAATGTAGTCCCTGTTCACAAAAAGAACAGCAGAGCAAAAATCAGCAACTACAGACCAGTGTCACTCCTGTCAATCACTGATAAAATCCTTGAGACAATAATCTCAAGACAACTGACAGAGTTTTTTGACTATCACTCACTACTTTGTGATCGTCAATATGGCTTCAGGAAAGGTTACTCTGCTGCTGATCTGTTGTTAAACCTCTCTACTAAGTGGCACCAGTCACTGGATGAATCCAAAGTCAGCTGTGTGGTAGCGCTGGACAAAGCTGGCGCTTTCGACCGGGTGTGGCACCAGGGCCTCTTAGCAAAACGTCAAGCACTGGGAATTGCAGGCTCTTCGCTATGTTTCCTCAGTGATTATCTTCATGGTAGATCTCTAAGTGTAGTTCTCAATGGAACGGAATCAGCAAGACATCCTACTGGGGCAAGTGTTCCACAAGGAAGCAAGCTGAGACCATCGTTATGGAATGTCTACTTCAACGACCTTCTTCATCTCATCCCAGAATCACATGTATATGCAGACGACTGTACACTGACATTCACTTATCCAAGAGAAGAAATGCCAGCTGCTCTAAGCTACATCAATCACCAGCTGAGAGCTATATCAGCTTGGGGAAATAGATGGCAAGTAACATTTGCACCTGAGAAAACGCAAATGATGATGGTCTCTAGGCACCATGATGGTAATGCTGGTGCAGTAGTAAGGATGAATGGGAAGGTGTTGGCACCTGGAGAAGAAGTTGATATCCTTGGGGTGAAATTTGACTCCAAACTAACCATGAAGAACCATGTTGTAAATCTTGCAAACGAGGCAGCCAGGAAGCTTACAACACTTCGCCGTATCTCGCATCTACTTGACAGTAGGGGTTGCAAGATTCTGTACGAGGCACAAGTACGCTCACACCTTGAGTATGCTCCACTTTCTTGGTTTGCCTGCCCCCCCTCTCGTCTGCGACTGCTTGACAGAGTAGTGAACAGAGCAAGACGTCTCATCTCTTGCCTGGACCCATCCTGGATAGATCTGTCATTTCAGCAGAGCCTTCAACATGAGGGTTGGGTGGCCTTACTGTTATATACAAGGCCAATATTGTCAAATACCACACTT